>CM027587.2:16725459-17325459 GCA_015852605.2 Populus deltoides
GTGGATTTTCAAGGTTCACACAAAGGAAAACCCGCAAACAGATGTTTTGACCAAACCAAATAACACCGATAAGTATATATATGGTGCGCATCTTCTTATGGCTCAGCGTAAACGTGAAGCATTAGAAGATGGCGAGTATAGAAAGGATAAAAGGTGAACTGTGCAATGATCGCGAAGACTTGATTAAATCATCAAAGTCTTCAAGTGGGAGAATGTAAAAAAGCCATTTAATTAGCTGGCATAATTGATGGGATTTGGAGTGGGAGATGAGCTCACGAAACCAGTGGAGCATGAGTGATGTGATGAGCTGTTAGGCATACATATTCTCCCTAAATTTATGACCATAATTTCACCTTTTGCCTCATAAATAGGCAATGCACTTAAGCCTATGTGCACACTACACAAGAGATAAACTTGAGAGCAAGCAGAGAGTAAGAAGAGAGAGTGAAGAGAGAGTAATCCCACAAAGTTAAAGAGTGCGCGGTCAGAGAGTAAGTGAGGCAGTTTTCTCCTAGTAATAGAGAGATTTTAGTTGTTCTCCCATTATTTGAGAGAGGTTGTATCCCTCACATTACTTAGCAAAATCCTTCGATACTCCAAGTCTTATTTTAAACTGCGAAACAATTTTATATCATTTCTTTATTTTGTCCTATCCTAATACCTTAATTTTGTCACGGTAAAAGTGGATTCAAAAATATACGAGCATGTAAGAACGCAAGCTTGGATTTGATAAGTTACCGACATAATTATAATTGGACTTTGCTCAATTTTTTTTTTCTTTTATTAGTTTTTTAAATTTATCGTTTCTCACCCCACCATTATTTGAATGGCTAGCATCAATTTTTTCCTGAACTACAGGAATCACAAGGCTATAGAGATTCTATTGATTTAGGTTTTTTTAACAAAAAACAATTTAGGATATTAATCTCCCAAAAATAAAAAGATTTTATCAATTTTGGTTTTCAAACAAGAGATTTCATCTATTTTACTTTTGAATAAAAATATTAACATTAATCTTTAAAAAATATAAGATTTCATCGATTTAGGTCTTGGTCTTGAGTTATACCCCACAACCACTGCTACAGCGAAGTAGTTCAAGTCAACGAAGTTAAAGAATGGAAAACAAACAAGTACTTGAAGTTGCTTCTGCAACAAAAGAAACACAAATGGTTGTTGCTACTGGTTAGTATTATCTTCAACTATCTTGTTTCCTTCCTATAGATATATGTGCCTTCCCATTTAATTCCATCTTCTGGACAATTGTCATTTCCAGCACATATATTGCTCCACAGTAGCCATTCAACATAGGATGCTTCGTCGAAAGGATGCCCTAAATTATCTTAACTAGTAAGAGAAATAGACGACTAAAAAGTAAACAAATCTTGTCTTAAATCGAAGAAAATCAAGGCGAGCACTGTTTGATGATTGTTTGCCAAGAAAAAATCGAAAAGATCCAAAAAAAAATTATGATGAGGGAGAAAATGTATATTAGATGACATATTAGTGGTTTTTAAGCATAAATAATAGGATTAAGACTTTGTGGGATGATAATTAATTTATTGAATTAGCATTTTTCTCCTGCAGAAAAGTAGCTGCAATATGAATCGGACACCTTTCTTTCTTTTGTTTTGTTGTTGTCACTATTATTAGGGTTCTTTCTATCAGCTCTCAATCGAGTTTTAAATAAATTATTCACAGTCGGATTGATGTATTCATAAAAAAAAAAAAAGTTCTTACAATTTTATTTAGATTTGAATTTAAAATAATAATCCTGAAAAACAAAACTATTTATCATTTAAGCCAACACTTCAAAAAAAGTCTAACCGATTTATGAAATGAGAGATCGACATGGAACATATTTGATCAGAAACAGGCCCACTCTGTAGACTAGCCAGGGGAAAAAGTCATCTAAATACATGTCATCGATCTTGACATAAGTCACAAGTTATACTAAGAAAAGGGAAAATGACTATCAAAATGACTATAAGCTGCTGAAGTAAACCATGAAACAATTGATTTGTATATCAGCACTTTTGATTGTATGACATTTATAATACCATTTATTTAAAACATTGCAACAAGTGGAGCTTTAAGTAGCTACGCTACACAGTCAAGTAGTAAAGAGTTAACTAGGAAAGAGAATATTGCCGATTTGAATTTACCACTGTATTTTTTTTTTATAAATCAGTCAGAGTATATTGAGAAGGCCATAAAGCTTAATAGCCAAAGAGAAATACAAGAGATATAAAGAAAAAAAAACTGATCTACTACATAACAAACAATCATGAAGACTAATGGCAAGATTTCTATTACAACTACAATTTGATGCCACCGTAAGATCTTAAGAGTACATTTCCCTCAGAGTAATTGAAGTTTGAATCTTGAGAATACAACCAAATAGCAACCCGGATGAAGGATGATGGAGCAAACAATCAAGTTTAAAGTAGTTCCTCCTCAAAACACTTGTTCCTCATTGAACTATACCCCAAATAGTACTACTTGAAATTAATCTCCGTTTATCTTTGAATTTGCTATGTACCATTTCGGGCCACCCCGCAGTATGTGCTAAGTCAATTGTTCTCTTTAGAACAACATTGATTAACACCCACCAATCCAAAAAACTTTCATCCAAACACTCCTAGAAAAAGCTACAATGTATGTAAAAAGATGCCTGAGGTTTCCAAATTTGAGTCACAAAAGACACATTTGGTTGTGTATGCATAAAAAATGCCCTGATGGAGAAAAGCTCTTTGGTACTAACTTTGTCCTCAGACCCGCCAAATCCAGAGAAACACCTGAACTTTTAGAGGGGCCCCTTTAATCCAAACATTGGCTCAAGACTCTATCACGCAGAGAGTGCATACAATCAGGGTGCAACACAATTTAACGCGAAGCTTCCATCTAATTGCATGACCATATAAGTTTCTTGTCATCTTTTCCTTGTCGTAATTATCAAGTTGGCTCCAGCATTGAGAGCAAATGATGATATTGTTGCTTCTTCTCCATATAAGGAGTTTTTGCCAAACCAAATTCCACCGCTTTTGATTTAACGTTGACTGTATTGACCCATTTCATTAACCAAACTATTCCTAAAAAGCAGAAATTTGGTAAAGCTTTAGGAAAATGCTATGAAAGCATTTGATCCTATCCACACGGCAGACCTGCAAAGGATGGAGGATCCATCTCCAATCTTGAATTTAATGTTTTAACGCCAATACTCAAGTCGATGGCACCGCCTTGGATCCAAGATTGACAAAACGCCATTTTCCAAAATGGGGAAATATGACCATGCAATTTTGGGATTCCATTCTCGAAAGTTGGGGAGTAAAAAATGAGTTGTTACCGCTTCCATAAGGCATGGTCTGGTAAGCTTAGCCTCCATATCCATTTGAAAAGCATGGATATATTTTTTGACATTAAAGAACCACTTGTATTTTTTTCAATCAATATATAAGTGTGTGATAGATTGAGATTCTTGAGTTAGCGTTCTCTTCCCATGGTTTGCTCTTTGAAAAGTAACTATTTACCAGTGGATTATGTCCAAAAATGTGTCCATGATATTAAAAAAAAGAAGAAAATAAACCAAGAGTATTTTGCAATGCATGTTTTTGTATGGTGAAGGAGCTGGTAAACTAAGGTGAAGTTTGAGTCACCACCCAATAACGTGCATATGGACCTTTTCCTCTCTATGTTCTAGCTAGCAGTTAGAAATTATAGCACGGAGCTGGTTCATTACCCAACCAATCACATTAGTCATCCACTGCAGGTCAAATGCACCAACCAATCAGACGATTTTGATCCATAAGAACCTTTTGTGCACCAATTTCCAGGTGTTTTAACCTCCTACAAATTCTCCCCTTCAAGTCGTTAGTTATCATCTGGTTTAAGGCTTTTCTCATTCCATATTTTAATTAACTATAAACCAAAAAAATAAGGGGTTTTAGTGTACCCTCCTCACAAATCATTAGTGTTTTGTTTTGCTTTTTTTTTTTTATATATTTTTTAATTAATATATATTTTTTTTAAAATTTCATACGGGTTAACCTCGATGCAGGATTAACTCCTTTATTGACCTCCGATTTTTTTCTTTTTTATACTTAATTTTTCTTCTAATTTCATTCTTTAATATTGATTTGATTGATAATTAAATTTCATGATTAGTTTTATTTACTTTTCACTAGGTTATCTTGGTCTCATGACACGAGAATAATGCTTAACAGTTAACCCGAAGTTAACTCTGATTGTTTTTTTGTCTTTTATTTAATTAATTTTTTTTCAATTTTATCATTCAACATTAAGTTAGTTGGGAATTGAACTTTATAATCCATTTGATTTGCTTTTACGAGAATATCTTGTCTTAAGATCAAGGTCATGGGTTTTGGGATTTTAACCTGCATTAAATCAAGTTATTTTTTTTTGTTTCTTTCTAAGAGGTTATATCGGTCTCATTACCTAAGTCATGAGTTCTTCAACATTGACTTGCTTTTTTATTAGGTTATCCCCTGCCTCATCTGGTCATGAGTTTGGCGGTTTAACCAAATTAACTTATTTTTTTTTTTTTTTTAATTGACTTTTTTTTTCAATTTCATCAATTAATTTTGTGTTTAATTGGGAATTAGGCTTCATGGTTTATTTTGGTTTGTTTTTCTTTTAGGTTATCCTGGGCTCATGACTCCATAATAGTGCTTAATCGCTAACTCCGCACTTATTTTTATGTCAATTTTTTAATTAAGATTTTTACAAATTTCATCGCTCAACATTAGATCCGAGTAAGGGCGATTGAGAATTGAGATTTATAAGTTGTTTTGAATTTCTATATGGTGTTATCTTAGTTCAAGATCAAAATCGCAGCATTTAACAAAGTTAACTGAAGTTAAATAAGATCATTTGTTTTAATATTTTTCTATATGGTTATCTTAGTTTGATGACCTAGGGTTATAAGTTTCGGTAGATTGACTCGTGTTGTTTTTTATATTCTTTTTTCATTGATTTTTTTTTAATCTCATCCTTCAATATTGAGTTGGTTAGGGATTGAAATTTGTAATTTTTTTTTATTTGCTTTTCATAGGGTTATCTCTACCTTGACCCGGGTTGCAAGTTTGACATGTTAACCCGAGTTGTTTTTAGGTCCTTTTTTTTAATTGATTGTTTTTCCAATTTCATCCTTCAATATTAGGTTGATTGGAAATTAGGCTTAATAATTTATTTCGATTTGCTTTTATAGGTTATCATAGTCTTATAACCCCCGTCATGAATTTAACACATTAACCTAGGTTGTCCAAGGTCAATCTAACATGTTGTTATCTTAATATTAAAGAAAAATATCATCTTAAAATTTTGTTTAGTCTAAATTTATTTTCACAAAGTTGTATGGGTTGTTTTGGCCCAATAAAGTCAATCGGTTACATCGGTAAAACCCTCATACAATTTAATTTTTTTCTGCTAGGAAAAAAACATTAGCAACATTTGAATATTTGTTTTTACGCTCAACAAAATTTTACTTGACCAAGTAAAGGTAGCACAGTCAATCATCTAATAGCCATTTATTTTTTTGTTTTGCTTCAAAAAACTTGAGTCTATGGAAAAATAACTCTATTGTCAGTTGGAGATTAGGCATCAATCACTTTCAATTTTTTTGTTCTTAATTTCAATTTAAGTCAAAAAAAAAAACTGGCATATTTTATATTGTATATTTCTTCCTAAAATCTCCTTAGAATAGTCGATAGTTGGGACTGTAATTTCAATGTTTCAACGAAAAGGAAAATTCATGGATTAATCATAAATTAACCACTCTAATTTACTAGGCATAACTAATTGTCACGCACCAAATCCAGATCTATGATCTGTAACGCAAGAGTGGTGCCAACAGTAACACCACACCCACGCCTAAACCTCGAAAATACACATCATAAAACAAATTATATAAAATACACAAAGATTTCATAAACTTTCAAAATATCTCTTATAAAATAAAATAAAACAAGGGTTCATAATAATGGTTACATTATATAAAAAACCCAAACTTTAAATAAAATAGTGTAATAGTGGAGCATCTTAAGACAAATTAAAAAGTAAACCTCGCGGAAAACAAGCAAAACATGCCAAACAAAAGCTAAGCAGAACAAACAACAAGGTCAACCCGCTAACATAAACTAAGAACCTGAAAATAATATAAAATGAGGGGTGAGTTCAACCAACTCGCTGAGGAAATAACATTTAATATACATCCTAGATATTAATAATTTGTAAGTCTTATATATCTTGATATAAATATATATACTAAGCATATTAACATATGATAGTGGAATACATGTTAGAGATAAGATGACAACCAAGATAATTAGATGACACCAAGGTGACCATTTTGGGATAATTAGTCGCGGCACGTGCCGGTGCCTCTCTCACCAACTAGGAATACGTGATACGATGTGCAACAAAGACTAACTACACTGCTAGTGTGGAGTTACCGACAAGTTTGATATCCAAACATAAATGTATATTCATATAATTATAAAAGCAACCGAATATTATATCAAATATAATTTAATGTGAATACATATTCAAGAAACTAATGAGAACTTGGAAAAATAAATCAATATATATAGATATTCAAGAATATCATCCATACTCATCATATTATCAACATACATAATTTATTTATATTACATGTATATTAAATATTATCCTACTAACTCAAAAAAAAAATATAGAAATATAAGATGAAAGACTAAAAAAAAATTCTATTGAAATCAGTAAGAAGAACCTACAACAAAAAATACATAATAAACTAAAAAACAACACAAATAAAAGATTCAAATACATAAAAGAAAATCAAGTTTAGTACCCTAATTTTATGGACTAAAATGATAAATTTCCAAAAACAAGGACCAAAAACATGATTTTGCTAGATTGGAGGACCAAATTGTAAATACATAACCATACTGGAAATTTCACCTATAATCCATCCCTCAACTCGTCCAGAATCTCAATTTACATTCCAGCTACCAAATTGCAAATTTTTCAAGTTCATGGACTAAAACTATAAATTTCCAAAATTGAGGGACTAAGTCAGTAAATTCCACATATCAATTATCAAAATGAGATTCATAACCATTAACCTAATAAGAATACCGCCTATAATTTCAAAAATACATTTCAAGGGTCAAATTATAATTTTTCAAAGTTTAGGGACTAATAGAAATTTTCATAAATCAAGGACCAAAATTAAATTTTAAATCCTCAACCTCCGTAACATTATGTCCATATTTTACACCAAAGTTGAAACAAATTTCTTAACCCATAACACATCATCAAAATCATAACAAAACCCTAATTTTTTTTAAACCTTCCATAAACAAACCATAATCCAAAATAATATGAGAGGGAACCACTTCCTTGCTTCTTCAACCTTTCTTGAACTAAACTAAAGCTTAAAATGAAAATCTCTTTGTGTAAATGGGTGTAGGTCACAATAAGGAGGAAGAAAGGAAAAGAGCTAGATGATAATATTTTAAAACTTCATCTAATAACTTGAGTTGAGTTGAGATGAAAATACAAATTATCCAACCTTTTTTTTTTCTTAATTGTTTTCTTACACACTTGAACCCCAAGTCTCTCATTATAGAAAAGAGAAAGGGATGTCAATTAAACTACAAACTGCAATAAACTACAAACTGCAAGTGAGCTAGTAGCTCAATTGGTAAAGAGTCAACTAGGGGGAGATGACATCCCTAGTTTGAATCCCACCACTTGAATTTCCCAACCCACATGTAAGTATGTAATTGATTAGGGACCTCGAGTTGGTGGGCTCTTTCTAGTGGTTTGGCTCTTGAAATGGCCATCACGGTACCCACCCTTAGTCGCATGTACTCAAATATATATATATATATAAAAAACTACAAATGAAGTAGGTGATAGTATAAACCCTATTTGTTTTGTATTTCAAAGCATTTTTGGATAAAAATGATTTTTTTAATTTCAAATTAATTTTTTTTGGTTTTCTAGATTATTTTCATGTATTAATATCAAAAATAATTTTTAAAATAAATAAAAAAAAGTATTATTTTAATACAATTATAAAAAATATTTTAAAAATAACCACTAAAAAAACGTCAAACTTGATATGAGATGGCGCAGTGTGTTGAAAACAAATTTGTGACATGACAAAGGATGCTTCGTCGAAAGGATGCTATTCATTATCTAGAAATGGGCGACTTACATACAAATCTTGTCTTGAATTGAAGAAAATCAAGCGTGCACTGTTGATGCTATTTAATATCTTAGTAAGTGAAATAGACGACTTACATATACAAATCTTGTCTTGAATTGAAGAAAATCAAGCGTGCACTGTTTGATGCTATTTATTATCTTAGTAAGTGAAATAGACGACTTACATATACAAATCTTGTCTTGAATTGAAGAAAATCAAGCGTACTGTTTGATGCTATTTATTATCTTAGTAAGTGAAATAGACGACTTACATACAAATCTTGTCTTGAATTGAAGAAAATCAAGCGTCCACTGTTTGATGCTTGTTTGGCAAGAAAAATTCGAAAAGATCCAAGACAATATGATGATGCAAGGGAGAAAATGCAAGCTAGACAACACATTAGTGTTTTTTAAGCATAAAATAATATAATAGGATTGAGACTTAATGGGATAATAATTAATTTATTGAATTAGATTTTCCCATAAAAGCTATTGTTTGGCTGCAATAAGGAATAAGGAATCGGATACCTTTCTTTCTTTGTTTTGTTGTTATAGGTATGATTAGGCACTCTCTGTCAGCTCTCCCTCTCAATCGAGTTTTAAATAAATTATTCACAGTCGGATTGAAGTATTCATATTTTATTTTATTTTTGCAATTTTTTTCTAGATTTGAATTGAAAATAATAATCCTGAAAACAAAAATATTTATCATTTAAGCCAACACTTCAAAAAGATATTTGATCAATAATAGCAGACAAGCCAGGGAAAAGTCATATAAATACTTGTCATCTTGACATGTATAACAAGAAAAATAAGAAAAGGGAAATGACTTTTGTTCCTGCTGTCCTCCTCAATCTCTTCCTATGAAGTGTGATTTGCTTCCAATGTTTTAGGAACTGTATATGTTAAGCAATTATTTGATATTTTTCTAAATCTAATTTACTTAACCATATCCCAACATCCTTCCATGTTGTGGACTTCTTTTACATTACAATTCATGAGGGAGGGATAGTTTTCAAGGAAATTTCATAGCATGAAATTTCCTTGCAACAAAACTCAGTAAACCTCTCCTGTTTTTGAAAGCTTAAATTCCGGGGTTTCAAGGAAATTTCAAGCATGAAATTTCCTTCAACAAAAACTCAGTAAACCTCTCCTGTTTTGAAAGCTTAAATTAATGATTGGGCCCTCTCCACCCACTGTTCTGAGATCTTCTTCTAGGCTTTAAGGATCCACATATTTGAAGTACCCTACAGGCCACAGCCTTATATAAATAAGAGAGAGTTCTTTCAAGCTTAAACCAACAAACTGGAATCAGCTCAACCACAAGTAGACAACAATATGATCAGGAAAAAGTACCCATCAAAGCCTGCTCTCTCTTTCTTTTCCCTTCTTTATTTGAACATTTTCTTCTTTGAAATGGGAATGGCCAAGAACTCGACATCTATAATCCCAGTGAATGTAGGTGTGGTTCTTGACTTGGACAATGATTTGGATGGCAGGATTAGGTTGAGTTGCATCAATATGTCCCTCTCAGACTTCTATGACTCTCATGGTGATTACAAAACCAGGCTGGTCCTCATCACCAGGGACTCGAAGAACGATGTTGCTGGTGCAGCTGCTGCAGGTTCCTCTCACTCCCTCCTCTTTCTTGATTCCGTAGTCAGCTTGCTTCAGTTATAAATCATTGCTCAAACTATGTTTTATGTATGCACTAAGGTTAAAACCCTCCTCCCGTTAAATTTAGACGGATGATTCATGAGAAACTTCTATATCACAATCTCTCATTAAATCTAAAATGATATCGTGGACCTTAATCGAGCTGTTTTAATAATACATCTCGATTATTATAAAAAAAAGAAATAATGATATCGTGGAGAGTAAATCCATCACCTCCTCAGCCAACACCTAAAGATTTAATGCTTGTTATCTAATTAAGTCTTAGTTCAGTACTATATATGATTATGGACCAAGCTAATAAAATTATTATATATCATTATATTTGTCCACATCATTTTATTAATTGATTTTTTGTTAATTATGTCATTTCATAATTATTATTATATTATTAAATGTGAAAACATAAAAAAAACTAAAAAGAAAAAGATTTTACTGTACTCTTTCTCACAAAATATTATTTATTATAATAGTGTTTTTTAAATCTAATTTTTTTTTTCAATTTCAATTCCATCTTTCAATATTAGGTTTATTGGGATTGAATTTCATAATATTTTTTAATTTACTTTTTATAAAGTTATCATAATCTCATAATTTGGATATTGAATTTGACAAGTTAACTCAAGTTTTTTTCTCCTTTTCCTAATTGGTTTCTCTCTCTCTCTTTAAATTTCATCATTAACATTGGGTTGATTGAAAATTAAGTTTCATGATTTACTTTCTATAAGGTTATTCTGTCATCATGACTCGAGTCATGGATTTGGTGGGTTAACCAAAATCCGATTCGAAATGCTTTTTTTGTGTTCTTTTTTTTAATCAATTTTTTAGTTTCAATTCTATCATTTAATATTATGATTATTGGGGATTGAGCTTTATTATTTTTCACTTTACTTTTTTATGAGGTTATCCTAGTTTCATGACTGCCTACCAAGTTTAACAAGTTAATCCTCGGTTGACTTGAGTTTTTTTTCTCCTTTTCCTAATTGATTTTTTTTAATTTCATCCTTCAACATTTGGTTAATTGAGAATAATTTTTGTGATTTGTTTTGGTTTGTTTTCTATGAGGTTATTCATATCTCATGACTCGAAGTCATGAGTTTCAGGCTAAATTTAGGCTAACTCGAGTTGTTTATTTGTATCATTTTTTTAATGGATTTTTCAATTTAATCTTTCCATATTAGGTTTATTGAAGATTGAGTTTATAATTTTTTTCAATCTAATTTTATGAGGTTATCCCAGTCTTATGACCCAGTCATGCAAGTTTGACTAAGTTAACTTGATTGACTTGAGTTTTTTTTCCCTATTTCTAATTGAATTTTTTTCTCAATTTCATCCTTCAATATTGGGTTGATTTTGAATTATATTTCATGATTTATTTTGTTTTACTTTCTATGAGATTATTTTTATCTCATGACTCCGGTAATGATTTTGGCGAGTTAACCTAGGTTGACTCGAGTATTTTTATGTCTTTTTTTTTAATCCAAATATTTTTTAATTTTATCTTTCAATACTTGGTTGATTGGGGATTGAGCTTTATAATTTATTTTAATTTTATTTATATTGGGTTATCCAGGTCTCATGATCAAGGTCGTGGGTTTAGTAGTTTATCCTGGTTCTTACTTAGGTCATTTTTTTAATTTATTTTTTTAATTTCATCCTTTAACATTAGGTTTATTAAAAAATGGGCTGTATAATTTATTTTGATTTTATTTCTATTAAGTTATCATGGTCTCATGATCCGACATACAAATTAATTTATATTTTGTTTATAAAAAGGTTTGAAGAGGGATTGACCCCATAAAATCCAGTAAAGGCACCTCACAAAATCACATGCAAACCAATTTTATCGGGCTGATATCTTTTAGAATCAGTTACCTTTTATAAATGAAGCTAATCAAAGATAAATAATTTCATATAGATTAAATGAGTCTCTCACATCTTTCTTTTTAGGTTGCATTTTGGTTAGTGTCCTGGGATTAAAAAAATAAAAATATAGAAAGAACAAATACGTGTTTAGAAGGATATAGACGGACACAGAAATAAATATGTTTCTATAATAATTTTAGAGTTTTCAAAACATGAAAAACATATTTTTTGTCCCCTATGTCTTTGTTTTTTCTTCCTTAAAACAGCAACTAAAAAGCTACCTAGCTATTGAATACCCGTGCCAAAGAAGTCACTTGTTTAGCTTTTGCTTGGATAATAATTTAGGATTTACTAAGTCATTTAATAAATTATTTTGCTAATTGTTGTCAGCAGCAACGCTGATGTAATAGAGGTTGTGCGCTGTTTTGGAGTGCTGTAGCCATCAGTAGCTACATACTCAAATGCTACGCCAAATCTTAATTATTTGAGCAAAATTATTGGTGGGTGAAAAGGAGAAAAACTTAGATTCATATTATTCTAGAATTTGAACTGATAGTACGAGAAGGGAAATCAGTAGCAACTAGTGCAGCTGGGATTGAGAAAAACTTAGATTCATATTATTCTAGAATTTGAACTGGTTAGTGATGCAGGATACAAACAAGAAACAAGGTTTATTATTTCTTAAAATCTTTAAAATACACACAACAAAAAACTGTAAGGAAGAAACTCTTAAATTTTTAATATTTATCTCAAATATATTGAACAATTATAACACAAAAGAACATAAAAGTTTTAATGGGTAAAAAGATTGAAGATATCAACCTTTAATTCACAGTTTTATTCTCCGAAAAATGAATATATGATGACCCATTTTTAAATAGATCCTAAAAACCTATTTCTATTAGGAAACAACTTCAAGTTTAAAGGTATAAAAAAAAAATTTAAACAAAATAAATAAATAAATAATAAATCCAAAAATCATAGGAAAAATAACAAAACTAGTCTAAATAGCAATTTCCAACCCTAATTATGAGAAATTAAATGATCTAATAAAAAACAAAATAATTTCATGTAGAAAAACTACCTGTAGAATCACCTAAAAAAATTTAAACTTAATTTTATTGTCAAATCTCTCATTATCATAATTTTAAGCTACTAACCTGGTTTGATATGACTATATTTCTTTTGAATCTAGATATCTTCTAATAGTATATTAAAACATCTATTAGTCTATCAACATCATCTGATTGAGTTAGATCTCTATGCTAAGAAACTTCAATTTCTATAGAAGCTCGGCTGCATCAGATATCCCACATCACATCAATGAAAGGAGATGACGTGTGTTGATTTTTAGGTTGCTGTGTCTTATCTTTGTTTAGGACGGGCAGGAGAACCCCAAATGCAAAGTATAATCCATTCCTTGCTTTTCTCTGCATAACCACTATATTAATGATATATAAGAAGTCTAATTTAATATAAAGTGCAATAAAGTCATAATCAAGTCTCTCTGATTGATCTTTACTGATTATTGAAAATAATTGATCTATACGAGTAATTGTTTTCTTAATCCTTTTACAAGTACAGCCCTGGACCTGATAAAAATGTTGAAGTGCAAGCAATCATAGGCCCAACAACATCAATGCAAGCCAATTTTGTTATTGAACTTGGAGAAAAAGCTCAGGTGCCCGTGATATCATTTTCTGCATCAAGTCCTTCTCTCACTTCCATCAGGAGTCCCTTCTTCTTCCGAGCTACCCAAAACGACTCAACTCAGGTGAAAGCCATAAGTGCATTAGTTCAAGCCTTTGGATGGAGAGAAGCAGTACCCATCTACATTGACAATGAATATGGAGAGGGAGTGATACCTTATTTAACTGATGCTCTGCAAGCAGTTGATGCTCGTGTCCCATACCGGAGTGTCATTTCTCCATCAGCCACTGATGATCAAATTGTTTCAGAACTTTACAAGTTGATGACGATGCAAACTAGAGTTTTCATTGTGCACATGTTTCCATCTCTTGGCGCTCGGGTTTTTGCCAAAGCAAAAGAGATAGGAATGGTGAGTGAAGGCTATGTTTGGATCATGACTGATGGTCTAACAGCTGAATTTTTGAGTTCACCAAATGCTTCTGTCACTAATACAATGCAAGGTGCATTGGGTGTGAAACCTTATGTGCCAAGAACAGAAGATCTCGAAACTTTTCGAATTCGGTGGAAAAGAAAATTCCTACAAGATAATCCAGATATTGTTGATGCTGAGTTGAATATTTTTGGCTTATGGGCATATGATGCAGCAACAGCTTTGGCCTTGGCAGTTGAGAAAGCTGGAACTGCAAATTTAGGCTTCCAAAAGGCAAACGTTTCTAGCAATTCATCCACAGATCTTGCAACTCTTGGGGCGTCTTTAAATGGTCCAAACCTCGTTCAAGCTTTATCAAACATTACTTTCAAAGGTCTTACAGGAGATTACCTTTTCGATAATGGACAGTTACAGTCATCAGCTTTCCAGATAATAAATGTGAATGGCAATGGGGGAAGAGAGATAGGATTCTGGACATCAACCAAAAGGGATTGTCAAAACATTGAACTCAACAAATAATATGACTGCGTACTCAGGTTCTAACTCCAATCTTTCAACGGTCATATGGCCGGGTGATACAACTTCTGTTCCCAAGGGGTTGGGAGATCCCAACGAATGGGAAGAAGTTGAGAATAGGAGTGCCTGTGAAGGATGGTTTCAGTGAGTTTGTGAAAGTAAAAAAGAGATCCTAGTTCTAACACCAAAACCGTCACTGGATACAGCATAGATATTTTTGATTCTGTTGTCAAAGCATTGCCTTATGCTTTGCCTTACGAGTACATCCCTTTGCCAAGCCTGACTGCTATCCAGCTGGAACTTACAATGATCTGATATATCAAGTGTACTTGAAGGTAAAACTTTCACCAACCTTTTCCTGTACTTGATCACATTCAGTTTTATATCTGAAACAAGATTTGGGACAGATTCATGCATGCAAATCTAATTTTTATTGATATCTTGTTTCTTTCGCTTGCTATCAACAGAATTTTGATGCTGTAGTTGGAGATACAACTATTGTTTTCAACAGATCCCAGTATGTTGATTTTACTTTGCCTTACACTGAAAGTGGTGTCTCCATGATCGTCCCTATTGTGGACAACAACAGCAAAAATGCATGGGTTTTCTTGAGGCCTCTGACATGGGATCTCTGGGTGACGAGTTTTTGTTTCTTTATTTTCATTGGATTTGTGATCTGGGTTCTTGAACACAGAATCAATGAAGATTTTAGAGGGCCTGCTTCACATCAAGCGGGCACTAGCTTCTGGTTTTCTTTCTCAACCATGGTTTTTGCACAAAGTAATTTTCCTTTCCCTTTTCCCTTTCGATTTTTTCTTCTTTTTGTTTAACATATTTGTTTTAGTGTCTCAAACACCAAATTGACTTCATCTTTATTTTTTCAACTATGATTGCAGGGGAGATAGTTGTTAGCAACTTGTCCAGAGCAGTGATAATCATATGGTGTTTTGTTGTGCTGATTCTCACACAAAGCTACACTGCCAGTCTAACTAGTTTACTTACAGTCCAGCAGCTGCGGCCTACAGTTACTGATGTACATGAGCTCATTAAGAAGGGGGAGTATGTAGGCTACCAGGAGGGTTCTTTTGTTCTGGGAATCCTATTAGACTTGGGTTTCGACAAGTCCAAGCTCATTGTGTATAATTCCACAGAACAATGTGATGACCTTCTATCGAAAGGAAGTGTAAATGGTGGTATTGCTGCTGCTTTTGATGAAGTACCATATATGAGGCTCTTTCTGTCAAAGTATTGCTCTAAATATGCCATGATTGATCCTACATTTAAAACAGACGGTTTCCGGATTTGTAAGTTCATTCACCCCTCTCCATTTCTCTTTATGTATTGTAAGTGCAAAGTTTGTCAACCCTGATAAAGACTGGCTTGCTGCTTTATGTTGTGATTTTCAGGCCTTCCCTAAAGGTTCTCCTCTGGTACCAGATGTATCAAGGGCAGTTCTAAACATGACAGAGGGAGATAAAATGAAGGAAATTGAGAATGCTTGGTTTGGAAAACAAAGCAATTGTCCAGATTCCAGCACCTCGGTTACATCTAACAGCCTTAGTCTCAAGAGTTTCTGGGGCTTATTTTTAATTGCTGGAGTAGCATCCCTCTTAGCTCTCATTATATTCATGTTCATGTTTGTCTACAAGGAAAGGAAAAAGTTGAGGCCTTTAAATTCCAGAATTTCCATAAGGAGAAAAGTCGGCAATTTCTTCAGGATCTTCATTCAGAGGGACTTAAAATCCCATACTTTCAGAAAAAGTGGGCTGAATGACAGAAATGGCACTAGTCTGCCTAGTATGGGCCCATCGGCCTATTCAGTTCAAACTACTTATTTCCCTGGAGATGGAGATCAGTCTTCTACAGAGTTTGTTGATTCCAGTCCACGTAGTCAAACATCTCAAGAGGTAGTAATAAATATTGATCAACTTACAAGCCCAAATCAAGAAAGACTAGCAGCTTTTGAAGTAGAACATGATCACAATTGACTTTCAGATGATACCATTGACAGTTTGACACTGGAAATTTATAGACCTGTAGATATAGTTGTAGCATTGTAATGTAATTGTAGGCCATCAGAGGCCTGGCAATTCATGGGAAAGTCCAAAGGAACATGCAGGAGGCAATACTATAGAACACATATTGCTCTGTTTGATTTCCTCGTTTGTGACACTCGAACTTCAAATTGTAAATATTGAATTACTATATATAACATATTTATAGGTAGGTAGGATTAAACTGAGTTTCAGAATTAGTAAATTATTATCACAAATTATAGATTTTCTTCAGCAATTTCCCAAGATATTGTAGGAATGCAAGCAGTTGCATACCTTGTTTGCGGCCACATAAATTCCAGAGACTTTCCAGAGAAATTATGTTGTGAAAACGAAAACAAAAGCATTATCCAAAATTAAGTTACCATGTTTTAAAGAAACCCCTCATATTTCCAACCATCTTCAAGTTTTTGTCAGTATTTTTATCAAATTGTTTGGAAACAAGTTAGAGGATGAAGAAAAGGTACCCTTCAAATCATGTTCTGATCTTCTTGTTCCTTTCTTTAAAGATATTGTTCATAGAAATGGGGTTGGCCCAAAACTCAACAGCATATGATGGAGTGAACGTTCGTGTTGTTCTAGACTTGGAATGTTTTGATGTCAATATTGCTTTGAGTTGCATTAAAATGGCCCTCTCAGACTTCTAAATGCCACTCATGGTGACTACAGAACCAGGCTGATCCTCACCACTAGGGACTCCAAGAGAGATGTTGTCGGAGCAGCTACCGCAGGTCCTTCTCTACCTCTCCGTTTTTCTGTTGTCCCTTTTCTTATACCTTTAGCTGTTAGTCATTGTCTTGATGGCATGTACTTGTCTTACCAACCTGATCTTTTTTTACTGACTCCCAAATCAAGAATTGAAGGCTTGTATCAACTGAAGTGCCACATCAGATCGGCCTCGGAATTTCCAGCGGAGACCATGAGAGAGAAGGGGGAGAAATCAGTTTGTGGGGGTTGTCAGAGGGATGGTCTGAGGTAACCGTTAGTATGCCATTGGGGTTTCGATGATGGGTCTGTGGGTAAGCCAAAAAGAGATGCATAACAGTGGTCATATATTCGGAGGCGACTTTCCTCCACTCAGCTGCCAGTGGTTCTTCTTTTTTGGGTGAGAATGGGGTTGCAATTTCTGGCCAAAATCGAGTGTGTTTTTTGTTGCTTGTGATGAATTTTGGGAAGAGATCGGATGGTTTGTGGGCTGTCTGTCGGTTTGAGAGGAGGAAGAAGGGGACAGAGCATCTATGGGTTATCAGCTGGAGTTTGGCGTTGGCTTTATGGTGTGGAGGAAGAGTGCGGCATGGCTGGAGGGTCTGGCGCTCCTGGTTCTCTTCTGGTGGAGGGAGGAGTGGGAAAGGGTATATATGTAATTTACTTGTTAAGGTTGTCTTATCGGTTAAGTGAAGAGTTAAGGAATTTTTTGTTTTCATGTTTTTTTTTAAGGGACAGTGGTTGATAGCTATTAATATTTATTAAAACATTTTGTAATTTTAGATGATGTTTGGAATTACATTAACTATTGTTATTAAAATGGTTTTTTATTAAAAAATATTTTTTATTTTTTAAAATTTATTTTTATATTAATACATTAAAATAATTTTAAAATAAAGTTTTAAAAATAAAGTGTAGTGTGAAAACAAACATTGATGTGGTCTAGGAATTGTCTTTTGTCGCTGTTCCATGTACTTGAAGTCTTAATTCTTTTAAAATAATTTTTTTATCTTTTTAATATAATAGTTAATTTTAAAAAATAAAAAAATTATTATTTTAATATATTTCTAAAAAAATATATTTTTAAAAAATTAATTTAATAGTTTTTTAATCATAAATAAATAACACAAATTCAATTATTATTATATATAAAAAACAAGTCTACTAAACTCTGGGAGATTCCTTTTTATCAATATACAATATTGTCTGGCCTCAGGTCCACGTCTTGTAGTGAACAATTTATTAAAATGGTTTGCTTTGACTCTTCCAAATCATGAATATCCTGGCAGTGAGGAAACTACACTTTTTAAGGTCCACAGCTTTATAAATAAGGGATATTTCCTCCAAAGCTTAAACAAAAAATATTAGCTAAGCTAGAGTCAGCACGAACATAGGTGGACCATAAGATGAAGAAAAACCATTCAAAGGCTGTTCTCTCCTTCTTTTTTTGTGTAAAGATTCTGTTCACAGAAATGGGAATGGCTGAAAACACATCTATCCTAGTGAATGTTGGTGTGGTTCTTGATCTGGACAGTGATTTGGATGGCAGAATTGCGTTGAGTTGCATCGAAATGGCCCTCTCAGACTTTTATGCCACTCATGGTGACTACAAAACCAGACTTGTCCTCCACACCAGGGACTCCAAGAAAGATGTTGTTGGTGCAGCTGCAGCAGGTTCCCTCTCTCACTCTCACCCTTTAAAACTTGATGTTATCATCAGTATGCTCCAATCATGAATCACTATACTTATTACGTAGCAAATAATCAAGATCTTTTCTATTTGAATTAACTTCGAATGCTTACATGAACCCATATCTTGCTATCAAAGTCACCCAGATAAACATCTTCTAAATTTATGCGATTTTTTTGATGGTGTGTCCATAAGAGAGCAAAAGGAGATATTGGGAAAGAGTGTGTGATGTGTGTGTTTTTTTTTACATGCATAAAAGTTATTAGTGATGTCGAGGATCTCAAATGGGTTATTGAAGAATGTGATACCAGATAGATTGAAAAGCATGCGAGAGTAACTATTTATTTTTGTTAAGTAATTAAGATTCCTGAAATCAATTGTAGAAAATACTTTAAAAGCTAATTTACAAGTTAGAGCTAAGCTAAGTTAGGATAGTTCTAGAAAAGTCAAAGAAAGACTTCTAGTCCACAATATTTCAAAGTAGTCTAGAATTGTCTAGCGGGTTGGCAAAATTTCTAGCAAATTGTATGGTGTGCTATGGCTGTAAATTTTATCCAGATTGTTCCATTTAGATTGGTTAAGAAGGCTATAAATAACCATACAACCATTATTTGTAAACCAAGCCAAAACAACTATGTTAATCTCTTTTGAAGATGTTGGCTGTTGTGATTCTGGAGATAGAGATAGTTTTGCCGGATTGATATTATGTTGTCTGATATTTATATGTTGATGGATTCCTTTTTTACTTTGATGTACCAATTTTGTATTGCGACCTTTTGGTTGCTTTTCTCTGCTATATCTTGGCTTTATCTTGTATGCTTAAAAAAAAAAAGCTATACTAATCTTAAATCTAAGTACTAAAACCTTTATGCCTAGTATGTTGTACTTCCTATTAATAAAGTTTTGCTTTGTGTGTCAACATCTTTCAATCATTTTCAAACTATAAATTAAGTCCTCCTTTTCCAAACCATTAGAACTAAGCATCTTAAATATCAAACTATTTTCATTTCAATCCTTAATTATTAAAACCTCTAAACTACCATCATCTTCTAACAATGGTATCAAAGCATAATTGATCATAAGTGGGCATTAGGGTTCATTATAGCCGCCACAAATTCATCAAAATCTATCTCTATGCCACTTTTTATTTTTCATGGAAACAACTATGATTTGTGGAAAATAAAAATGATGAAACTTTTCAAGTCTCAAAAGCTTTGGGATACTGTAGTGAAGGGATTAAACATCCTAGAAAATATCTCTATTTTAGAAGAAGCACAATAGGAGGAGTTAGAGGTCAAAGAGCAAAAGGATGCTAGTGCTCTTTATTTGATTCAATAGTCACTAGCTAATACAATTTTAACAAGGATTACTAAAGCTTCAACAGCAAAGCAAGCTTGAGATATTTTGCAAGAGGAGTTTCTTAGTGATTCTAAGGTACGTATCATTAGACTCCAAATACTACGAAGGGAATTAGAGAACTTTTAAATGAAAGATTATGAGACTATTAAAGATTATCATGGAAGAATTAAACTAGTAGTAAATCAAATGAGATATCTAGGAAAAAACATTTTATGATTAAAGGGTTGTTGAACAAATTCTAGTTAGTTTTATAGTTACTGCTATAGAGCAATCGCAAGATTTAGCAACCTTGTCAGTAGCTGAACTAGTGGGCTCTTTGGAAGCACATGAAAAAGATTGAGTAGCTATGTAGAAGACTCTGTCGAGAGTTTTTTTCAGTCTAAGATTAATCTAAGGTTTCAGAAATCTAGATATAATGCCCAGAGATTTATGGAGAATTCTACAAGAGAAATTTTTAGAAGAAAATAATATTTTTGAAGAAGAGGTAACCAGTCGAAGAGAAAATATCCTTTTTGTGGCATTTGTAAAAATACAAATCATCTAAAGAAAGATTGTTGAAACCGTGGCAAGCCACACTGTCACTCTTGTGGATGATTTGGACATTTAGAAAAGGATTCTCGCAACAAAAATAATCACCAAGCAATTTTTGTGAGAAGAATGATGATGAAGAGAAGTTATTCTAATGCTGTCATGTTGCCACTAAAGACAAGAAAGATGAGTGGTATATTGATAGCTCGTGCAACAACTACATGACGAGCATGACGAGCAAGGATACTATTTTGACCAACCGAGACACATTAATCAATTCTAAACTCAAATTTGGAAATAATGCAATGCTCAAGGAAAAAGTAAAAGGCAATATCATTGTGGAGAGTTGAGAATAATTAGGAGGCTTAACCTAATGATTAGCCAACCCTTTATATATATATGTGTGTGTGTGTGTGTGTACGTAGGGCAATAAACAATAGCAATGATGGAGGTTACCACACAAGAGTATGTCTACAATATTTTCTATACAGTATTTTCTATATAAGTACATTCTATAATATGCCCCCTCAAGCTGAGGGTGGAGGATCAACCCGAAGCTTGAAAAGAAAAGCAGTAAACGAAGAAGTAGGAAGTGGCTTAGTGAAGACATCGGCAAGTTGATCCCAAGAGGAAATAAAATGAATCTGAATCTCCTTCTTGACAACTCTATCTCGGACAAAGTGATAATCAACCTCAACATGTTTTGTGCAAGCATGAAAGACAGGATTCGCAGACAAATAAGTGGCACCAAGATTGTCACACCAGATGATAGGAGCAGAAGCAGACGGAATCTGGAGATCTGTTAATAAGTACTGAAGCCAAATAACCTTAGCAGTGTCATTGGCTAAGGCTTTGTACTCAGCTTCAGTAGAAGAGCGCGAGCAATTGTGCGTTGCTTACCAGATTTCCATGAAATCGGCGTCTGACTAAAGAACACAAGGTAACCACCCGTAGATTTTCTATCCTCAACACTGCCTGCCCAATCTGCATATGTAAAACCATGTAAGGCACAAGAAGAACTGCGAGTAATATGCAAGCCACGGGATGCCGTACCCCGAAGATAACGCAGGATGCGTTTCACGGCAGCCCAATGAGAATATGTAGGAGCATGCATAAACTGACATACTCTGTTAACAGCAAAGCAAATATTCGGGCGTGTAAAAGTGAGTTATTAAAGAGCACCCATAATTTGACAAAAGCGTGTAGCATCAGAAAAATAATGGATCAGGCAGAATGGTAGCTTTGGATGTAGAGATAGGAGTATCAACAGGTTTGCAAGATAACATACCAGCTCGAGTGAGGATGTCAAGTGTATATTTATGCTAGTGGAGCATAAGACCCATACTAGTAGACTGAACCTCTATACCCAAAAAATAATAAACAAAACCCAAGTCGTGAAGCTTAAATTTTGAGCTTAGTAGCTGAATGAGGCGTTGGAGCAGAAGAAAGTTGCTACCCGTAAGCAGAATATCATCAACGTAGACTAGAAGATAACAAATATCAGCACCAACATAGAAGATAAACAATGAGGTATCCACCTTAGAGGCATGGAAACCAATAGATAACAGGAAATCATTCAGACGAGTGTACTGAGCCCATGGAGCCTGTTTTAAACCATATAGAGATTTATGTAAGCGACACACATGAGAGGGGAGAGCAGAATCAACAAAACCTGGAGGTTGTTTCATGTAGACCTCCTCGTCAAGAACACCGTTGAGGAAGGCATTATGATATCAAGCTGATGAATTTTCTAACCACACGAAACGACAATGGAGAAGACTAATCTGACGGTCGCCTGTTTGATGACAGGACTAAAGGTTTCAGAGTAATCAATACCTTCTTGCTGAGTGAAACCTCTAGCAACTAGACGCATTTTATACCTCTCAATGCTACCATCAGATCTGCATTTAATCTTGTACACCCACTGACTACCAACAACATTCATAGAGGGGTGAAACGGCACTAAGGTCCAAGTTCTGTTTGCGTGTAAAGCCTGAATTTCCTCACGCATAACACTATGCCATGCCTCATATCTGTTAGCATCATTAAAAATAAGTGGCTCATGAGAGGGAGGTGAAACTACTCGGTTGAAAGAGGCAGCAGAGGTTGTGGCAGTGGCGGTGGACAACGCTGTCTTGGGCTATCTTGGACGGAGGACCATGGGATGTTGACGAGCTGCTGGACATGGAGTAGTGTGACCTGTACCTGAAAGGTGCTGAAGAGGATATGAAGAGAGGTCTACACAGACCACCAGACCACCTGGAGAAGCAGTGGATGGACTGGTCGGTACTGCAGAAGCTGGTGAGGCTGCGGCAGAACTGGGATGTTCTGCAGCAGAACCGGGTTGCTCTACTGCAACAGACCAGAGAACATGCGCATCCGATGATGGAGAACCTGTTCCTGCACAATGATCATTGGAAAGACAAGCATATGGTGACAGTATGGCAGTGTGGGATGGGGATGAAGGGGTGGCAGAAGCTATGGGTAAAGGGGTGGTCTGGTGGGGTGCGGTAGAGGGCAGAATTAGGTTGTTGGGAGGGCCAGTTGGGTGAGTAGTAGGCTGAAAACATGGAGGAGGGTGCAAGGATGGAAGATAGGCATGTTGTGTGGGAGGTACCGGTGAGGATGTTACCTATTCAGACTTCTCAAAAGGAAAGATATTTTCATGAAAACGAACATGACGGGAGACATAAATACGATGAGATTCTAAATCAAGACAACGATAACCAAGATGGGATGAGCTATAGCCTAAAAACACACAAGGAGAAGACCGAAAATCTAATTTATGAGCATGATATGGAAGCAAAAAGGGGAAACAAAGACACCTAAAAGTACGTAGGAAGTTATAATCAAGAGTGTTACGAAACAGATACTCAAACGGAGATCTACTTTGGAGAACATGAGTAGGCATGTGATTAATAAGGTATATCGATGATTCAAAAGCATAGTTCCAAAATCACAATGGTGCACTACACTGGCCTAAAAGGGTTAGGCCAGTTTCGACAATATGTCGATGATGACGTTCAACAGTGCCATGTTGTTCATGAGTATGAGGACAAATTATCCAATGATGAATACCAATGGTCTGAAAAAATTTATTTAATTTACGATATTCACCGCCCCAATCAATTTGAGCAAATTTAATTTTAAGTGAAAAATGACGCTCAACAAGTGTTTGAAAACGTTGAAAAGTGGAAAAGACATCAGATTTCGCAACAAGCGGATAATACCATATATGTTTGGTATGCGTATCGACAAAAATAACAAAATAATGGAAGCCATTAGAAGAAAACATAGGAGTAGGACACCAAACATCACTAAAAATTAAATCAAGAGGGGTAGAAGTTTAGTGACCCGTAGGTCGTAATGACAAACGGGACGACTTGCCTAAAGGACAAGCTTGACACTGAGTAAGAGAACGTCTAGAAGTACATATGATTTTATTGTCGGAAACTAACAAATTTAAAATGTGAGGAGTTGGATGACCCAAACGAATATGCCACAGTGCCCGGGCAAATGCGAAGATGCAAGGAGACCAAAAAGCTTGAGGAACTGACGTGGCAGAAGACTCGGAGAGGATATAAAGACCATCATGACTTTGACCGAAAAGGAGAACTTCCTTGGTGACGAGATCCTTCACATAAAACATAGAAGCGTGAAATTCAAAATAAACGTGATTATCACGGCAGAATTTTTGAACAGATAACAACAGTTTGGTAATGTGAGGCATATGGAGAACATTAGATAAGGTAAACATGGGTTTTGAGGAATGTAATGTAATATGTCTAATATGGGATATGTCAAGGTCCTTACTGTCACCAACATGCAAATAATCATTACCAAGATAGGGTGCAAAATCAGTCAGAGTTCCAAGATCAGGTGTGACGTTGATTTGTGCCAGGTCGGGGAACCAAGGCGTAGCAGAAATATTCCCAACAGCAAGGTGAGCAGAAGAATGTTGAATGCTATTGTGAAACTGTGAACAATGAGGAGCTGTGTGACCGAAACCGGAGCACAATTGGCAGCGTACATGCTACTGTCCAGACCACTGCCCAGCGCCGGAGTTGCGCCTAGTCTGCTGCCAGTGGTTTGGCCACCAATCTGTAGCAAATTATCCCCCGTTCTGGAGAGTGTAACGGTTGCTGTGGGGACGCTAATTACCTTTGGAGCGACCCCTGTTGCGGCTGAAGTTGGGGTTATGATAAGACATGGCATGGTGAGCAGAAAACTGTGGTGTTGGCAGCAGAGGTGGCTGCTGCGGCAGAGAAGAAGAAGATAGTAGAGAGGGAGCGGCAGCCATGGAATGGAAAGAGTTTTTGTACAAAAATTCATAGGTAAGAAGGTGGTTGTGAAGATCAAGATATACGGCAAGTGTTCTGCCTTGGTTATGAGACTCGTTACCAAGTCTTTGAACTCACCACGAAGGCCACAAAACACATAAAGATTGAAGTCTTCAAGAGACATGGGGTGACCAAAGAAGTGACTAATTCGTCAAATAACGATTTGGCTTCGTTGCATGTATATACTAACTGATGAGTCACCTTGCCGAAGGTCTTGAAAGGAGCCATGGAGTTGCATGATGCGAGAATTAGATGGAGAGGCAAGCGCTTTCTCAAGAGTGCGCCAAACACAATGCGAGGTAGAATAATCTACCACGAGATGCAACACATCCACGGAGAGAGAGGAGAGTAAAGCACTCAAAATAAGTTGATCCTGTTGCTTCCAAAGAAGAAAAGAAAGGCTGATGGTAAAGGAAGAACCAGCAGAACTGTCAAAAATATGAGATGGAGGACACGACACTGAGCCATCAACGAAGTGAAAAACACCTTGACCAAGGAGATATGGCTTCATCTGCATTCTCCAATAGAGATAATTTGTGTTCGTAAGTTTTAACGAAACGACTTGGTAGGTGTTCGCTAAAGGAACAATAGCTGGAGTGTGTGTTCCCATGAGAGGCAAATGAATGGTAGGGACTTGGGAGGAAGAATCAGAGACAAGCTCTGCAAGTGGAGGTTGCTGTGGGGGAGAAAAGACACCACCGGCAACAGCTTGGGGATGGTTGGCCGGTTGTGCTGCACCACTGGTGGAGAGAGAGAAGTCGGCGACAACAGTAGAATCCATGTAGAAAAAGTAAAGATAGGGTCGGCTGCAAAGGGAGGGAGGGAGAAAAGAGTTCTTACGACAGAAAGCTCTAATACCAAGTTGAGAATAATTAGGAGGCTTAACCTAATCGTTAACCAACCCTTTCTATATATATGTGTAGGGCAATATACAATAGCAATGGTGGAGGTTACCATACAAAATTATATCTATAATATTTCCTATATTTCCATATAAGTACATTCATAATATGGAGATGGAGAAAGGTATGGAATTTGTCAACGATGCATTGCTTATCCTAAATTTTAAAAATAATTTATTGGCGTGGCTAAATATGGAAAAAGGTATGCTCTTTACTTTGATAGAGGCACACTTAATGATAAAACAAATAATAGAAAGATTGTCACATAAAGATAGAAAACAAATGTTCTTCCCTCCATTGCAACATCTCCCCCCCATCTCTCTCTTCCCTTCCCTTACCCAAAAACACTAACATACCCCCCTCTCATGACCTCACCAAAAAGAGGGGACAAGCGCTCATAATGGTGCCCAGCCCCCTTTGGTGTGACTAGATAAGGGAAGGTAACTCTCCCCCCCCCTTATATCCCCCCCGAGGTGGGGGTGAGGACAAAAAGGAACAAAAAGAGGAGAAGAAGGAGAAACAAAACAAACGACAAAAAAAAAAGAAAAAAATAGGAGAGATGGGGACAAAACAAACATAGAGGAACCAGACAAACAAACAAGGAATAAAATAGAAGGAAACTTACAAGAGAAGATAACAGAAAAAAAAAAGAGAAGAAGAGAAGAACAATAACCTCTCTCTCTTTGTCTTAATCTGCCTAGTCGCCGCCAGCACCACCTTGAGCCACTGCCAGCTCCTTCTCCTCCTCATTCTTCTTCTTCTCCCTCCTCCTCCTCTTCTTCTCCCTCCTCCTCTTCTTATTCTTCTTCTTCGTTCCCTCCTCCACTATTCTACAAGTGAATAGTGGAGAGTCCATTGTTCCTGAGGTGGACTAGTGTCAGCCCAGACCAAAATACTGGGTCGGGTCCGGCCCAGTATCCCAAAAGATATTGTTGGGTCGACATCGGCCTAACCCCTTTTTTAGGCCAATCTTGGCCAACTATTTTGGGTCGAACTCAGCCTAATTTCTTTGAGGGAGTGGCTGAGGGGTGTGCTATCTATTCAGAAGCTGCAAAAGGAAACACACTTTCATGAAAACAAACATGATAAGAGACATATTTATTGAGATGCAAAATCGAGACAACGATAGCCAAGATGCGAGGAACTATAACCTAAGAACACAAAAGTACGTAGAAAATCATAATCAGGAGTATGATTAAACAAACATTCAAAGGGAGACTAATTTTGAAGGACAAGAGTAGCCATGCGATTGATAATGTAACAGCCCGGCCCAACCTGCCATATATTGTCCGCTTTGGGCCTTACCGCCCTCACGGTTTTGTTCCTGGTGATGCGAGCCCACATCTGAGTCTGACGCCCCAAAACGCGTATGACAAGTTAGCAACCAGCACTCTTAATAAGGCTAGCCACCACTCCCTCACCCGTCGATGTGCGATCTTACAATCCACCCCCCTTAAGGAGCTCGACGACCCCGTCGGCACAACCGGACAGCCAGTGAGGTTGGCTCTGATACTAACTGTAACAACCTCGTAATTTTTCCAGCAATATATTTTGAAAATTCATGATGTTTTTTTTTTCAAAAATTTGAGCAGAGTTTCCCCTAATTTAGCCTATCCTAAGTTATCGACAAAATCAACATCAGTCCCTAATCAACCATTTCCACAATTCAATATTCTTATTATACTCCAACATATCTTAATCAACAATATTTCACTTTCTTTAACATATCAACTTAACAAATAATTATTTTGCTAAAAAGAAGAAAGAATTATCTTAACCATGATACACAAACCATAGATTATAGATTTAATATACTTTCTTCAATCATATATAATCTTTTAAGTACAGTTTATCACAAATAATATTAACTACATGCTTATATATATATCACCATTATAATCAGATAATATTTACATAACAGAGTACAAGTTAAATAAGCTGATCCATTTAAATTTATACATACCCAACATTATAATCTTCCAAAATATACAGATAGTAATGTTATTATCAACAATTTACATATCCAAAAGATTTACTGGTAATGGAAGTAAACTCTAAAACTACTAGGAAGCGCGGTATTGAGATGAACCTGCATAATGATTTAAAATATAATTATGGTCAATTAGAGCATTTACATTTGCATTAACATATAAATATATACATTAGTTACTCACAAAATTTCCACATTTACTATCATCTTCCAAGTACTATTCACAAATCAATAATCTAAAATTTAAATATGTCCACTTCATAGAACTTGGTTCCAAACCAAAGACTAGTTCCAAACCAAGCACTAGTTCCATACAAAGACAAATTTGCCCATTCACAGGGCACCAGTCCCATACTAGGATAACTGGTCATCAGTTGCCCATTCACAAGGCACCAGTTCCATACCAGGATAACTAGTCCACCAGCAGCCCATTCACAGGGCACCAGTTCCATTCCAGGATAACTGGCTCACAAGTTTTCTATTTTCAAAATAAATTAGCATGGGAAAATCTACTAGCATTCCACATACAATTTCATTGATCAAGGGAAAATTTAAATATCTAAAGTTTCAGAGAAAGAAAAAAATATTCAAGATATTAAACACCTACCCGCAATTTCTGCATCCTGCTCACCTAGAAAAGCTTCACACCCCAACTCCCTCATATTCTTCACTATCCTTACCAACACAGTTATATTATCAGAAGACACAAGAGTAATTGGAGCTGGCGGTGGTCTTTGGAGCCACCGGAACGATCGTGCACGACATGCTTTCTATAACTGCTCTAACAACCTGTGCTAGGAAAATAGGGTCTGTATATGGTGCTGGTGCAGCTACTGGTGGTGCTGGTGGGGGCACCCCTCCATGCCCCTGTTGTCATAGTCCCTTGGAAGGAAGTGCATTAACTTGTCTAGGCCCTTCTTCCACCTGTAGTCTGACTGATCCCCCAATACTCTGTTGTAGTGACACTGGAGGTACATGTGAAGCAGTATCCTCTAAAGGATCATCTTGACGTCTATCCATAGATCCTCTATCTTGAGCTTGCCTCTCCGAAGGGGAGGGGTCAGTAATTGCACCCTTTCTGGTTTGTACCATCCTGTAATAATACAATCATTTTTTTTTTTGAGTTTTTTTTATCACCTAGAACCCAAACCAGGGCTCTGATACCAAATGTAATAGCCCGGCCCAACCTGCCATATATTGTCCGCTTTGGGCCTTACCGCCCTCACAGTTTTGTTCCTGGTGACGCGAGCCCACATCTGAGCCCGACGCCCCAAAACGCGTATGACAAGTTAGCAACCAACACTCTTAATAAGGCCAACCACCACTCCCTCACCTGCCGATGTGGGATCTTATAGATGAGATATATGGAAGATTCAAACACATAATTCCAAAATCATAATTAAGCACTACATTGGCCTAAGAGTGTAAGGCCAGTTTCGACAATATGACGATGACAACGCTTAACACTGCCATTTTGCTCATGCGTATGAGTACAGATTAACCTCTGATGAATACCAATAGTTTGAAAGAAACTGTTTAACTTATTATATTCACCACCCCAATTAATTTGAACAAATTTAATTTTGCGAGAAAACTGATTCTCAACAAGCACTTGAAAACGTTGGAATATAGAAAACACATCAGATTTTGCAACAAGCGGAAAATACCACATATATTTTATATGCGCATCGATAGATATAAAAAAGTAACGAAAACCATCAGAAGAGAACATAGGAGCAAGACCCCAAACATCACTAAATATTAAATCAAGTGGAGCAATAGTTTTATGGCCCGTAAGTCGCAATGACAGGCTCAACGACTTGCCAAGTGGACAAGCTTGACATTGAACAAGAAAGCATTTAGAAGTACACATTATTTTATTTTTGGAAACTAACAAATTAAAAATAGAGGAAGTAGGATGTCCCAATCGACGATGTCACAGATCAGCAGTGGTAGAGACATAAGGAGACCAATAAGCTTGAGGAATGGTGGTGGCAGAAGAATTAGAGAGAACATAGAGACCATCATTGCTCTGATAAGAAAAGAGCATTGCTTTGGTGGTGAGATCCTTTACATAAAACACAAAGGCGTGAAATTCAAAATAAACATTATTATCATGACAAAATTTCTGAGCATATAGCAATGGTTTGGTAATGTGAGGAACATGGAGAACATTAGATAATGTAAAGGTGCGTTTAGGGGAATGTAACATGTTATGTCCAATATGGGATATGGATAGACCCTTACCATCACCAACATGCAAGTGATCATTACCAAGATAGGGTGCACAATCGGTCAGAGTCGCAAGATCAGGCGTAACGTGTTGGTTCGCACCGGTGTCCGGGAACCAAGTAAGGGCAGAAACCGGACCAACAACAATATGGGTAGAGGACTGGTGACCACTGCTGTAAAACTGAGCATAGTGTGGGGCTGTGGGGCTGAAGGAGAAGCATAGTTGACACTTGATGTTCTGCTCAAAGGACCGGTGAGAAGACCACTGCCCGCCGCCGAGAGCTATCCGGGCTCACGCCAATGACCTTGCTTCCAGTCCGTGGGAGCAGAAGAATGAGAGCCATGAAAATCAGACTTGCCATTGATGTTGTACGTGTTGCTGTTGAGCGCCAGTTGCCGCGGGAACAACCTCTGTTACGCTTAAAATTGGAGTTGTGTTGTTGCTAGGCAAGATGAGCAGAGGGCAGCAAAGATGGTGTGGGCAGCAGAGGTGGATTTGTAGCCAATGATGGAAAAGAAATCTTATGCAGAAATTCATGAGTAAGAAGATGGTTGTGAAGGTCCGCGTATGACAGCGGTTCTGCCTTGGTCATAAGACTAGTTACCAAGTTTTTAAACTCGCCACGAAGACCATGAAATATATAGAGATTGAAGTCTTTAAGAGAGATGGGTCGGCCAGCTGCAGCCAATTCATCAAATAATGACTTGGTGTGATGCATGTATATAGTAACCGAAGCATCTCTTTGCCGAATATCTTGAAAAGCCCCATGGAGTTGCATAATGCGAGAATTCGATGGAGAAACGAGCACTTTCTCAAGAGTACGCCAAATACAAGAAGTCTAACAATCTACCACAAGATGCAAGACGTCCATGGAGAGAGAGGAGAGTAACACGCATAAAATAAGGTGATCCTATTGCTTCCAACGAAGAAAAAAAGGGTTGATTGCTGAAGAAGAACCATCAGAACAGTCAGAAACATGAGAGGGAGGACATGGCACTGAGCCATCGACAGAATGGAAAACATCTTGACCAAGAAGATATGGCTTCATCTGCATTCGCCAATAGAGATAGTTGGTGTTTGTAAGCTTCAATGAGACCACTTGATGAGTGTTGGACATCGCAATGATAGAAGAAATTGTTGTCCCCATGATGTGAAGAGGGACGACAAAAACATGGGAGAAGGAACCATGGTTCTGCTCTGCAGGTTGGGGCTACTACTGGTGGGAGAAAGAACTAGTAACAGTAGCTTCTGAGTGGTTGGCCGGCTGGGCTGCACAACCGGTTTGGTGGGGGGACAAGGCAGCAGTAGTAGCAGAATCCATAGGGAGAGGGAAGAAGAGTTTTGATTGCAGAAGGCTTTGATACCAAGTTGAGAATAATTAGGAGGCTTAACCTATTGGTTAGCCAACCCTTTCTATATATATGTGTAAGGCAATATACAATAGTAATGGTGGAGGTTACAATACAAGAATATGACTACAATATAAGAAAAAAATATTTTCTATATAGATACATTAATACACTGGATGTCTGAAGTTAAAGAAAAAAATTTACTACATGACCAAGCTGTTCAAAGCCAAGACAGATGATAAAGAGATATAAGAATTTAGAGAGAGAGCTACATTTTACATATACAGAGTAATTAGGCCATTAGGACTCCCATCAGATTTGCCAAAAACTCCAGTACTCCTAGTCCTGAGCCAGATTGAGTTTTTTATTAGATCATCAGGTTATTTAGATTAATTATCAAACTTAGTCGAGCTATTTTTTTAATTAAATAACAACTAAGTATCACATGCAAAGAGGCAAAATATATAGTCATGATCTGCCCATCTTTGCAAGTCAACCGCATAAATCTAGCCACCAGCTGGAGATAAAAAAGTTAAAGCAGTAACAAGAGAAATCTTAATGATTGCTTGCTATGATTTACTGTTAGTAGGGTACTCAATCTGTCTACTTGTTAGTGATGAGTCACTTATTTAAAGAACCTTGATTTCGATTTTTTCTCAAGTCTTTTTCATATAAAAGATATGATTTATTGGTTGGATTACCAACTATATATATATATATATATATATATATATATATATATATATATATATATATTTTGATAACCCGGGGTGTCCGGGCCAACTTACGTGCACCATAACTAATCCCTGGACTCACTGAACATCCTGCAAGCCTAATGAACATGTAAGGCACCGCGAGGATGACAGGCGTGCACAATGAGGCTTGAACCCTGATGCAGAGGAAGGGAACAAGTCCCTTCCACCGCTGGGCCACAACCTCAAGTGCATTACCAACATATTCTTGATATGAGTATGCGTAAATCTATTCCATTAATCTTTAATCATTAAAAAAAAAATGCTAAGTCGATCCTTTTGTTCTCGATCATCTTTGTAAATCGCAGCCTTGGACTTGATAAAGAATGTGGAAGTGCAAGCAATCTTAGGGCCGACAACATCAATGCAAGCTAATTTTGTTATTGGTCTAGGAGAAAAAGCTCAGGTGCCCATCATATCATTTTCTGCATCAAGTGATTCTCTTACGTCCACCAGGAGTCCCTATTTTTTTCGAGCTACACAAAATGACTCAAGTCAAGTCAATGGCATTGGAGCCTTAGTTCAAGCCTTTGGATGGAAAGAAGCAGTACCTATCTACATGGACGACGAATATGGAAAGGGAGTTATACCTTATTTAACTGATGCTTTGCAAGCAGTTGAGGCTCATGTACCCTACCGGAGTGTCATTTCTCCATCGGCCACTGATGATCAAATTGCTAAGGAGCTTTACAAGTTGATGACAATGCAAACAAGAGTTTTCATTGTGCACATGTTTGCCTCTCTTGGCGCTCGGCTTTTTGTCAAAGCTAAAGAGATAGGGATGATGAGTAAAGGCTACGTTTGGATCATGACTGATGGGCCGACTGTAGGTCTCTCAACCTCACCAGTTCCTTCTGTCATTGATTCTATGCAAGGGGTATTGGGTATTAAACCTTATATTCGAAAAACAACGGAGCTAGGAAATTTTCGGTTACGGTGGAAACGGAAATTCCAACAAGATAATGCAGACATCGTTGATGCTGAGTTAAACATTTATGCACTACAAGCCTGCGATGCTACTGTAGCATTGGCCATGGCAATTGAGAAAGCTGGTACAACGAACTTAGGCTTTCGGGAGGCAAATGTTTCCAACACTTCAGTAACTGATCTTGAAAATCTGGGAATCTCTCAAAATGGTCCAAACCTCCTCCGAGCATTGTCAAACACTAGTTTTGAAGGTCTAACTGGAGATTTCTTCTTCATTAATGGACAGTTACAACCATCGGCTTTTGAAATAGTTAATATGAATGGAAATGGAGAAAGGAGGATAGGATTTTGGAAACCGAGAAAGGGACTCGCAAAAACCCTTAACTCGATAGCAAATACCCCTAGTACTTATTTTACTTCCAAGTCCAGTCTTGCACCTGTTATATGGGCCGGGGATTCAACTTCTATTCCCAAGGGCTGGGAGATTCCGACAAATGGGAAGAAGTTGCGGATAGGAGTACCGAGATCAACCAATTTCGGTCATTTTGTGAAGTTGACAACAGATCTCAATTCCAATATGACAACAGTCACAGGATACTGCATAGCTATATTCGAAGCTGCAGTTGACGCATTACCTTATGCCATAACTTATGAGTACATCCCCTTTGTCAAGCCTGATGGGAAGTCTGCTGGAACTTACAATGATCTGGTCTATCAAGTGTATTTAAAGGTAAAACCCCTCTCATGTTTCTATATTATGCTTCATCACATTAGCAGCATTCCTATAGGTAACGCATTACTGTAAACAGAGTTACGACGCTGTGGTCGGAGATATAACAATCATAGCCAACAGGTCCAAGTACGTCGATTTTACATTGCCTTACACGGAAAGTGACGTCTCCATGATCGTTCCAATCAGAGACAGCAGAAACAAAAATGCTTGGGTTTTCTTGAAGCCTTTGACTTGGGACCTTTGGGTCACAAGCTTTTGTTTCTTTGTTTTCATCGGATTTGTGGTCTGGGTGCTTGAACACGGAATAAATGAAGATTTTCAAGGGCCTCCTTCGCATCAAATAGGCACTAGCTTCTGGTTTTCTTTCTCAACCATGGTTTTTGCTCATAGTAATTTCACTTCACCTTTTGAGTTTTTAGTTCTCAAAGCACTGCAATCTCAAACATTGACTTAATGTTTACGATACCTATGTTCTTTATGTTACAGGGGAGAGGGTGGCTAGCAACTTGGCTAGAATAGTTGTAACCATATGGTGTTTTGTTGTACTCATTCTTACTCAAAGCTACACTGCCAGCCTAAGTAGCTTGCTTACCATTCAGCAGCTCCAGCCTACAGTTAATAATGTTGATGAGCTCATTAAAAAGGGGGAGTTTGTGGGATACCCGCAGAGCTCTTTTGTGTTGGGAATCTTGAAAAACTTGGGTTTTGATGACTCCAGGCTTATGGCTTATAAAACTCCAGAAGAATGCGACGAGCTTTTTTCCAGAGGTAGTGGAAATGGTGGTATTGCTGCCGCATTTGATGAAGTGCCATATATGAAATTCTTTCTATCTATGTATTGCTCGAAATATACAATGATTGAACCTACATTTAAAACAGGCGGTTTCGGGTTTGTAAGATCACTTCTCTTCCTTCCTCCTGCTCTTCTTGTTTCTGTCTGATATATCATTGTGTATGAGCACACAAAATTTCTCATGTGGGATCATTCTTTTTTTGCGTTTCAGGTCTTCCCTAAAGGTTCTCCTCTTGTAGCTGATGTATCAAGGGCAGTTCTAAATGTGACCGAAGGAGATAAGATGAAGGAAATTGAGGATGCATGGCTTGGCACACAAAGCAGTTGTCAAGAATCCAGCACCTCAATTTCATCTAATAGCCTTAGTCTCAAGAGTTTTTGGGGATTATTTCTTATTACTGGCATTGCTTCAATTTCAGCTCTCATGATCTTCACAACCATATTTGTTTACGAGCACAGAGAAGTACTCTTGCAGCCCTCTGATTTAAGAGCAACAACATGGAGCAGAGTTCTTGTTTTGTTCAGAATCTTCATTCAAATGGACTTCACATCCAGGCCTGGAGATCTTCCACCGGCAGACAATGATGATGATCAAGATCCAAATGCACAACAACCCGATCAAGAGGAAGTACAAAATATCAATCAGCTTGTCGTCCCAAATCAAGAAAGATCTGTTCGAAGAAACTCTAGGAGCGATAGAAGATAATCTTAAAAAAGCAAACCTAAAGAACAAGAAAAATTTGAGAGAAAGGATGTTTTTGCATTAAGTGTTTTCTTAAAGATACATTCTTATTCTCTTTCGTATTTCATCTCTCATGTTCTGATTACAAAATTATTTGCAGGCATGAAGTCTTAGACAATTAAGGAATTAATTTAACAAAAGGAAAACCTAAACTAGTAAGGAAAAATATTCTATCACCTTAACCGATTGACCATTTCTAAACTGATCAATCGATTTATTTAATTCAACCGGTCGACCGGTTCTTTTATTTTTCAGAAAAACCAAAATTTAGTTTATTTTCAACATCCCTTCTTAAACTTGATTTCTTTATAACTCCTAGCATATCTCTTGTCTTGACAAAAACATCATGTTTGAGTAGTTTAGTGAAAATGTTTGCGACTTCATCTTGGGTCTTCACATACTTTACTTCAACTTTCTTGTTTGTAATGTAATCTCGTGGTATTGAAATCTTGTGTCAATATGCTTACTTTTGTCATGAAACATAGGATTCTTTGCTAAAGTAATGGCTGATGAGTTGTCCACATAAATTTTTGTAGGCTTCTCTCATAGCATTCACAACTTTTTCAATAATTTTCTTAGCTGTATGAAATGACAAACTCATGTTGTAATAGCTATATATTCAGCTTTACAAATTGATAATATGACTATAGGTTCCTTTTTTGAACTCTATGTGAATGTTATGTCTCCTATGTAGAAAACAGAACATGTAGTACTTTTTCTATCATACATATCTTCAGCCCAATCACTACAACTATAACCCACAAGTTCAAAGTTGTTAGAATATCCATAGCACAAGCCAAAATAAACAGTACCTTTGATATACCGAAGGATTCGCTTTAATGCTTTGAGATGTGTTAAAGTTGGTCTCTCCATGAATCTGCTCACAAATCCTACTCTAAAGAGAATATCTGGATGAGTGCAAATCAAGTATCTCAAACTCCCAACTAGACTCTTAAATGTTGTAAAGTTTATCTTCTCTTATTTATCATTCTTTGACATCTTCACTCCACACTCAACTAGAGTATTCACTTTTACACAATCCTCCATTTTAAATTTCTTGAGAGTCTCTTTTGTAAACTTCTCTTGATCACAAAAATTCCATCTTCTCCTTACTTGATCTCAATCCCTAAGTAGTATGTCATAAGACCAATATTCGTCATCTCAAATTCCTTAATCATTGCTTGCTTGAAGTCTCCAAATATCTTTGGATTATTTCCTGTAAAGATCATGTCATCCATATACAAGCATACAATAAGAGTATCACCACTCTCTTTTATCTTTACATAGATGACATATTCATGGGGACATTTATAAATCCATTTCTTAAGAAATAACCATCAATGCATGTTGCAGTAAACTCAACCTCCACTATAGAAGGACAAGGATGGCTACCACCAATCGCAGCCGCTAGCCGCCTTCACACTACCACCAACCATTTGTGTTCACACTTGAAATATGATTTTTCATACTTTTTTATTTTGTGTAGAAATAAGCAACTAAGTTTATACTATTGAGTGTGAGAAATAAAAGAGAGAAACAGAAGGTGAGTATTTGCAATTTATGTAAGCTTGTTGTTTATGATATAAAACATATTGTTTTATCTTTCCTGAGTGTTTTAAAACCACCACCAATGGTCTCTCCCACCAATAATTGGTATTAGAGCTTCGTTCGTAAAAAATAGAGGAGTTTTTGAGATGTGTCCAAATTTTTGAAGTTGTCAAAACACATTTTGATCATTCCATATTATAGGGTTCTTCAATACGAACTCAACGGTGCAAAAATCAGCCTTGTCGGAGCAAGGGGTGAACTACATGTGCTGCCTGAAGCACTACCTTTGTCAACTAAGCTACATGCACGCAATATTTGAGCCAAGCCGAGCCAAGCTGAACCATATAACTTGAAGCCATAGCCAAGCCTTCAAGCTATTTAGCCAAGTCGTGATCTGCATCAAGTTGAGCCATCAAGCCGCCACTGAAGAATATTCCCGATTCAACCCTAGCGAACCGACTGACATCTAAAATTGGTTTTTTACCAATTTAACCCATTTCTGACCTACATTCAACCAAGGCAGACCAATTCCCTACTTTTTGACCATTTTGGATTCGTTAATGGTGTCCATTTTTCAAAATTCAACTCCTAGAAGGTGATATAGTCATTCAAAGAATAAAATGACTACAAAAAATGCACAAACACTCATCTTGAAGCTGACCAAAGACAATTATAATAATTGGTGTATCAGATTGAAGGCATTTATTGGCTCACAAGAGTGTGTAGAGATTACAGAATATGGTTATGATGAAACAGATTCTAAAGAAGCAGAAGATTCTTTACAAGAGGCGCAAAAGCAAGTCCTCAAAGCCAATAGAAAGAAAGATAACAAAGCCAAGACCATCATTTATCAAGGTCTTAATGAAGCCACATATGAGACCATCAATTTCGCAGAAATGTCAAAAGAAATATGGGAGGCTCTCCAACAAAAATACAAAGGTGCTGACGGAATAAAAAAAATTCATCTCCAATCATTACGAGGTGAATTTGAATCATTGTAAATGAAGTCCTTGGAAAATATTTTTGATTATCACACAAGAATTATGGTGATAGTCAATCATAAGAGAAGAAATGGAGAAGCCTTCATAGATGCTTGGATTACTGGGAAAATTTCAAGATCTCTAGATCCAAGATTTGATTATGTTTGTTGTTACTCATTTTTTGGCCCTATGTGCTGAAGATGGTGTGTACCCCTTTTAAACCGAGTGCAAGAGTTTAGCTTATGTTTGCTGGAAGAATGATAAAAGCAGAGAAGAAAGAAATGTTTTTCGAACCATGTTTGAGCTATTTTCTACTCTCTTTATCCTCCCCCTTTGTTGCCAAAATCATTAGGTTTCTTAGACTGATTAAGAGTCTTCATAATGCTAAATTCATTCCTTCTTTATTTGGTCTTTAAGGTTGGATAAATCCCTCAGAATTTACACTAAAAAAAACTAATTCTGCTATTGTCGTAATTTTTTATTCCATCTTAGGCTTATTCCATATTAGTCCACATATCACAACACAACAGCAACAATAGCAATAATATTCATTTCTCTTTTACCATTCTTTTCTTTCTCACTTGCATTCCTCATTATTATCCTTTAATATTTTCAGCTCATTAATAGCCCAAGTGGACATCATGAATTCAATTTTGATCACAGTTTATTTTTTTTTGAAGATCAAGACACGATGTTACACACTTTATGAAGGGCAAGAAAATAGATTCTGCCCTTGATATGGCTAAATTTCACCATTTTATCGACTTGGCTGAATCTGCTAGCAGGGGTGACAACTTGACCTCCCCTTAGATTTTTATTTGTATCTGAAGTTCCAAAACTCCAAATTAGGTAGGGTCAGATTCGTTGGAAAGCTAACACTCCCGGCTACAACTTCTATGAAAGGACCTTCCCTGGATTCTATCTTCTTCATATCTGAACTCCCTCAGGAATCAGGGTGATGAACCTACCATGTTTCGTCAATGGGCAAGGTATCTCTATTTTTTTTTTCTTCAATCCCTTCTTCCTCATTAGATATAGCCATGCCTTCACCTTATACATGGCAAGCCATTCATTGTGACCTCCCAAGGTCATTTGTACCAAGTTAATTAATTCATTTCTACTTTGGTCGAACCTACCCAAAGGAACGAAGGGTTCCTGTTCCTTATAAGTGATGCATTTATTTTTTCTAATTAGCAACCACATTATAACAGTACATCTTAAATAATTAAGCAAGGAAATCATAAGTTCTCCTCCTCTCCTTTCTTCCCCTCTCGTGGTCGGTCACCTTGCATCTATTCTCTCTCTTTTTTTCTTTTGTTTTTCATTGCACCCCTCCACATTCAAGACCATTTCTTTCACTAATTTATGCATCAAGAATACTCAACCCACCAGAATTTCTCTTCCCTACCTAACTTGGCTCTTGGCTGAAACATGCTTAAGGGAACCAAGGGTTCCCTTCCTCTCTTTTATGCATAATTTCATCTCTTAAGGCAACTTAAACTATTTTAGTCCACTTAATTCCAATCATTTCCGCATTTCCCTAATTTTTTTTACTCAAGAACCCTAATTTTTCAACTTCAAATTACTACACAATTCTTAATTGAATCTAAATAGGCTTTCATAATTTGTTTAGAACTACATGTTGGGAATTTTGCTCCCCCTTGCACGGACCAGTGGTGTTCTGATAGTTGTCCATTGGAGGCTTAGCACACTGACATAATATTTAACGTGGTTCGGCAAACCGCCTACATCCACGGGAGAAGTCAATATTATTAGAGATAGATAGAGAAAGGATTACAACACACATGGAGGAGGAAGATCACTTCACTCAAACTCAACTCTCATTGCTCTCACACACTGCTGCACATGGCAGCAGGGCTGCTGCCCTTTGGCAGCCACTCCACTTTCTCTCCTCTTCTCTCTTGTTCTTCTACTGCACTCTCTCTCTCATTTTGCTCTCTAACTTATGCCTCTATTTATAGGCATGAATGGTAAGACAACTTGGCCATAAATTATGGCACTAATTGTGGCAGCACATGAGTTGCACCATTTTATCAATGGTTGGTGCAACTTGTTTGACAATACCCACCTACCATTGTTAGCCTTTGGACAATAGCATCCCTTTTCTTTAGAGTAGGTTGCAAATGCTTCTTTCATGATTGCTGCATATTAATTGCAACAATCCTAACAATCACCCCCTTTGCCATTCATATGGGCAATTGTCATCTTGCTTCTTCAGTACATGTTTGCATTCTGCAGCTTTTCCAAGCTTACTATTCTGAGAGCGTTTGTGGCCAAGTTTACAAGTACTTGCCAAACCTTGCAATCACTAGAGTTACCAAAGCACACCCTTGCTCACACCAAAGGATCACTTCAACCAGATGGTCTCCCACATCACATCTGAAGAATGTTAACGCTTGTCTCTGGGACATAACATTCTCCTTCGAGCGTATCAACCATGCTCGGTCCAGAATGATTTATCAAGCCTTACACTAAGGCTTACAACACCCCCTCAAACAAAAATTTCTCTTTCCAAGTGTGACAATCATTATCTGAGTATCTCAATATGATCACAAGCTCACCACTCTTCCAAGAGTCTACTCATCTAGGAGTTACGTCTACCCTTTGTTCCACCCTAGGAACCACATCTTACTTCTCCGTGAGTCTCCCGCTCTTAGTCCCAAGAGTCCAGGTAGCTCTCCACCTTTAACCATGGGAGCAACCCATTAAAGGTTGATCCATATCTGTCTTCATATTCTGAGTATTACAATGCCATTACCGAGCTCACCACCTTGATAAGAGTCAACTTGTTCCCGGAACCTGCACATGCCCTCTGCTCATATCATGGCCCTCACACCTTCTCTCTAAGGTGTCTTCGCCTTTCATAGGCGGTCACATCCTCCTTCAGCTGAGATGCTTCAAAGTGGCTCCAAGATTCTCCACCATCATGTGGACTTGGGAGAGATCACTACCACTGATCACATAGAAAGAGAGAGTTGTGGTACACTCCTCGTAATCCTCCATCTCAATTTCCATGTTTGGAGCTTCTGCGTCTTTCATCACTGTGCTTGACAGCTCCACCTACACCAACTCTCTTTGGTGTCTTCACCTTTCATCATAGGCAATCGCCTTTTATCACAGGAATTTGCACCCCCTCAATTAGGTGCCTCTGCAACAGCTCATGTTTCCATCCTTGCATGCATTGGAAAGGTCTTCGCCTATTGCCTTTATCAAGAGCACAAGAGACTTCCTATTGTACAACTTTTCACACAATCTCTGCTACGAGCTTCATCTGGGAACACTTCTTCTCCTTGCACCTGTTGTCTCATTATAGTACCTCATTGTATCCTTCGGGTACTCCTACACAATCTCCATGTGCTCTCGTGCAATTTCTATTCTCCAGATTTCTTCCTATTCTTTGCTTTTATGTTTGACAGCAGCTCATCCTGTCACAACACCTATCCAAGTCAAAATAGGGTGCCAATCTTTATCCCCTTGATATATTTCTCTTCCATTATCATGGTCTTCATCAATTCTCCCTTTGAGAAATCATAGTCACCGAATCTAACTTCTTTGGAGAAATCACCACTCCATCAGATCCTTGAACATACGGAACCCAACTGTTCCTTTATTTCGTCATCTTGCTAGTCTTCAACAGTTTTATTACAAACTGATATATATATATATATATACAAAAATAGTATCATATGGATAATCCTTCAACTAAGAAAGTTCCAGGAAATATTGGAGGGGTCACACCGGTCCCACTTAAAACTCAATCTCCTAGACAGAACTTCTTAGGCCATATCTATCCATCGTACTGTCTTTCCGTATACACAACCATTTGCTAGCTTTGTTGCGGCTTTCCTTTACAAGTGATCTAGGGTATCTTGGTTTTATACCTGATTTCTCAACATCTGGCGAGACTACCAGTGCTTAGATTTGTTAAAATTGGTCTTCATCAATTTCCACCCACCTCAAATCGTCCACATGATCGGGTGTCCAGAGTATCCTAATTTTTCCTTCCCTCAAGGCAACTGAAAACTTCTCCCACTTAGCAGTTCAACACATATAATTGGGCAAACGTGTGTGACTTCTTCTTCTTAATCTCCATCGACCAGCATGATGACCTTCATATGCCTCCTAATCGAGCAATCTCTTTTGTTTATTCACCACCACCACTTTTGGTGCAAATCTCAATAATCAAACTGTACCATTGCATCCGGAACGATCAAATTAGCTCGAAACAAGTCTGAAATCGTCCAAATCGCATTTTAGACGGCTAAAATTTGATCAAAACAATTCTGGCCTGATGAACGACTCAAATTCAATCTCAAATCCAGTTGCACATAGGATCAACTACACTGGATCCTATACCTCAGCTCGTGGCTCGGCTCCAACTCAGCTCGGCTCGGCTCGCAGCTGATGACGTGGACGTGGCAGATGGGTCCCATTTTGCTGACGTGTTAGCTGACTAGTCACTAACATGGCATGCCAACTATGCATGATGACGCCATAGTTATGTCATAATGATGTCATCCTTATCCGGGTCAGTCACGTGGGTCAGGTCGTCTGGTATTCGGGTCGGGTCAGCCCATCCGAACAAGGAAGACACGTGGAGCGTGTGGGGCACATCTGTGCGCATGGGCAGATGCCTCGCCGGCACGTGAAGCGTGTGCGGTGATGTCCGACGTCTAAATTTTGCACCGTTTTCACCAGTGTGCTCGTCTCTTCCTCCTTTACACGGTGGTATGGTCTAAACATCATTTTAACAACTTTCATTTTTGGGCAAAAATCAAACAACACTTTAAACATATGCTCTGATACCAATTGTTGGGAATTTTGCTCCCCCTTACGCGGATCGATGGTGTTCTGATAGTTGTCCATTGGAGGCTTAGCACGTTGACACAATATTTAACGTGGTTCGGCAAACCGCCTACATCCACGGGAGAAGTCAATATTATTAGAGATAGATAGAGAAAGGATTACAACACACATGGAGGAGGAGGAACACTTCACTCAAACTCAACTCCCATTGCTCTCACACACTGCTGTTTATGGTAGTAGGGCTGCTGCCCTTGGCAGCCACTCCACTTTCTCTCCTCTTCTCTCTTGTTCTTCTACTGCACTCTCTCTCTCATTTTGCTCTCTAAGTTATGCCTCTATTTATAGGCATGAATGGTAAGACAACTTGGCCATAAATTATGGCACTAATGGTGGCAGCACATGGGTGCACCATTTTGTCAATGGTTGGTGCAACTTGTTTGACAATACCCACCTACCATTGTTAGCCTTTTGACAATGGCATCTCTCTTCTTTAGAGTAAGCTGCAAATGCTTCTTTTATGATTGTTGCACATTAATGGCAACAATCTTAACACTACATACCTGAGGGAAATTTAGGTTTAATTTATAGTTTGATTAAGGTTTCTCAACTCATTTTTCTTCACCTGCAGCCGACCCTCCCTTCTCCCTCTTCTCTTCACAAATTCTTCACTTTTCTTCTTGTAAATCCTCTGCCCAAGTGTGTTTTCTCCACTTAATAATTCCAAGACCTATGTAGATATACTAACTTAGGTGTTTTCTCCTAGGCTTGATGAAGGAAAATCTGAAATCCCCCCCCTTTCTTGATGTTGTCCAGCCAGCCATAAGAGAGAGAAGGAATGGGGTATTTATAGTCTTATTTTTTTTAATTCCATTTTAGCCCTATCTTTCCCCCTTTTTCTCAATCAAGCCCCCTTTGTTTTTCTTCAAAACCATTAAATTTTATCACCATAATTATTATCATTATTTTTTTTTTGTAGTTACACTATTTTTTGTATTATAAAAATTTAAATTATTATAAATTCCTTTTTTTATATAATTTGTTCTCGGATTTCACAGTAATTGTGGTTTTAAATAATTTTTTATTTAAAATTATATTAAAATAATATATTTTTTTATTTTTAAAAATTATTTTTAATTAATACATCAAAATAATTTAAAATATAAAAAAAATTAATTTTTTTTATAAAATATAATTTCAACAATATTTTTAATTAAATAGATTTCATAGTATCGAGGATAGTGGCACGACTGGGTTTTCACGGTTCTGCATTTTTAATTAAATGTTTGGAGACCGTTAGTATATGCCATTGGGGTTTCGATGATGGGTCTGTGGGTAAGCCAAAAAGAGATGCATAACAGTGGTCATATATTCGGAGGCGACTTTCCTCCACTCAGCAGCCAGTGCTTCTTCTTTTTTGGGTGAGAATGGGGTTGCAATTTCTGGCCAAAATCGAGTGTGTTTTTTGTTGCAGGTTGTTGCTTGTGATGAGCGGGAAGTTTGGATCTGTTGCGGGTCTCCTACAATCTGTTTGTGAGGGAGAAAAGAGAGGCAATACAGGGTTATTTCACAGCATCGAGGAAAGTGGCACGGCTGGGTTTTCACGGTTCTGCTGCTAGTAATGGTGAGGGGATCTGGTGTTGAATTTTGGGAAGAGATCGGATGGTTTGTGGGCTGTCTGTCGGTTTGAAAGGAGGAAGAAGGGGCAGGGCACTAATATATGTAATTCTAATTTTTAAGGTTGTCTTATTTGTTAGGTGAAGGGTAAAAGGAATCTGTTGTTTTCATATTTTTATTTTGATGGGACCGTGGTTGATAGCAATTGATATTTTATAAAACATTTTGTAATTTTAGATAATGCTTGAAATTACATTAATTATTGCTTTCTAAAATATTTTTTATTTAAAAATATATTAAATAATTTTTTTTTATTTTTTAAATTAAAACATTCAAATAATTTAAAAATAAAATTATCTGTGAAAACAAACATTAAAGATGTGGTCTAGGAATAGTCTTTTGTCGCTGGTCCATGTACTTTTAAGTCTTAATTCTTAGCTGGCTCTAGTTTGGGAGTGCCGAAACAAACAATAAAATATTTTTTTTAAAAAATAGCTACCACACAAACATAAATACTTTTTAATTTCAATTATTACTATAAAAAAATAATAAAATATTTCCTTCTCAAATCTCAACCATTGGTTTTGCACAACGTAATCTTCCTTTCCCTTATCAGCATAGTTTTAAAACCCGATCCAGTTATTGACCCGGTCCAATAATCGGGTCATATAATCTTAAATATTAATAATTTATAAGTCATACATATCTTAATATAAATATACATACTAAATATATTAACATATAATAATAAAATACATGTCAGAGACCAGATGCCACTCAAAAATAATTCGATGATGTGGTCTAGAAATAGTTTTTTATCGCTGGCTATAGTTTGGGAGTACTGAAATGATAGATTTGTTAAAATTTATTTTTTAAAATATTTTTTATCATTTTAGTATTAAAATTTAATTTTAAAAAATAAAAATTATATATTTTTAATACATTTCTAAAAAAAATATTTCAAAAAAAAATAACTTAATACTTTTTTAATCATAAATAATTAACACAAATTCTATTATTATTAAAAAAAAAACAAGTCTGCTAAACTCTGGGAGATTCCTTTTTATCAATATATGATATTGTCTCGCCTCAGGTCCAAGTCTTGAACCAATTTATTAAAATGGTTGGCTTTGACTCTTCCAAATCATGAATATCCTAGCAATAACGGTGAGGAAACCACAGCTTTAAAATACACGGCATTTTATAAACTTTCAAAATATCTCTTCATCATATAAAAACAAAACAAGGGTTCATAATACGTGTTACATTATATAACACCCAAACTTTAGATAAAATAATGTAATAACAAAGCACTCTAAAACAAATTAATAGTAAACATAGTGAAAACAACCAAGACATGCCACGCAAAAATGAAGAAGGAGGAACAAACAACAAGATCAACCTGCTAACATAAACTAAGAACATGAAAATAATATAAAATGAGGGGTGAGTCCAACCAACTCAGTGAGGGAATAATATTTAATATACATCTTAAATATTAATAATTTATAAGTCATACATATCTTAATATAAATATACATACTAAGCATATTAATATATGATAGTGGAATACATGTCAGAGATCAGATGACACCCAAAGATGATCCGATGACACCAAAGGTGACCATTTTAGGATAATTGGACGCGCATATGGTGGTGTCTCTCTCACCAATTAGGAATACAGATATGATGTGTATAAAGACTAACTACACTCTATTAGTATGGAGTTACTGACAAGTTCAATATCCAGACATAACATATATTTATATAATTATCAAAGCAACTGATTATTATAAAAAAATCATTTTAAAAAACAACTATTATTATACTAATATATCTCAAACATGATATGAGATGTCGTTGTGTGTTGAAAATAAATTTGTGACATGAGAAAGGATGCTTCGTCGAAAGGATGCTATTCATTATCTTAGTAAGTGAAATAGACGACTTAAATATACAAATCTTGATTTAACGAGCCAAAACTTCAAAAAGTCTTACCATAAGTACATTGATTTAATTAGTCAAGGTAACCGATAGTGAAATCAGAGACAAGGAAGATATTCGATCAGTAACATCAGACAAGCCAGGGGGGAAAATCATACAATTAACAAGAAAAATAAGAAAAAAACTATGCAAACGAATACAAAAAATCAAAGCATGAAATTTCCTTGCAACAAAACTCAGTAAACCTCTCCTGTTTTTCAACGCTTAAATTAATGATTGGGCCCTCTCCAACCACTGTTCTGAGATCTTCATCTAGGCTTTAAGGATCCACATGTTTGAAGTACCCTACAGGCCACAGCCTTATATAAATAAGAGAGTTCTTTCAAGCTTAAACCAACAAACTGGAATCAGCTCAACCACAAGTAGAGAACAATATGATCAGGAAAAAGTACCCTTCAAAGCCTGCTCTGTCTTTCTTTTCCCTTCTTTTTTTGAAGATTTTCTTCTTTGAAATGGGAATGGCCAAGAACTCAACATCTATAATCCCAGTGAATGTAGGTGTGGTTCTTGACTTTGACAATGACTTGGACGGCAAGATTGGGTTGAGTTGCATCAATATGTCTCTCTTAGACTTCTATGACACTCATGGTGATTACAAAACCAGGCTGGTCCTCATCACCAAGGACTCCAAGAACGATGTTGCTGGTGCAGCTGCTGCAGGTTCCCCCTCTCTCCCTCCTCTTTCTTGATTCTGTAGTCAGCTTGCTTCGGTTATAAATCATTGCTCAAACTATGTTCTATGTATGCACTAAGGTTAAAACCCTCCTCCCGTTAAATTTTATGAGAAACTTTAATCGTGAACCTTAATCGAGCTGTTTTAATAATACATCTCGATTATTAAAAAAAAAAAATTCATATCGTGGAGAGCAAATCCATCACCTCCTCAGCCAACACCTAAAGATTTAATGCTTGTTATCTAATTAAGCCTTAGTTCACTATATATGATTATGGACCAAGCTAATAAAATTATTATATATCATTATATTTGTCCACATCATTTTATTAATTGATGTATTGTTATTTATTTCATTTCATAATTATTATTATATTATTAAATATGAAAAACATTAAAAGAAAACTAAAAGAGAAAGAGATTTTACTATACGCTTTCTCGCGAAATATTATTTACTACAATAGTGTTTTTTTTTTAATTTCAATTTCATCCTTCAACATTATGTTTATTGGAGATTAAACTTTATAATTTATTTTAATTTACTTTTTATAAGGTTATCTTAATTTCATAATTTGAACCTTGGATTTGACAGTTATTTTAGTTAACTCAAGTTTTTTTCTCCTTTTTCTAATTGGTTTTTTTCTCCCTTTTTAAATTTCATCATTTAACATTGGGTTGATTGAAAATTAAGTTTCATGGTTTACTTTCTATAAGGTTACTCTAGTCTCATGGCTCGAGTCATGGATTTGGTGGGTTAACCTAGTCTGATTCGAGTCGTTTTTTATATTTTTTAAATCAATTTTTTAGTTTCAATTCAATCATTTAATATTAGGGTTATTAGGGATTGAGTTTCATAATTTTTTTCAATTTATTTTTTATGAGGTCATCCTAGTTTCATGATCCGGGTCACAAATTTAACAAGTTAACATGTTTAGAAGGATAGAGACGAACACACAAAAAAATATGTTTCTATAATAATTTTATAATTTTAGAGTAAATTTTAGAGTTTTCAAAATATGAAAACATATTTTGTGTCCCCAATGTCTTTGTTTTTTCTTTCTTAAAATATATTATAGAAACATATTTACTCTATTGAATACTCCGTGTCAAAGAAGTCACTTTTTTAGCTTTTGCTTGGATAATAGTTAAGGATTTACTAAATCATTTAATAAATTATTTAGCTAATTGTTGTCAGCAGCAAAACTGTAAGGAAGAAACTCTTAAATTTTTTATATTTATCTCAAATATTTTCATGTATGTGGAAGCTAACAAGACAATAATAACACAAAAAATATAAAAGTTTTAATGAGTAAAAATAGTTGAAGATGTGAACCTTTAATTCACAGTTGTTTTTCTGAAAAATAAATATATGGTGACCCTCTTTTAAATAGATCAGAAAATTAACTTATTTTTATTAGAAAACAACTTAAAGTCTAAAGGCATAAAAAGAATTAAAACAAAATAAATAAATAATCCAAAAACTCTTAGGAAAAATAACAAAACTAGTCTAAATAGCAATTTCTAAGCCTAATTATGGGAGATCAAATGGTCTGAAAAAAAAAAGTTTCATGTAGAAAAGCTACTTATTACCCGGAGAAATTTGGGCTTGATCTAACTGCCAGATCTCTTATTATTATAGTTGTAAGCTACTAACCTAGTCTGATACGACTAAACCTTATTTTGAATCTAGATCAATATATTCTAATAGTCTATATATAAAAGTATCTATTAGATCATTTATATTGGTCTGTTTAGGTTATATCTTTATTTGTATGCTTAGAAACTTCAATTTCCCGTTTCTATACAAGCTCGGCTGCATCAGATATCCCAGATCACATCAATGAAAGGAGATGAGGTGTGCTGATTTTTAGGACGGGCAGGAGAACCTCAAATGCATAGTATAATCCATTCCTTGATTTCTCTGCATAACCACTATATTAATGATATATATATCAGAAGTCTAATTTAATATAAAGTGCAAAAAAGTCATAATTAAGTCTCTCTGATTGATATTTACTGATTATTGAAAATAATTGATACATACGAGTCATTGTTTTCTTAATCCTTTTACAAGTACAGCCCTGGACCTGATAAAAAATGTTGAAGTGCAAGCAATCATAGGCCCAACAACATCAATGCAAGCCAATTTTGTTATTGAACTTGGAGAAAAAGCTCAGGTGCCCATTATATCATTTTCTGCATCAAGTCCTTCTCTCACTTCCATCAGGAGTCCCTTCTTCTTCCGAGCTACCCAAAATGACTCAACTCAGGTGAATGCTATAAGTGCATTAGTTCAAGCCTTTGGATGGAGAGAAGCAGTACCCATCTACATTGACAATGAGTATGGACAGGGAGTGATACCTTATTTAACTGATGCTCTGCAAGCAGTTGATGCTCGTGTACCGTACCGGAGTGTCATTTCTCCATCAGCCACTGATGATCAAATTGTTTCAGAGCTTTACAAGTTGATGACAATGCAAACTAGAGTTTTCATTCTGCACATGTTTCCATCTCTTGGCGCTCGGGTTTTTGCCAAAGCAAAAGAGATTGGCATGGTGAGTGAAGGCTATGTTTGGATCATGACTGATGGTCTAACAGCTGAATTTTTGAGTTCACCAAATTTTTGAGTTCACTAATACAATGCAAGGTGCATTGGGTGTGAAACCTTATGTGCCAAGAACAAAAGATCTCGAAACTTTTCGAATTCGGTGGAAAAGAAAATTCCAACAAGATAATCCAGATATTGTTGATGCTGAGTTGAATATTTTTGGCTTATGGGCATATGATGCAGCAACAGCTTTGGCCTTGGCAGTTGAGAAAGCTGGAACTGCAAATTTAGGCTTCCAAAAGGCAAACGTTTCTAGCAATTCATCCACAGATCTTGCAACTCTTGCAGTGTCTTTAAATGGTCCAAACCTCGTTCAAGCTTTATCAAAGATTACTTTCAAAGGTCTTACAGGAGATTACCTTTTCGATAATGGGCAGTTACAGTCATCAGCTTTCCAGATAATAAATGTGAATGGCAATGGGGGAAGAGAGATAGGATTCTGGACATCAACCAAAGGGATTGTCAAAACATTGAACTCAACAAATAATATGACTGTCATATGGCCGGGTGAGATAACTTCTGTTCCCAAGGGCTGGGAGATTCCAACGAATGGGAAAAAGTTGAGAATAGGAGTGCCTGTGAAGGATGGTTTCACTGAGTTTGTGAAAGTGAAAAGAGATCCTAGTTCTAGCACCAAAACCGTCACTGGATACAGCATAGATGTTTTTGATTCTGTTGTCAAAGCATTGCCTTATGCTTTGCCTTACGAGTTCATCCCCTTTGCCAAGCCTGACGGCGAGCCAGCTGGAACTTACAATGATCTGATATATCAAGTGTACTTGAAGGTAAAACTTTCACCAACCTTTTCCTGTACTTGATCACACTCAGTTTTATATCTGAAACAAGATTTGGGACAGATTCATGCATGCAAATCTAATTTTTATTGATATCTTGTTTCTTTCGCTTCCTATCAACAGAATTTTGATGCTGTAGTTGGAGATACAACTATTGTTTTCAACAGATCCCAGTATGTTGATTTTACTTTGCCTTACACTGAAAGTGGTGTCTCCATGATCGTCCCTATTGTGGACACCAACAGCAAAAATGCATGGGTTTTCTTGAGGCCTCTGACATGGGATCTCTGGGTGACAAGTTTTTGTTTCTTTATTTTCATTGGATTTGTGATCTGGGTTCTTGAACACAGAATCAATGAAGATTTTAGAGGGCCTGCGTCGCATCAAGCTGGCACTAGCTTCTGGTTTTCTTTCTCAATCATGGTTTTTGCACAAAGTAATTTTCCTTTCCCTTTCCCTTTCCCTTTTGAATTTTTCTTCTTTCGTTTAACATATTTGTTTTAGTGTCTCAAACACCAAATTGACTTCAACTTTATTATTTTCAACTATGATTGCAGGGGAGACAGTTGTTAGCAACTTGTCTAGAGTAGTGGTAATCATATGGTGTTTTGTTGTGCTGATTCTCACACAAAGCTACACTGCCAGTCTAAGTAGTTTACTTACAGTCCAGCAGCTGCGGCCTACAGTTACTGATGTACACGAGCTCATTAAGAAGGGGGAGAATGTAGGCTACCAGGAGGGTTCCTTTGTTAAGGGAATACTATTAGACTTGGGTTTCAACGAGTCCAAGCTCATTGTGTATAATACCACAGAACAATGGGATGACCTTTTATCGAAAGGAAGTGGAAATGGTGGTATTGCTGCTGCTTTTGATGAAGTACCATATATGAGGCTCTTTCTGTCAAAGTATTGCTCTAAATATGCCATGATTGATCCTACATTTAAAACAGACGGTTTCGGATTTGTAAGTTCATTCAACCCTCACTCTCCATTTCTCTTTATGTATTGTAAGTGCAAAGTTTGTCAACCCTGATAAAGACTGGCTTGCTGCTTTGTGTTGTGATTTTCAGGCCTTCCCTAAAGGTTCTCCTCTGGTATCAGATGTATCAAGGGCAGTTCTAAACATGACAGAGGGAGATAAAATGAAGGAAATTGAGAATGCTTTGTTTGGAAAACAAAGCAATTGTCCAGATTCCAGCACCTCGGTTACATCTAACAGCCTTAGTCTCAAGAGTTTCTGGGGCTTATTTTTAATTGCTGGAGTAGCATCCCTCTTAGCTCTCATTATATTCATGGTCATGTTTGTCTACAAGGAAAGGAAAATGTTGAGGCCTTTAAATTCCAGAATTTCCATAAGGAGAAAAGTCCGCAATTTCTTCAGGATCTTTATTCAGAGGGACTTGAAATCCCATACTTTCAGAAAAAGTGGGCTGAATGACAGTAATGGCACTAGTCTGCCTAGTATGGGTGCGCCGAGCCCATCCGCCTATTCAGTTCAAACTAGTTATTTCCCTGGAGATGGAGATCAGTCTTCTACAGAGTTTGTTGATTCCAGTCCAGATAGGCAAACCTCTCAAGAGGTAGTAATAAATATTGATCAACTTACAAACCCAAATCAAGAAAGACTAGCAGCTTTTGAAGTAGAACATGATCACAATTGACTTTCAGATGATACCATTGACAGTTTGACACTGGAAAATTATAGACCTGTAGATGTAGTTGTAGCATTGTAATATAATTGTAGGCCATCAGAGGCCTGGCAATTCATGGGAAAGTCCAAAGGAACATGCAGGAGGCAATACTATAGAATACATATTACTCTGTTTGATTTCCTCGTTTGTGACACTCGAACTTCAAATTGAAAATATTGAATTACTACATATAACATATTTATAGCTAGGTAGGATTGAGTTTCAGAATTAGTAAATTATTATCACAAATTATAGATTTTCTTCAGCAATTTCCCAAGATATTGTGGAAATGCAAGCAGTCGCATACCTTGTTTGCGGCCACATAAATTCTACAGACTTTCCAGAGAAATTATATTGTGAAAACGAAAACAAAAGCATTATCCAAAATTAAGTTACCATGTTTTAAAGAAAACCCCTCATATTTCCAACCATCTTCATGTTTTTGTCAGGATTTTTATTAAATTGTTTGGAAACAAATTAGAGAATGAAGAAAAGGTACCCTTCAAAGCATGTTCTGATATTCTTGTTCCTTTCTTTAAGGACATTGTTCATAGAAATGGGGTTGGCCCAAAACTCAACAGCATATGTTGGAGTGAACGTTGGTTGGTGTGGTTCTAGACTTGGAATGTTTTGATGTCAATATTGTTTTGAGTTGCATTATAATGGCCCTCTCAGACTTCTATATGCCACTCATAGTGACTGCAAAACCAGGCTGATCCTCACCACTAGGGACTCCAAGAGAGATGTTGTCGGAGCAGCTGCCGCAGGTCCTTCTCTACCTCTCCATTTTTTCTGCTGTCCCTTTTCTTATACCTTTAGCTGTTAGTCATTGTCTTGATGGCATGTACTTTGTCTTACCAACCTGATCTTTTTTTACTGACTCCCAAATCAAGAATCGAAGGCTTGTATCAACTGAAGTGCCACATCAGATCGGCCTAGGAATTTCCAGCGGAGACCATGAGAGAGAAGGGGGAGAAATCAGTTTTTGGGGGTTGTCAGAGGGATGGTCTGAGGTAACCGTTAGTATGCCATTGGGGTTTCGATGATGGGTCTGTGGGTAAGCCAAAAAGAGATGCATAACAGTGGTCATATATTTGGAGGCGAGTTTCCTCCACTCAGCTGCCGGTGGTTCTTTTTTGGGTGAGAAGGGGGTTGCAATTTCTGGCCAAAATCGAGTGTGTTTTTTGTTGCTTGTGATGAGCGGGAAGTTTGGATCTGTTGCGGGTCTCCTATAATCTGTTTGTGAGGGAGAAAAGAGAGGCAATACAGGGTTATTTGCAGGGCTACTAGTAGCAACGGAGAGTAGATCGGGTGGGTCTGTCGAGGGGCCGCTGATGTTGAGTTCAAAGTTGGATGGTGTTACGGTAGTGATTTTGGTTTTAAATAATTTTTTATTTAAAATTATATTAAAATAATATTTTTTTATTTTTAACTTATTAAAATAATTTAAAAATATAAAAAAAATTAAAATTTTAAAAAATACAATTTTAATCGTGTTTTATTAACATAGGTCTCACAGCGTCGAGGAAATTGGCACCACTGGCTTTTCACAGTTCTGCTGCTAGTAATGGTGAGATCTGGTGTTCGGATTTGGGGAAGAGATCGGATGGTTTGTGGGCTGTCGGTCGGTTTGAAAGGAGGAAGAAGGGGACAGGGCATCAGCTGGAGTTTGGCGTTGGCTTTATGGTGTGGAGGAACAGGGTGTCATGGCGCTACTGGTTCCCTTCTGGTGGAGGGAGGAGTGGGAAAGGGTATATATGTAATTTTAATTTTTAAAGTTGTCTTCCGAGTTATGTGAAGGATATGTTTGAAATTGTGATGATGATGATAATTTAAAGTATTTTTTTGTTTAAAAATATATTAAAATAATTTTTTTAATATTAATACATGATATAAAATATATATATATATATAATATATATATATATAATTATTTTAAAATGATATAAAAATATATATAAAAAATTATTTTAAATAAAAAAATTTTTCAAAAATTTTTTTTTGCATGGGATAGTGGTTGATAGCTATTAATATTTATTAAAACATTTGTAATTTTAGATAATGTTTGGAATTACATTAACTATTGTTTATTAAAATATTTTTATTTAAGAATATATTAAATAATATTTTTTTTATTTTTTAAAATTTATTTTTTATATTAATACATTAAAATAATTTAAAAATAAAGTTTGAAAAATAAGGTGTAGTGTGAAAACAAACATTCCCGAATTCATTGAAAAAAAGATGTGGACTAGGAATAGTCTTTGGTCGCTGGTCAATGTAATTCTTAGCTGGCTCTAGTTTGGGAGTGCCGAAATGACAGATTTGTTAAAATTTATTTATTTATTAATAATTTATTTATAGTTTTAATATTAAAAATTAATTTTATAAAATAAAATATATTATTTTAAAACATTTTTAAACTAAAAATATTTTCACAAAAAATTATTACCATACACCTAAAAACGTTTTTAACCATAAATAAATAATATAATTTCAATTATTATTATATATATAAAAAAAAAAGCCTGCTAAACTCTGGGAGATTCCTTTTTATCAATATATGATATTGTCTCGCCTCAGGTCCAAGTCTTGAACCAATTTATTAAAATGGCTGGCTTTGACTCTTCCAAATCATGAATATCCTAGCAATAACGGTGAGGAAACCACATTTTTTAAGGTCCACAGCTTTATAAATAAGGGATCTTTCCTTCAAAGCTTAAACAAAAAATATTAATATTAGCTAAGCTAGAGTCAGCACGACCATAGGTGGACAATAAGATGAAGAAAAACCATTCAAATGCTGTTCTCTCCTTCTTCTTTTTTTGTGTAAAGATTCTGTTCACAGGAATGGGAATGGCTGAAAACACATCTATCCCAGTGAATGTTGGTGTGGTTCTTGATCTGGACAGTGATTTGGATGGCAGAATTGCGTTGAGTTGCATCGAAATGGCCCTCTCTGACTTTTATGCCACTCATGGTGACTACAAAACCAGACTTGTCCTCAACACCAGGGACTCCATGAAAGATGTTGTTGGTGCAGCTGCAGCAGGTCCCCTCTCTCACTCTCACCTTTTAAAACTTGATGTTATCATCAGTATGCTCCAATCATGAATCACTATACTTGTTATTACGTAGCAAATAATCAAGATCTTTTCAGCAAATTGTATGGTGTGCTCTTGTAAGCAAACTACAAGTTGGTGCAAGCTAAGTTAGGATAATTCTAGGAAAGTCAGAGAGTCCACAATTCAAAGTACTCTAGAATTGTTCTAGGAAAGGCAAAATTTTCAGCAAATTGTATGGTGTGTTCTGTAGTAAACTTTGTCTAGATTGTTACATTTAGGTCGGTTAAGAAGGCTATAAATAGCCACGCAACCATCATTTATAAACCAAGCCAAAACAACTATGCTAATCTTAAAATCCAAGTCTTAAAACTCTCCTCTGCTGCCTAGTATGTTGTAATTTCTATTGACAAAGTTTTGCTTTGGTTGTCCCACATTCTTCAATCATTTCCAAAGAATCCAAACTATAAACTAAGTACTTTCACCAGACCACTACAACTAAACATCTTAACTATCAAACTATTTTCGTTTCAATCCTTGATCATTAACACCTTTAAACTACCTCCTAAACTACCATCATCTTCTAACAATTTTCGGTTTTCTTGATTTGTGGGGAGGGGGGCAGAGGAAAAGATAAGAGCTTACAAATCCAAAGACATAACTGTAAAACGACTCAAACCACCATTTTTTATAATTGAAACTGAGTTCTTAAGAAAGTTTGATAATTGCACGGTCTTTCTCTGCTGCAAAACTGCCATTTTGTCATTGGTTTTTCCCATTGATCTCCATTGATTGTGAAAGATTATTGCATGTTCTTAAATTTTCTTATGCTGTATCAAAACACAGTCCTGGACTTGATAAAAAATGTGGAAGTCCAAGCAATCTTAGGGCCAACAACATCAATGCAAGCCAACTTTGTTATTGACCTTGGAGAAAAAGCTCGGGTGCCCATAATGTCGTTTTCTGCAACAAGTCCTTCTCTTACTTCCATTAGGAGTACCTATTATTTTCGAGCTACACTTAATGACTCAACTCAAGTGAATGCCATAAGTGCTTTGGTTCAAGCCTTCGGGTGGAGACAAGCAGTACCGATCTACATCGACAATGAATATGGAGAGGGAATCATACCTTATTTAACTGATGCTTTGCAAGCAGTAGATGCTCGTGTCTCCTACCGGAGTGTCATTTCTCCATCAGCCACTGATGAACAAATTGTTGAGGAGCTTTATAAGTTGATGGGAATGCAAACTAGAGTTTTCATTGTGCACATGTATGGCTCTCTTGGCACTCGGCTTTTCGCCAAGGCAAAAGAGATTGGTATGATGAGTGAAGGCTGTGTTTGGATCATGACTGATGGTCTGACAGCTGATTTGTTGAGTTCACCAAATCCTTCTGTTACTGGGACAATGCAAGGGGTACTGGGTGTTAACCCTTATGTTCCAAGTACAAAAGAGCTCCAAGATTTTCGAGTTCGGTGGAAAAGGAAATTCCAACAAGATAATCCATATATTATTGATGCTGATTGAACATTTACGGACTACGGGGCTATGATGCTGCGACGGCTTTGGCCTTGGCAGTTGAGAAAGCTGGAACTACAAATTTTGGCTTCCGAAAGGCAAATGTTTCTAGCAGTTCATCAACGGACCTTGCAGCTCTTGGTGTCTCTTTCAATGGTCCAAGCCTTCTTCAAGCTTTATCAAACACTAGTTTCAAAGGCCTAACAGGAGATTACCATTTCGTTGATGGGCAGTTGCAATCTCCAGCTTTCCGTATAGTTAATGTGAATGGAAATGGAGGAAGAGAGATTGGATTCTGGACACCAAAAGAAGGACTTGTGAAACAATTCGTTCCTAGTAATGGTACGAATCCGAATTCTGTGTCCAGTATTTCAAGTACTGTAATTTTCCCAGGGGACACAACTGCTGTTCCCAAGGGATGGGGGATTCCCACAAAAGAAAAGAAGTTGAGAATAGGAGTACCGGTGAAGTCTAGCTTAAGACAGTTTGTGGACGTCATAAGATATCCTAGTTCTAACACCACAATAGTCACTGGATTCTGCATAGATGTTTTTGATTCTGTCGTCAAAACATTGCCTTATGATTTGCCTTATGAGTATGTCCCCTTTGCCAAGCCTGACGGCAAGTCTGCTGGAACTTACGATGATCTGGTCTATCAAGTGTACTTTAAGGTAAAACTTAATTTTATCTTTTTCTGTACTTATTCTATGTGTATGATAATATTGGAATATTATCATACACATTGATGCCAGTCTTTGTTTTTTTTTGAGATATTCTTTCTTATGTATTTTATTTTACAACCAACAGAAGTTTGATGCTGTGGTTGGAGACATTACCATTCTCTACAGCAGATCCTTGATCATCGACTATACCTTGCCTTTCATGGAAAGCGGTGTCTCCGTTATTGTTCCTATAGAAGGCCACAATATCGAAAATGCTTGGTTCTTCTTGAAACCCTTGACATGGGACCTTTGGGTGAGCAGTCTTTTATTCTTTGTTTTCATTGGATTTGTTGTCTGGGTTCTTGAGCACAGAATAAATGGAGATTTTCGAGGACCTGCTTCACATCAAGCTGGCACTATCTTCTGGTTTTCCTTCTCAACAATGGTGTTCGCACAACGTAAGTTCTCTTCTCCTGTTGAAACACTTAAACATATATATATATATATAAACACGGAATTGACTTTAATTTTATCAATTTACAGGGGAGAGAGTGGTTAGCAACTTGTCTAGAGTAGTGGTAATCATATGGTGTTTTGTTGTGCTGATCCTCACACAGAGTTATACTGCCAGTTTATCTAGCCTACTTACAGTCCAGCAGCTAAAAGTTACTGATGTAAATGAGCTCATTAAGAAGGGGGAGTATGTGGGCTACCACAAGGATTCTTTTATTCTACGAATCTTGTTAGGCTTGGGGTTCGACAAGTCCAAGCTCATTGCGTATAGTTCTCCAGAAGAATGCCTCGAACTCTTCTCCAAAGGAAGTGGAAATGGTGGTATCGCTGCTGCTTTTAATGAAGTGCCATATATAAAAGTATTTCTGTCAAAATATTGCTCCAACTATACCATGATTGATGCTACTTTCAATACCGGCGGTTTTGGCTTTGTAAGCTCACTTTCCCATCTTTCTATTTCCATTTCACTCTATAGCTTATCAGTCTATAGTTTATTACAACCATTTTTTGTTGTGAATTTCAGGTCTTCCCTAAAGGTTCTCCTCTAGTACCTGAGATATCAAGGGCAATTTTGAATATGATTGAGGGAGATAAGATGAAGGAAATCCAGGATAAATGGTTTGCCAATCAAACTAGTTGTCCAGATTCTGGCACCTCCGTTTCATCTAATAGCCTTAGTATCAAGAGTTTCTGGGGATTATTTTTAATTGCTGGAATAGCTGCACCTTTAGCTCTCATTATCTTCATAGTGTTGTTTGTTCATCAGGAGGGGAGAATAGCCTTGAGACCCTCTGACTCCACAACTTCAATATGGAGTAAAATTCGACATTTGTTTAGCATTTTCAATCAAAGGGACTTCACATCTCATATCGAAGTGAATGGGATTCACCTTCCAAGTATGGGCACGGCAAGTCAATCGGGCAATTCAGCTCACACTGAAATTCATGGATATCCGTCCTCTGCAGGGTATGATACCAGTCGAAATAGCCAAGCACCTCAAGTAACAAGTGCTGATCAGCTCACCAACCCAAATCAAGAGAGGCCTGTTAAGGAAAATCAGAAGTCTAATGTCAATCATCAGACCCCTACTCGTACTGATCAAAGGTCTAATGCTATTATTCATCAAAGGACTAAATCCTACTAGTACTTCTACTCCTTGAGATAACAACGGTCCGGCACAGCTACACTCTCGGTTTTTCTCGTTCTTATATGACTTGCTGTCCTATATAGCTTAAAATCCAATGAACAAGCCTACAAGAGACCAGAAGGGGCTGCTCCCTTGTACGAATTTGGAGAATTCCTTATATATATACATGTGCTGTTTCCCCCTCCAAGATTTTGATGAATTCCAATGTAAATGTGTTATGGTGGCTGGCATGAATAATTGACATTTGTGATGCACCTTCAAGAAAAGAAAATATTTATAATTATGAAAAGTTGCCCGGTGATCAAAGCACTTAAATGCTGTTTGATTAATAGGAATGAAAGGATCAAATAGGAATGAAAGGTAGGAATTGAAATAGAAATGAAAAAATTAATTAGGATAACATTTTAATTCCAATACCTTGTTTGAAATATTAATAAGAAATCAAAATAAAATTTAAAATTTTTAATATCTCATTTTTCAAATAAAAATGACTAGTGATTAAAAACATAATTTCCATAAATTAGGAGAGTACAAAAAAAAAAGTCTTGGTAAATTGTGGGTAACTTGCTCTCAAAGATCATCTCTGTGAGCTGTACTCTTTGGTTTGTGTTTCCTATTGTAGACAGTGGGCCTTAGAATTGCCCCCTCTGTTTTTCATATAGAAATCGTTGGACTTCAGAAAAAGCAGGAAAAACTTCTGTTGAAAAATTAGCTTCAGAAAGTAGTAAAAATAAATTATTTATGGATTAAACAGGATGGATGCAAACAAGTCTTGTCAAAAACAAATTTTTTTCCACGATATAGAAAATACAATGTAAATTAGGATTGTAAAATCATAATTAAATTTTTTTTATCTAATTATATATTGATAATTCGAGCTACGTCGTAAATTACTAACAATATATACACAATTAAAACAAAAGTAAAATAAATAACCAGAACTAGTCGACTGATTATTCATACAAGACCAAGAAAATCACTTATTTTATACTTCCAATAAATTTGTAAGTTCGGTCTGATTTTATTGATTTTATCAATTTTGCATGAGTCAAATCTGATTTTACTAATTTTTAAATTTGTAGTTTAATTTTACATGTTAAATATAACTGACTCGTAAAATTTTATAATTTTACGAGTCAATTTGTGATTTTGATGAAAATTGATGCAAATTTATAGGTCAGTGGATGAAATGTTCACAATAAGTTAAAGCTTTCTTCATGCGTGATCACTTGTTTAGGACTCTTACAGCCAACATCTCTGCGTCGTGCTCGAATCATGGTAAGTTTGGCATTTCCTTGTCATGTCTTGTGTTGATTTGTGATGGGGCAGAGGAAAGAGAAAAGATCTGAAATCCAAAGACATGACATGACTGTAGAATTACAGGACTCAGACCCTCCTTAATTGAAAATTCATTTTGAAGATTATCCTATAAGTAAGTGTAATCCATTAATTGCATGTTCTTTCTCTACTGTCATTTGTTTTCCCATTAATCTTCATTGATTATGCCGATGAATTGAAGTCCTTAATTTTTCTTGTGCTCTCTCAAAAGATAGCCCTTGACTTGATAAAAAAAATTGTGGAAATGCAACCAATCTTATGCCCAACAACATAAATGCTAGTCAATTTTGTTACTGACCTTGGAAAAAAGGTTCAGGTGCCCATCATATCATCTTTTGCTTCAAGTCCTCTTACTTCAATCAGGAGTTCATATTTTTTTCGCGGAACACAAAATGACTCAACTCAAGTGAATGTCATATTAGTTTGTTATTTCAAGCATTTGGATGGAGAGAAGCAGTACCCATCTACATTGACAACGGATATGGAGAGGGAATCATACCTTATTTGACTGGTGCTTTGCAGGCAGTAGGTGCTCGTATCACCTATCGGAGTGTCATTTCTCCATCAGCCACAAACGATCAAATTGTTGAGGAGCTATATATCCAAGCTAATGACTATGCAAACTAGAGTTTTCATTGTGCACATGTATCCTTCTCTCGGCACTCGGCTTTTTGCCAAAGCGAAAGAGATTGGAATGGTGAGTGAGGGCTATGTTTGGGTCATGGCTGATGGTATTACTGCTGATTTATGGACTTCATCCACACTAATACAATGCAAGGGGTATTGGGTGTTAAACCTTATTTACCAAGATCGAACAAAAGAGCTCGAAGATTTTCGAGCTCGTGGAAATGGAAATTCCAACAGGATAATCCAGATAGTGTTGATGCTGACATGAACATTTATGGACTACGAGCCTATGATGCTGCCACGGCATTTGCCTTGGCAATTGAGAAAGCTGGAACTACAGATTTTGGCCTCCAGAAAGAAATGTTTCTCGCAATCCATCAACGGATCTTGCAACTCTTGGGGTCTCTTTATATTGTCCAAACCTTCTTATAGCATTATCAAACACTAGTTTCAAAGGTCTTGCAGGTTATTGGATAGGCAGTTGCAACCATCGGCTTTCCAGATAGTTAACGTGAAGGGAAATGGAGTAAGAGGGATTGGATTTTGGACACCTAGAGGGCTTGTCAACACATTGGACGTAACAACCAACGAAAGCACGTACAGAACTTCTAATTCCAATCCTTTAACTATTATATGGCCTATGAAGGCGGTTGAGGATAGGGGTGCCAATGAAGGGTGGATTCAACCAGCTTCTGACAGTGACAAGAGATCCCAAATATAACACTACAAAATTTAGTGGAAACTTACCTTATGCTTTGCCTTATGAGTACATTCCCTTTGCCAATCCTAATGCTTAATGTCAAAGAAATAATTCAGTCTAATAGCTTGAGTTGATAGGTGAGATTTTAAAATATAATTTATATTATTTTTTAATATATCTTGTTAAGTTTTTTAAGTTTAAAATTTATATAAGCTTTTAATATCTTCTACTGCTAATTAGATTTTAATTAGAAGAAAGAATGAGGATGGTGACTCGCGCAGCAGCAACAACATAAATTTTAACAGTTGTAATAATTCATGTAAATTTTAACAGTGGTAATGGTTCATACCGTGGGAACAGTGGTCCTAAGAACAACAATTGGCAGCAAGGCAATCGTTCCTCTTCCTAAAATCAGTGGTCTAATACATGCACGGTCTGTTAGGTGCCAACTTTGTTATTCACCTTGTCACTCAATTCAGCGGTGTTCCCAACTTCATAGTCACAGGCGACAAGCTAAGCCAACCTAGCTCTTAGCTATTAATTAGATTGTACAGATAATTTTGAAGGCGAAAGTGTCATCAATATATGCAGAGTAAAGATTATAGATGGTGTAGCCTAGCTTAATCCTGATTTTTCAGGACTTAAAGTCAAGCAATTAGTGAGGGATTCTGATAGTTTATTGCAAGCTTCTTTTTTTTTCTTTTTAAGGATCAGGGCTTACACATGGACAAGTATAAATATGATTGTTTGGCTTGTATTTGCACTAGACTTGGATGAATAAAAATGAAGTATTTTAGGAGTTTCCCCTAGTTATAGTCATTGAAGGTTTTAACTTGCAACAAACCTGGAGAAAGTCAACTTGTCATGCATTACTTCCAAGCAATCAAAAGAATATAAAACAGAAGTCGAAGATATTCTTATAATAGAGTACTCCAGTTAGGTCAGTTTTCAGATTTCATCATCCTTGCAACCATCAGCAAATGTATTAAAGTTGACACGACCTACCTCAATTCTTAACTAGGCTAGATAAGTTAGAATATTCATGTTGAACTGGAGAAAACAATGTGTCTTTAAAATAGATTTTGTGACGTGACAAAGGATGCTTCCTATAGTGGAAGCGATGGTTCCGGTTTATAAGCAAGTCAAGTCAATGATTGAATTTTCTATGCAAGACCTTGTCAGGCCAGTGGAAGAATAATAACGAATGCAGTATTTTTATGATTGTTTGCCAAGAAAAAAAAATTGTTGAAGGGATCTAACCCTTGAAAATAACAACCAAGAATTTTAATTATTATTAATTAGATTGAGATAAAGACTTCACTATTTTTTTCTTTTCTTTTGGTTATATAGCGAGGTTAAGGAATATAAAAGGGAGTCATTCATGTCACGATTAGAAAATTTAAGAGACTTAATTTGAATTTGAAGATTTCTAACGATAGAAAAATATATATTTTTTAATCATCATATCACTTCTGTTGTATTAGAATAATAACGCATGTAGTATTTAATGATTTGTTGCCAAGAAAAAAAATGTTGAAGGGATCGGTTACACTCTAGGTCGTAGGTCGACCTGATCGATTCGAATTTTATAATTATGGTTGAATCTTGATGAATAGTAGAGGAAGGACACCTTGATCTGGCCAAAACCTCTGATAATGGCTTGAGATTTCACTGAATTAGGCTTCTTCTTCTTCTTGTTGCAACAAGCAAGTTTGTTTTTTCCGATTAAAAAAATGCTGATTAGAAAACTAGATGCCAATGTAACTACAAGCTCGAATATTCTATAATCATTGCAGATATGTATTTGACTTTGAGTATAAGGGACAACTCTTCAATATTTAATTAGTTATTATAGCTAGACACCCAAGTGCCTGTATTTTACATATTAACTTAAATGTGATTCAGTGACTAACAAGAGAATTGTAATACCAATGCAAATCTTCACGAAATCTTTACAATTTCCTAGAAGTTACATGCATGATTAGGAAGAAAAAAATATAAAATAAAAAAAAATCCTCCAATAGGATATTCTTCCTTCTTTCTTTTGACCTTAATTATAGACTCATATTCATTGCCAACTTGATTGATGTTTTGATATATAGTTTTGGAAATTAAGTCTGTAATTAATATATATATATATATATATGTTTTTTTTTGTTGTTGGAGATAATAAGGGAATTAATGTCATTGAACATTTCTATATTTTTAAAATAGATAGGAAAAAGGGACATGTACTTTTAAAATTATATCTCTATATTATTTTTTTTTAATATTGAAAAAAAGTATTCAAACGCTAACCAGAGGAAATTAAATGTTGGACTAAATCAAATAAAAAGAATTTATAAGGGATCGGTGTGTAACAAAATTTTTTGTTTAGATATTATAATTGAGTTTTCAACCTTGAGAATAATACAGCTGTGCCCTTCACACGCATTGTTGTAAGATGTTCTTCTAGGCTTTACGTGTCCATCTTCCACTCCCAACAAACCTTATAAATAAGAGATGCTGCCATTCAAGCGTCAACCAAACAAACTAGAATCATATATACAACACAACAAGATGAAGAAAATCCCTTCGAAGCCTTTTCTCTCTTTGGTCTTTTTCTTTCTTTCTTTAAAGATTTGGTTCATAGAAGTGCTGGTAGCCCAGAATACAGCAACAATTCCAGTGAATGTAGGTGTGGTTCTTGACTTGGAATTTTCGGGTGGTAATATTGGTTTGACATGCATCAACATGGCCCTTTCAGAATTCTATGCCACTCATAGTGACTACAAAACTAGATTGGTCCTCACCACCAGGAACTCCGGGAACGATGTTGTTGGTGCAGCTGCAGCAGGTTCTCTCTGATCCCAGCTTTCTCTCAAACTGTTGATTTGATCTAATATTGAAAATTTACTCTCTTGTTTTAAACTGATGATTAACATACTTACACATACAATTCAATAGTAAAAATTTATTCACTCCGTGATGTGATCATGAGCCCTGCAACTTCCTTTAGCTATGATCTAATTAGCATTACTACTGAATGATAGCAGTGGGGAAAATTTAATGAAATTAAGGATTTCTCATGAATACTTACCACATTATAGTATTATAAGGAGAGTCAAAAGTCATCCAAAAATCGTGGACTTGTGGCTAGCTTCCTTCTAAAAGTCATATATGTGAGCTGTACTCTATGGGACATGGTTTGTTATTCTTTTTTACACTTGTGGCTAGCTTCCTTCCAAAAGTCATATATGTGAGCTGTACTCTATGGGACATGGTTTGTTATTTTTTTTTAACTAGTGGGATGGTTATATGTGCAAAAAGGGTCAGATGTGAGTTCTAAATTTACATTTTTATTCTCTGAAAAATAATTATATTGTCATGACTCAAATTTTAAGTCTATAGCCGGCAACGCCGGAGCGGTGCCATGGAGACACCCCACTTGTGCTTGGCCTTTGAACATATATATCATAAAACAAATATACATAGAATTCACACAGTATTTCATAATCTTTCAAATATTAATTCTTCAAAAATAAAACAATTCATAATTCAAAATACTTATTACATTAAATAAAATCCAATCTTTGAAGAAAAATCTAAACTTGAATGAAAATAATAGTTGAGCATCTAAGACATCGAATCTCAAAAAATAAAAAAGGTATCGCGGAAGCAAGTAAGGCATACCAACAAACAAAGTAGCAGGAACTCTCAATTAAAGGTCAACCTGCTAACGGAACCTAAGAACCTAAAATAATATTAAAATGAAAGGGAGAATTCAACCAATTCATTGAGGGATTAACAATATTTAATATATATTTTAGTTTTATAAATATAAGGACTGAAATAGACAGACACACAAACGCATGTACATTAAGCATAATAGTATATGGTAAAGGAATATATGTCAGAGATCAGACAAAGTTATTGGCTCAAATAATAGACAATTAAAACCCTAAGGTTCAGATAACAGATGAGGTTTTGTAGCCCTGATCACTATGGGAGAATCATTCGCCACATATTGGTGCCTCTCTCACTAGCTAGATATACATAATATTATATGCACATAGACTAACTACACTCCATTAGCATAAAGTTACTGGCAAGTATATTGATATCAAGACATAATAGATACTCAGATAATTATCAAAGTAAATGAATATCATATCGAATATAATTTAATTCTACATAATGCGAGTGATAATTAAAGAATAGATGAGTACTCAAATAATAAAGTAATATATAAATATTCAAGAATTAATCAATTGCACTCATTGTATAATCAACATACATATATTATTTATATTACATGTATATTAAAGATTATCTCATTCACTTGGAAAACAAAAGCAAAAGACCAATGGATGTAGCCGAAGACTATGTACTAATGATTGTTACGAGGAACGTCAACAGAACCTATAATAGATATAAAAAATGCTCAGAAACAACTCAGAGAAAAATAACATAAAAGATTAAAACTCTAATCTTAGACACTAAAATGTACTTATAAAGTCGAACTGATTCACACAATTGATCCTGAACATAACCCAAACTTATTGAACCTAATAGACCTGATTAACCCCTATGATTGGGTCAATCGGTTGACGAAAAAGACCAACCTATCGACTGCCACCACAAGAAACCGATTGGTCAGTTCATACCAATCGGATAATCAGTTTATTGGAATTTCTAGAATCTTGATCTAATAGTCGTCAATTCTACAGATCCCCATAAACAATCAAGACCCATAATTCCATTCAATCAGTTCATTTTAAGCCAACTAACACCCTAAAACATTAATTAAATCCTTTAAATTGTTCAATCATCAAATCATAATAAAAAACCGTAAACTTTTCTTTAATCCTTATACCAACAATTTCCTAATCGAAAACAATAAGGAGGAAGATACTTACTTGTTTCTTCCACCCTTCTTGAAACCAAAACTTAAGTTCATAACTTATTTCCTTAGTGTTTTCTAAGAGAAAATTCACTGTAAGGGAGAAAAAAAGAAGAAGATGAAAAACAAATTCTTTGGTAACTTTCTCTTTTAGTTTGAGTATTGTTTGGGTTGAACTTTGAGCTTAGGTCTAATAGGCTACATATATGGTGAGCCTCCTCAAGAGATTTTCAGGACCTTTAAATAGGCAAGAAAACCTATATATCTACTATAAAATAACTTAAATTTCAAAGGCATAAAAGGAAATTAAAACAGTATAAAAAAATCCAAAAAATCATATGAAAAGTAATAAAATTAGTCTAAATAGCAATTTACAGGGCTAATTTTGAGATATCCAATGATTTTATAAGCGAAAAAATAGTTTCACATATAAAAACTGCTTATAAAATTTCTTAAAAAAATTTAAACTCGATCCCACAATCAGATCTCCTATCATCATAGTTTTAAGTTACTAATCTAATTTGACATGATTATATTTTTTTAAAAACTTAAATCTATTTTACTGTTCCATATATAAAAGCATCTGCTAAATCAATCCCTACATGAATGCTCGTAAGTCCTAATCTCCACTTTTTCCAAGCTTGACTTCATCGATCAAATATCCCACGACACATCAATGAAAGAAGATGAGGTGTCCTGATTTTTAGGTTGCTCTTTCTTCTCGTTGTTTAGGAGGGGCAGGAGAACCCGGCCCAAATGCCAAGTACAATCCATTCCTTGCTTTCTCTGCATACCACTATATTCATGATTTATCAGAAGTCTAATTTAATATATAGTACAATATAATCATAATTAAGTCTCTATGATTAATCTTTACTGATTATTGAAAATAATTGATCTATACGGTAATTGTTTTCTTAATCCTTTTACAAGTACAGCCCTGGACCTGATAAAAAATTTTGAAGTGCGAGCAATCATAGGCCCAACAACATCAACGCAAGCAAATTTTGTCATTGAACTTGGAGAAAAAGCTCAGGTGCCCATTATATCATTTTCTGCATCAAGTCCTTCTCTCACTTCCATCAGGAGTCCCTTCTTCTTCCGAGCTACCCAAAATGACTCAACTCAGGTGAATGCTATAAGTGCATTAGTTCAAGCCTTTGGATGGAGAGAAGCAGTACCCATCTACATTGACAATGAGTATGGAGAGGGAGTGATACCTTATTTAACTGATGCTCTGCAAGCAGTTGATGCTCGTGTACCGTACCGGAGTGTCATTTCTCCATCAGCCACTGATGATCAAATTGTTTCAGAGCTTTACAAGTTGATGACAATGCAAACTAGAGTTTTCATTGTGCACATGTTTCCATCTCTTGGCGCTCGGGTTTTTGCCAAAGCAAAAGAGATTGGCATGGTGAGTGAAGGCTATGTTTGGATAATGACTGATGGTCTAACAGCTGAATTTTTTAGTTCACCAAATGCTTCTGTCACTAATACAATGCAAGGTGCATTGGGTGTGAAACCTTATGTGCCAAGAACAAAAGATCTCGAAACTTTTCGAATTCGGTGGAAAAGAAAATTCCAACAAGATAATCCAGATATTGTTGATGCTGATTTGAATATTTTTGGCTTATGGGCATATGATGCAGTAACAGCTTTGGCCTTGGCAGTTGAGAAAGCTGGAACTGCAAATTTAGGCTTCCAAAAGGCAAACGTTTCTAGCAATTCATCCACAGATCTTGCAACTCTTGGGGTGTCTTTAAATGGTCCAAACCTCGTTCAAGCTTTATCAAACATTAATTTCAAAGGTCTTACAGGAGATTACCTTTTCAATAATGGACAGTTACAGTCATCAGCTTTCCAGATAATAAATGTGAATGGCAATGGGGGAAGAGAGATAGGATTCTGGACATCAACCAAAGGGATTGTCAAAACATTGAACTCAGCAAATAATATGACTGCGTACTCAGGTTCTAACTCCGATCTTTCAACTGTCATATGGCCGGGTGATACAACTTCTGTTCCCAAGGGTTGGGAGATCCCAACGAATGGGAAGAAGTTGAGAATAGGAGTGCCTGTGAAGGATGGTTTCAGTGAGTTTGTGAAAGTAACAAGAGATCCTAGTTCTAACACCAAAACCGTCACTGGATACAGCATAGATGTTTTTGATTCTGTTGTCAAAGCATTGCCTTATGCTTTGCCTTACGAGTACATCCCCTTTGCCAAGCCTGACGGCGAGACAGCTGGAACTTACAATGATCTGATATATCAAGTGTACTTGAAGGTAAAACTTTCACCAACCTTTTCCTGTACTTGATCACATTCAGTTTTATATCTTAAACAAGATTTGAGACACAATATTCATGCATGCAAATCTAATTTTTATTGATATCTTGTTTCTTTTGCTTGCTATCAACAGAATTTTGATGCTGTAGTTGGAGATACAACTATTGTTTTCAACAGATCCCAGTATGTTGATTTTACTTTGCCTTACACTGAAAGTGGTGTCTCCATGATCGTCCCTATTGTGGACAACAACAGCAAAAATGCATGGGTTTTCTTGAGGCCTCTGACATGGGATCTCTGGGTGACAAGTTTTTGTTTCTTTATTTTCATTGGATTTGTGATCTGGATTCTTGAACACAGAATCAATGAAGATTTTAGAGGGCCTGCTTTACATCAAGCCGGCACTAGCTTCTGGTTTTCTTTCTCAACCATGGTTTTTGCACAAAGTAATTTTCCTTTCCCTTTCTCTTTTGAAATTTTTCTTCTTTTGTTTACCATATTTGTTTTAGTGTCTCAAACACCAAATTGACTTCAACTTTATTTTTTTCAACTATGATTGCAGGGGAGATAGTTGTTAGCAACTTGTCTAGAGCAGTGGTAATCATATGGTGTTTTGTTGTGCTGATTCTCACACAAAGCTACACTGCCAGTCTAACTAGTTTACTTACAGTCCAGCAGCTGCGGCCTACAGTTACTGATGTACATGAGCTCATTAAGAAGGGGGAGTATGTGGGCTACCAGGAGGGTTCTTTTGTTCTGGGAATCCTATTAGACTTGGGTTTCGACGAGTCCAAGCTCATTGTGTATAATTCCACAGAACAATGTGATGACCTTTTATCAAAAGGAAGTGGAAATGGTGGTATTGCTGCTGCTTTTGATGAAGTACCATATATGAGGCTCTTTCTGTCAAAGTATTGCTCTAAATATGCCATGATTGATCCTACATTTAAAACAGACGGTTTCGGATTTGTAAGTTCATTCACCCCTCTCCATTTCTCTTTATGTACAAAGTTTGTCAACCCTGATAAAGACTGGCTTGCTGCTTTGTGTTGTGATTTTCAGGCTTTCCCTAAAGGTTCTCCTCTTGTCCCAGATGTATCAAGGGCAGTTCTAAACATGACAGAGGGAGATAAAATGAAGGAAATTGAGAATGCTTGGTTTGGAAAACAAAGCAATTGTCCATATTCCAGCACCTCGGTTACATCTAACAGCCTTAGTCTCAAGAGTTTCTGGGGCTTATTTTTAATTGCTGGAGTAGCATCCCTCTTAGCTCTCATTATATTCATGGTCATGTTTGTCTACAAGGAAAGGAAAATGTTGAGGCCTTTAAATTCCAGAATTTCCACAAGGAGTAAAGTCCGCAATTTCTTCAGGATCTTTATTCAGAGGGACTTAAAATCCCATACTTTCAGAAAAAGTGGGCTGAATGACAGCAATGGCACTAGTCTGCCTAGTATGGGTGCGCCGAGCCCATCGGCCTATTCAGTTCAAACTAGTTATTTCCCTGGAGATGGAGATCAGTCTTCTACAGAGTTTGTTGATTCCAGTCTAGATAGGCAAACATCTCAAGAGGTAGTAATAAATATTGATCAACTTAGAAACCCAAATCAAGATAGACGGGTTTCTTTTGAAGTAGAACATGATCAATATTGACTTTCAGATGATACCATTGACAGTTTGACACTGGGAAACTTATAGACCTGTAGATGCAGTTGTAGCATTGTAATATAATTGTAGGCCATCAGAGGCCTGGCAATTCATGGGAAAGTCCGAAGGAACATGCAGGAGGCAATACTATAGAATACATATTACTCTGTTTGATTTCCTCGTTTGTGACACTCGAACTTTAAATTGTAAATATTGAATTACTATATATAACATATTTATAGCTAGGTAGGATTAAACTGAGTGTCAGAATTAGTAAATTGTTATCACAAATTATAGATTTTCTTCAGCAATTTCCCAAGATATTGTGGGAATGCAAGCAGTGGCATACCTTGTCTGCGGTCACATAAATTCTACAGGCTTTCCAGAGAAATTATATTGTGAAAACGAAAACAAAAGCATCATCCAAAATTAAGTTACCATGTTATAAAGAAACCCTCCTCATATTTCCAACAATCTTCAAGTTTTTGTCAGGATTTTTATCAAATTGTTTGGAAACAAATTAGAGGATGAAGAAAAGGCACCCTTCAAAGCATGTTCTGATATTCTTGTTCCTTTCTTTAAGCATATTGTTCATAGAAATGGGGTTGGCCCAAAACTCAACAGCATATGTTGGAGTGAACGTTGATGTGGTTCTAGACTTGGAATGTTTTGATGTCAATATTGCTTTGAGTTGCATTATAATGGCCCTCTCAGACTTCTGTATGCCACTCACGGTGACTACAAAACCAGGCTGATCCTCACCACTAGGGACTCCAAGAGAGATCTTGTTGGAGCTGCTGCCACAGGTCCTTTATTATTGATGTCTTTTTTTTTCTTTTTTAATTAAGAACTGAAATCAAGCACGCCATTAATATAAGTATTTTTCATTCGTTTTTCTTTCTTTTTTTGTATTTTTTTTTTTTTTGCATTATTTTTTGTTTGTTTTTTCAGTATTTTTGTTCAATTTTTTCTTAATAATTTTATGAATTAATAAATATGGTGAAATTTTAGTTGTTATTGAAATAATTTTTGCATTATTTTGTTGAATTTTAGTTATCTTTTTTTTCAAATTTTTTGTTCAATTTCAATTAAATGTGTGGGATTAATTTTAATAATTATTTTGCATTTATTCCATTTAGAATAAATTTTTAAAAATTTAGGATTAAAATTATTATCACTTAGAAATATTTTTTTATGTTAATTTGGACAGTTTATTGAAATTACTGAAAATTTTATAAATTTTTACTTCAAAGGAAATGGTGAGAGTTGATGATAATGTTGCGAGAAGGGTTTAGGAGAATCACATTGCATTTAAGTGAGATAAGATTTAGGATAATTTTTTTATTTATATTAAGATTTTATTTTTCATTTATTAACAGATAATTATTTTGTACTATATAAGGTTGCGTGATTTTTGGTACGAGGTGCAAAAAAAAACCAAAAAATATGCAAAAGAAAGAGAGCTTCCATGTTGGAATGATATGGGCTATTATGAAGGATTTCAAGTTGTCGTACGTCTCAAAGGTTGTATGGGCGGAATACATTCAACAAGTGACATCCGTGCGTTTCACTCGAGAATCACAGTCCAGTTCGGATAAGCAGAACCCACGTGTTCACGGTTCCGTTACCACACATACTAGCAGCTCCATTTTGTTTCTTTCGCATGCAAAACGGATGGTATGATTTTTTTATTACATCCATTTTTTTACTATTAGTTGTTTTTAATAAATATATTTAACTGACAATATTTTTATTGCAGACAACGGTTCGTGGACTCGAGCAAAGCCCAATAAAACTTTTTTGTTGAAACGCATGTGTAGAGTAATGACCGCCAAAAAATGGTACAGTAGTTCATTGATAGCCAAGCTCAACACTTTGTAGTATGTTGATTTTTAATCATTTTTTTCTTAAGTTATTATTTCCTTGAATTTGATGAATTTGTTTTTTATTTCCAAGATATATATAATAGCTAGTTGAAGGAGAGATACAGATGGTATGATATATATATATATATAACAATCCTTCGACCCATTCAGATTTCGATATGGATTTGTAGTTGGAGGCATGATTGTTTGGTGGGCCTAATAGAAATCGAGTGTACGGACTCTCTAACACTATGGTCAAGAACTTGTGATCGACTCGTAGTGCTTTGACAATTGGATGCTCACAATTGACTTCGAGCGTTCACACTTTAGAGTTCAAGGTGATGTTAGACCAACAAGTACAAGATCAAATAACCCATCTTAATGATAAATATGAACAACTCACTACTGATTATGAAGAACTCCGCCGATTGGTAATGGAGATGAGGTCACAGATGGGTGGTTTATGTGCACCCCCTAATTGGCCCCCCGGTCTCAGCGACGACCAGCCTCCTCCCCCAACACCGTCTCTATTTTAGATTTATTGTATTTGAACATACAAATGTTTAAATTTGTAATAAATATTTGATTTTTATACTAATTTTTTTAATTATTTTTCTAATTCAAAATATTTTTTTAGAAAAATATTTTTAAAATATTATTGACGGGCTTACCGATGGAACTACAATGTCGATATATTTCAGAGAATTGGAAAAGAATAGATGCAAATGCCACTATTACTGATGGGGTTATCGATAAAATTATTCTGTCTGTATATTCCAAAGTGTTGAAAAAAAATTACTGCAAATATCATTGTTGTTGTTAACACACCGATAAAATTACAGATGGTATTCTTTTAGTGATATGTTATATTTACCGATAGATTCACTGACAGTCCGTAAATTACCTACAAGAGTTTTTCTAACGAACTATTTCCGTCCTTGATTCCATAAGTAACATACGTACCAACGGATTGTTAATGTAAATACCGAAAAACTTTTCGTCGGCACTATTAAATCTGGTAGTGTTTTTTTATTTTCTTCCAATATTTTTTTCAATTTTTTTGTATTTTTTCTTTTCTTTTTTCTAAATTTTTAGGTTACTTGGATCTCCAAAAACGAGTAACAAGGCATGGAAAGCTGTGAGTACAAAAAATGATATGAAAGCTAAAATCTGAACACAGATATATATTTCTACCGAGAAGAAGCAAAGAAAACTCGACCTTTTTTTTAGAAGTTTGAAACCTAAATACTTGGAATGACTCTTCAGCATCCTACCCCATCCCATCTAGATCGTCAAACATCCCAAATCGTTGGTGCCTCGAACCAGACCCGATCGACCCCAGTACATATCGGGTCTAGCTTAGCCATGATTCACACCCATTTTCTGAAGTGCGGAAACCAAACCCGACTTCTAAATAATAACTAATAGTGTGAAAAACTAATTTTTTATTTTATTGGAAAAAAAAAAAAACTAAATCAATTTCTGCCAAACAGCGCCCCTTACATTATTATAGAATCTAGGGAATTGGGTTGAGGAGGCTGGGATTTGGTCCTTTTTTATTTTTCAAATCTTCGAATATCCAACCATCCAATTTTCGCATCTTAAACGACAACGTTTTTCAATCCGGTTGTATTTATAAGATTATTATTTTTTACAGCTTCCTAAATTCACATTCAAAGTGATAATTAACATGCGAGCAAAATGATCTAAGAAATTTCAAGATATTAAATAAGTAATCCGCAATTATTTGTACTAATGTATTTACAATTTGATACAGTCTTAAAAAATTCATACTCAAGAAGATCGATGAAGGGGGAGCGTAACCCCTTGCCAACGACACCTTAAAATTTAGAATCTGATGATAATGCAACAACCATTGACCACATGTACTTTGATTTAGTCAAGGTAAACGCAATGAAATAAGACAACGAATATCTTTGATTAGTATCAATCCCACTCCAGCAAACCCGAGGCAACTACTCCATATATAGAATCATACGCGATATATCCATACATCCAAGTGCATCTGCCTTGCCTGTCTTCTTGACATTAAATGTCAATATGAGAAATTTCCAAGTAAATGTAAATGGGTCGGCATCCTCCTCTTCCAATTTTTTTTTTTTTTACACAACTAAATTAAATATATTTGATGATGGTGGTTTGAATCAGCTAGATGGTTAATCCTCAAGAAGAGGTATTGTACGTTCCGCCTTTGGATTCACACTATTGTAACAAGTTTTGTCTTGAAAAAGCGTCTCGTAAAAAGAGAGATGGTAACTAAATTTTAAAAAATAATATAAATTATATTTTATAATTTTACTTAATAAATTAAATTTTTAACTTTTTATAGTTCTTTAACATGGTATTAGAGTTTTATTAATCAAGAAGTTTAAATTTAAAATTTACCATTCTTATTTTATTTGATAAAATTAAATATAAAATAATATATATTAAAAAATAATATAAATTTTTTACACTAAAACTTATAAACTGCCTAATTAAACCCTCGACATGATAGTTGATGTGAGATATGATTAGTATCATCGTAGCCCTCTTAGTTGAGGGGTTTGGGGGATGATATAGAGCACGTAGTTCACGTTTCTACAAATGACTGGTTGGTTAAAAGAAAGTCTCACGTTTGGGCTCCCAACCTCCCAATGGAGATGACAAAATTATGTCGAAGTTGCACTTAATTGTTAAGTGTTTCCCTTCAAAGCATCAAAATAAATACCAATAAATTTATAAAGACAATTTTAGTGTAAAAACGAAGTAAAATTTTCGCTTATATAAGATAATAAAATGGTGAAGAAAAAGTAAAGTTACTATTAATTAACACAAGATTTGTCTTCTTAAAATAAATTGGAGCTCATTTTGGTGCGCTTTAAGAAGAAACACTTAACAAATACATGCAAAATGGATGGAATATCTTAAAGATATATTTGGTAGGAAAGTAAAAGCGATGAAAATTTATCCTCATATATATGTGATACATTTTTTAGAGGTGAGAAAGATTTAAAGTAGGTTAAATGTTAACCTCATAATGGGGGAGTAAAGGATTTTTCAAGGAGGAAAAGCTCTGAATTTTGTGTTTTATTTCCTCTCTCTCCTTTTTTTTCCTTTTGTTTTTTAATTTTAACCATTTTTTTCTCATTTTTTATTCTATCTCAAATTTTGGACCACTATTATTCATAATTTTTTGAACTCTTACCAAGCATCATTGACATTTTATCTCCTGTCATTTTTTACACCCTTGATTCTTAACCATTAAATCTTGCTTTCTTAACATTTTTTCTTCAAATTTTTAACTCTATTACTAAACACAATCCAAGTATCATTATAAGTGGATGAATGGATGGGTGACAATCTCTAATATTGATTACGTATAGGAGAAAATTGATAGTGAAGGTTCATATCAGGAGAGCTAAATTGAGGTTTTCCCGTTCTTTTCCTTGTTGAAGTCAGTGCTAAACTCTGGGAAATACCTTTTTATCAATATAATATTGTCTCGCCTGATCAGGTCCAAGTCTTATGTAGCGAACCAATTTATTAATATGGTTTACTTGACTATTCCAAATCATGAATTTCCTTGCAATACAACAGGGAGTAAATTGCTCTTTTCTTTGTTACAGTAGAGTTTGGCCCTCCCCGCGTATTGCTCCAAAACTCTTCCAGGCTGACATATCTACACACTTTTCATGGTCCACAGCTTTATAAATAAGGGATCTTTCCTTCCAGGCTTAAACAAAAATATTAACTAAGCTAGAGTCAGCACGACCATAGGTGGACAATAAGATGAAGAAAAACCATTCAAAGGCTGTTCTCTCCTTCTTCTTCTTTTCTGTAAAGATTCTGTTCACAGGAATGGGAATGGCTGAAAACACATCTATCCCAGTGAATGTTGGTGTGGTTCTTGATCTGGACAGTGATTTGGATGGCAGAATTGCGTTGAGTTGCATCGAAATGGCCCTCTCAGACTTTTATGCCACTCATGGTGACTACAAAACCAGACTAGCCCTCACCACCAGGGACTCCATGAAAGATGTTGTTGGTGCAGCTGCAGCAGGTTCCCTCTCTCACTCTTTCATCCCTTTAAAACCATACTTATTGTTTAAAAGAGTCTGATAAACATATCATATTTGATGACGTAGCAAATAATCAAGATCTTTTCTATTTGAATTATAAAATTTGAATATTGTTCATATGAACCAATACCTTGCTATCAAAGTCACCCACAAAAGCATCGATCTTCTAAATTTCTAGGGTATTTTGTATGGTGTGTCCGGAAGAGAACAGATAGAGATATTGGGAAAGAGGGTTTTTTTGTTTTAATTTTATTTTTTTAACATGCACGAAAATCATTAGTGACGTCCATGATCTCAAATGTCTTGGCATTGTGGTTAAAATTTGAGAAAACAAAGGGAATAAATGAAATTACTGAAACTCTCAATACACGAACCTCATGGCTAGCTAGGAAGCTCATCATCAAAATGAAAACAAAACTCCAACAAAAAAAACTACACCACCGACAACGTACCCAAAATATTCTTCTTCAATGGCTGTTGGAGGCCTTGAGAAAATTACTGCCTGGTATATGTATAACAACCATGAGGTCGGTTGCTTCTTTCTTTGACTAAAATGGAAATTCTACTTCTCCTAGCACAACCACCCTAGGGTTACAAATATAAGACTTAAATCCCATTTGATAAAATAATAAGAAAACTCCCTATGCTTGTTTAACGAAATCACACCACTTAGAGTTTGATTGACCACAAATCTTTACTGTGTCTGTTGTGTTGTATTGTAAAATCAATACATCAAGCTATTTACTGATGAATTATTGTGTTGTGTTATCAGTAAGATTATTTATATTAAATTATCATTTAAGGATATAAATTAAGTTAAACTATGTGGGATTTGCCAGTACTTAAAAGCTTTTTTCCTATAAAATTTTCTAAACATCTAAGATTGGGAAGGCTTTCAAATATGGCTAGAAGTTGGTATGCATAAATTTGTTATATTTTCCTAGTTAAATTGTGATTTTTTTATTTAATTTAGAATTTTTTTTTTATTTTTTCAGTTTTGTTTAAGAGGTTTTCATTAGTATATAAGTAGCCTAGGAGATTAATATGTAATATTTAGTTTTGATTGGATAAAAAAAAATTAATAATACAAATTTGAATTGGGGTTATTGTGGTAAAGACTATTCAAAATTCTTGAGTTGTTTGTGCTTGTTATCTCTTTTTTCTATTGCTTCAAAATTAAAATAGCTTGTGTAGATGATTATAAGGATGCTAGACAAGAAAAGTAATTGAAATTGAACTCTTATAAAAGTTTGATAATTTGTCATTGGTTTTTCCCATTGATCTCCATTGATTGTGAAAGATTATATTGCATGTTCTTATCAAAACACAGCCTTGGACTTGATAAAAAATGTGGAAGTCCAAGCAATCTTAGGGCCAACAACATCAATGCAAGCCAACTTTGTTATTGACCTTGGAGAAAAAGCGCAGGTGCCCATAATGTCGTTTTCTGCAACAAGTCCTTTTCTTACTTCCATTAAGAGTGCCTATTTTTTTCGAGCTACACTTAATGACTCAACTCAGGTGAATGCCATAAGTGCATTAGTTCAAGCGTTCGGATGGAGAGAAGCAGTACCCATCTACATCGACAACGAATATGGAGAGGGAATCATACCTTATTTAACTGATGCTTTGCAAGCAGTCGACGCTCGTGTCTCCTACCGGAGTGTCATTTCTCCATCAGCCACTGATGAACAAATTGTTGAGGAGCTTTATAAGTTGATGGGAATGCAAACTAGAGTTTTCATTGTGCACATGTATGGCTCTCTTGGCACTCGGCTTTTTGCCAAGGCAAAAGAGATTGGTATGATGAGTGAAGGCTGTGTTTGGATCATGACTGATGGTCTGACAGCTGATTTGTTGAGTTCACCAAATCCTTCTGTTACTGGGACAATGCAAGGGGTACTGGGTGTTAAGCCTTATGTTCCAAGTACAAAGGAGATCCAAGATTTTCGAGTTCGGTGGAAAAGGAAATTCCAACAAGATAATCCATATATTATTGATGCTGAGTTGAACATTTACGGACTACGGGGCTATGATGTTGCCACGGCTTTGGCCTTGGCAGTTGAGAAAGCTGGAACTAAAAATTTTGGCTTCCAAAAGGAAAATGTTTCTAGCAGTTCATCAACGGATCTTGCAACTCTTGGCGTCTCTTTAAATGGTCCAAACCTTCTTCAAGCTTTATCAAACACTAGTTTCAAAGGCCTTACAGGAGATTACCATTTTGCTGATGGGCAGTTGCAACCTCCAGCTTTCCAGATAGTTAATGTGAATGGAAATGGAGGGAGAGAGATTGGGCTTTGGACACCAACAAAAGGACTTGTGAAACAATTGGTTCCTAATAATGGTACAAATTCAACTTCTCTGTCCGGTATTTCAACCGTGATTTTCCCAGGTGACACAACTGTTGCTCCAAAGGGATTTAGGATTCCCGCAAAAGAAAATAAGTTGAGAATAGGAGTGCCGGTGAAGTCCAGCTTCAGACAGTTTGTGGACGTCAGAAAATATCCTGGTTCTAACACCACAGAAATCACCGGATTCTGCATAGATGTTTTTGATACTGTTGTCAAAACATTGCCTAATGATTTTTCTTATGAATATGTCCCCTTTGCCAACCCTGACGGCGAGCCTGCTGGAACTTACAATGATCTGGTCTATCAAGTGTACTTAAAGGTAGAACTTAATTTTATCCTTTGCTGCACTTATTCTATGCTTTTGATATTTCATTGAATACCATACACATTGACGCAAGTCTATTTCTCGGAGATATTCTTTCTTATGCATTTTTGTTTACAACCAACAGAATTTTGATGCTGTGGTTGGAGATATTACCATTGTCTACAGCAGATCCTTGTACGTCGAATATACTTTGCCTTTCATGGAAAGCGGTGTCTCCGTTTTTGTTCCTATAGAAGGTCACACTACCGAAAATGCTTGGTTCTTCTTGAAACCTTTGACATGGGACCTTTGGGTGAGCAGTCTTTTATTCTTTGTTTTCTTTGGATTTGTTGTCTGGGTTCTTGAGCACAGAATAAATGGAGATTTTCGAGGACCTGCTTCACATCAAGCTGGCACTATCTTCTGGTTTTCCTTCTCAACAATGGTGTTCGCACAACGTAATTTCTCTTCTCCTGTTGAAACACTTAATTAAATATATATAAACACCGAATTGACTTTAATTTTTCAATTTTCAGGGGAGAGAGTGGTTAGCAACTTGTCTAGAGTAGTGGTAATCATATGGTGTTTTGTTGTGCTGATCCTCACACAGAGTTATACCGCCAGTTTATCTAGCCTACTTACAGTCCAGCGGCTAAAAGTTACTGATGTAAATGAGCTCGTGAACAAGGGGGAGTACGTGGGCTACCAGAAGGGTTCTTTTGTTCGAGGAATCTTGTTAGGCTTGGGGTTCGATAAGTCCAAGATCTTGGCGTATAATTCTCCAGAAGAATGCCACGAACTCTTCTCCAAAGGAAGTGGAAATGGTGGTATTGCTGCTGCATTCGATGAAATTCCATATATTAGGCTCTTAATGCCAGAATATCGCTCCAAATATACAGTGATTGATCTTTCATTTAAAATGGGAGGTTTTGGCTTCGTAAGTTCACTTTCCTATCTTTTTATTTCCATTTCTCTCTATAGCTCATTAGTGTATAGTTTTATACTACCATTGTTTTTTTTGTGAATTTCAGGTCTTCCCTAAAGGTTCTCCTCTTGTACCTGACATATCAAGGGCGATTTTGAATATGGTCGAGGGAGATAAAATGAAGGTCATCCAGGATAAATGGTTTGGCGATCAAACTAGTTATCCAGATTCCGGCACCTCAGTTCCGTCTAATACCCTTAGTATCAAGACTTTCTGGGGATTATTTTTAATTGCTGGAACAGCTGCACTTGCAGCTCTCATTATCTTCATAGTGATGTTTGTTCATCAGGAGGGGAGAGTCTTGGGACCCTCTGACTCCACAACTTCAATATGGAGTAAAATTCGACATTTGTTTAGCATTTTCAATCAAAGGGACTTCACATCCCATATCGAAGTGAATGACAGGAATGGGATTCATTTTCCAAGTGTGGGCATGACAAGTCCGTCGGGCTTTTCAGCTCACACTGAATTTCATGGATATCCATCCTCTGCAGGTCGTGATTCCAGTCCAAATAGCCAGGCATCTCATGAAGTAGTGATAATAAGTGCTGATAAGCTCTCCAACCCAAATCAAGAGAGGCCCGTTAAGGGAAATCAGAAGTCTAATGTTAATCATCAGACGCGGACCCGAACTGATCAGAGGTCTTATGCTATTATTCATCAGAGGTCTAAATCCTATTAGGAATCCTACTCTTTGAGATCACAACAACGGTCCAGCACAGCTACACTCTCAGTTCTTCACATTCTTATATGACTTTCTGTCCTATAATACTGATGAAAGCTCAAGAAAAGACGAGAAAGATTGATAGGCAAAACTCAGATAGAGAAGAGAAAGATTGATAGGTTTAGAAATTTCTGAAAGGTTTTTGATGATTTCTTATTGCTTGAATAAATATTCATTATATCCTAGTCTAATAATGACTCTACTTGTTGGGAAATACATTAATAATAATAATAATATTTATTTAAGATAGCTGTAACAAATTAGAAATCAGAACTTAAGTCAGAAATACTCAACTCAGAGAACTAAGAATGACTGACTGAGTGGCTGACTTTAGGGGTGTTTCTTCAGCATAAGATGCCTCTTATTCCCGTTTTTCTCCTCCCCTATTTCTTTTAGAATTGTTCCTCTTTCTTTCAGTCGAATTTCCGCTGGAAAACTCCCCTGGTTGCTGACTTATAGGAACTGGAAAGCCCAATCCCGCCGGGACTCCACCAATTTTACCAGCCCCTTCTGCCCTGTTTCCAGCAGCCCCTTCTGCCCTGTTTCTGGTGCTTTTTCCTTGGCCTTCCAGAGGCATTTTTTAGAAGCCACCTTGATCCTCGTCAAATACATTGTACTCTTACTACTAATATATGTTGTTCGATTTTAACTTTCTATTTTGATCACATTTAATAAAAAAAAAAATACAAATATCCTATTAAATACAAATTTAGCTAATTTTCGACCATTTTTCTTATTATTTTCATGTTGAGGGATTTTAAAAAATCAAAAAAAATATTAAAAAAAGAAACAAAAAACATTTAGTAAGTGAAATGAAAATCAAAAAAGGAAAGAGGGACCAAAATAAACACAAAATTTTGCCCCCCTCCAAGCAACAAATAAACAAGGGGATAATATTGAAAAATAAACAGAGATAGAGGTTCATACAAGGTGAGTGAAGATAAGGTGATAAGAAGAATTTAAAAAAAAAAAAAAAAAAAAAAGGGGGCAGTGTTGGATGAACGGTATGAAAGGGGAGTAGAATTTTAAGGAAAAAAAAAGAAGAAGAAAGTGCAGAAAGAGGGAAAGAGAGAAATAGAGGGGGGGGAAAGGAAAAAGGTGTGCAGAGAAATTCAAAAGTCCACAGTCGTAACAACAACCACCTCAAGAAAAAACAGCAGGGAGAAAGAGAGGAAGAAGGGAGAGAAAAAGAAGACAATCTTCAAGTGACTGATATCTCTCGATAAGTGGCTGTGAGACTCACCGCCGACATAGGAAGAAAAAAAAGGAGGAGCAGGACACCAGATCTGCCACCATACGCACATTCACCCTTTGTCGGCACTTGTAACCACGTGCCATAGTACATCAATGTTTGCAGGACGTGAACCCTACACTCCTGCACTGCCATCCTTGATTCAATTTGCTTCTGGTCAACTGCAGCACTTCAAAGGTCCATTTAAAACCTATTGAATATTATGATAAAATATCTGTTGTTTCTTAATAATTTTTAATGCATAATTAATTTGTTATGAATGATTGTTATAAATATTTAAAGGGTTAGATATGGCCACACACGTATATATTGTCACGATCCGAATCTCGAGTTTATAATTGGCAACAAAGGAGCAGTATCGTAAAGAAATCTTACTTGCACTAAGCCTTAAATATACATATCATAAAACAAATTATATAAAGATTTCACATTATTTCAATATTTTTCAAAATACTATATTCTTTAAAACCAATAAAATCATATAACACTTTAAAATAATTCTCATCATCAGATAAAGTAAAATAATATATAATCTACAATACTTATTACATTATCAAAATTTGAACTTAATTAAAACAGTGTAATTAATAATGGAGTGTCTTAGACATTGAATCAAAACTAAAAAAAAAGCCTCACAGAACAAATAAAGCTCACTTGTTAACAGAAATTAAGAACCTGAAATAATATTAAAAATAGAGGGGTGAGTTCAACCAACTCATTGAGTGAATAACATTTAACATACATCTTATATATTAATAATTTGCAAGTCGATTTATCTTAATATAAATATACATACTAGCTAAGCATATTATCCTAAAGTAGTAGAATACATATGAGAGATAAAATGACACTCGAAAGTTACTAGATGACACTTGAAGATGACCACTTTGAGAAGATCAGTCACCACAGGCTGGTGCTTCTCTCACCAGATACATATACATAATATTATGTGCACATAGACTAACTATTCTCAGTTAGCATAAAGTTACTGACAAGTATACCGATATCGAGACATAATAGATATTCGTATAATTATTAAAGTAATGTATATCATATTAAATAGAATTTAGTTCAACATAATACGAGTGCAATTTCAAGAATGGATGAATACTCGAAAAATAAAGCAACATATATAAAATTCAAGCAATTAACTAGTTGTACTTATCATATAATCAACATATATATTTATTTATATTACATGCATATTAAAGATTATCTCACTCGTCTGGAAAACAAAAGCAAAAGACAAATAAATACAGAACCAGATGACACTTGAAGATGACCACTTTGGGAAGATCAATCATCACAGGTTGGTGCCTCTCTCACCAGCTACATATACATAATATTATGTGCACATAGACTAACTACTCTCCGTTAGCATAGAGTTACTGACAAGTATACAGATATCGATACATAATAGATATTTGTATAATTATTAAAACAATTTATATCATATTGAATAGAATTTAATTCAATATAATGCGAGTGTAATTTCAAGAATGGATGAATACTTGAAAAATAAAACAACATATATAAAATTCAAGTAATTAACTAGTTGTACTCATCATATAATCAACATGCATATTTATTTATATTACATGCATATTAAAGATTATCTCACTCGTCTAGAAAACAAAAGCAAAAGACAAATAAATACAGAACCAGAGACTACTGAAGATTGTTAGGGAAAACATCAGTAGAACCTATAACAAATACAAAAAACACTCAAAATCAACTTAAAGAAAAGTATCATAAAAGACTGAAAACTCTAAACTTAGAAACCAAAACATAAATATAAAGCCGAATTGTTTCACCCGATCAATCCCGAACATAACTCAAACTAGTCAAACCTAATTGACCTAATAAAACTCTATTGTCGGGTCAACCAGTCAACTGAAATAACCAACCAACAATCAGTATCATATACCACACAATCAGTTAGTTTAGAACAACCAGTCAACCAGCAGCAACTAGTCAATCGGTCAGCTGGTTCAGCTAACCAATCAATCAGGATTTTCAACAGAATGTTGATATGGCAGTCTCAAAAAATACAGATCTCAAGAACAGGCAACTTGTTCTTTTAAAACCCATAATTAGGTTGATATTTGGATCGCTACGAAGAGAAAAGGGTTCAAAATAGATTTTCATAAATTAAGCTTTCGATTCCATTTCTTATGAATATTTGGATCGCGTAATAGAAATGGATCATATTGACTTCTCGTTTGTCAGTGTTGATTAATGGCTTTCCATCTTCTAGTTTGACTCCTCGTGGAAAGTTTACGATCTTACCTTGAGACTAGACAGTATATAGAAATGAATATACTTCCACAAATATTTCCACATGTTGTATAGTGACTGTTCTTGTCTGGATCTTTCATCTTTCAAGAGATTTTAAGGCTGGTACGTACGTAGTCCAGATGACTGCCTTTCCACATATCCTAAACCATGGCAAGTTTTCCTGTAATTTACAAGCTATGGTAATTAACATCAAGGATTTTATCGGTGTGAATTCATGGATAACCTATTCTATATAGTTTGCAATCCTTGCAACATGATGAGTAGTGGTACAAAGAAGCTCGAAAGCTAAATGCGGAAATCTAAGAATTTTGAGTAATTAATTTTTAAGAGCTTAAGAAAAACGCAAGAACACTTGAATTCCATGGTTTCAACGCTTTCATGTTCATAAGGGCTTTGAGAAAGACCACTGTTTGAATGTTCTATTCAATGCTTGGCACAGGTCATGGAAAATTAATTTTTTTATATGTTTTTAAATTATTTTAATATGTTAATGTTAAAAATATTATTTTAATATATTTCTAAAAAATATTTAAAAAATAACCTCCGGTCACTAAAAATAATGTTTTAGACTTGTGGTCTATTATTTATTAAAATTTCATTCCCAAACATTAGTGGCATGATTAAATTAATCGATCGAGTAAATGGCTAGTTTGATTGATTCTCAACCAATCTCGAATATATTCTTTATAGTCTAATAAAAAAAACTATAATTCCCTAGCTAGGTTCAACTTTCTATAACCAAACATTGAAAATAAAAATCATAATTAATGGAAAATTTCTATAAATTGATATTCTTGTGGTTATTAAAATTTATTAATTATATTATTTAAATTTAATACTTAAGTTGGCATCAAACAAAAATATTATTTAATTATAAATTAAATTTATCTATGAATGCATATTGACTTCTCGTTTGTCTCTCCATCTCCAAAGTTTGGAGCTACATGTTGTACTAATTTCAGCAAACTTCTTTTGTTATCAACGCACAACAAGTTGTACTAATTTCAGCATCCTGAATCAAGCTTGCACCCATCAATGCAAACATATAACATAACCCGACCCGTTTCTGTTACAACCTTAACGGGCCTACTTTTGGGCCTTTCTGCTGTTTCAATTTTTGTTAGATAAACAACATGCTAAATTGTTATTACTTGATTTTTGTTAGTCACTCATTTTATTTTATGATACACTATAATTACAACTCATAATAATCATTATAAATTATCTTAACTGCAATTAGTTCCAATGCCTGGGTAAATGTTGAATTACTATATTGCATCATTATAGAGCTCTGATAATTCTATCAGGGCATCAATAAGATTAAAATGAGTTGCATTATTAAGACGGGGAGCTACGTTATTTAGAACTTTTTTTATTATTATTAATATGGATGTCCGAGTCAGCTTGCGCGCAACTCGACTAATCACACAGCTTCTAATGTTAACGACTATATAAGTCTCTAGTAGTCTTGAGAGGACTCGAATTCGTGACCATTGAAGAACAAACTCAAAATCTAACCAGTTAAGCTACCTCTCAGAGTTTATATTATTTAGAATTCTTGCTTGCTAGCTAGTTGATCTATTTTTTTACCTTTTTTGGGCTTTAATTTTATTTTTTATTTTATGATTGTTTGTTTATTGATATGCACTATACTTTCTGATTGAGTCATAGACAAACTATAACCAAACTCTCGTTTGTAATTTCTAGTGCTATTAAACCTAGTCGGATGGATAAACTACAATATGATTGTAAATTCAAAACATGACCTAAGTTGAGTTTTATGTTGAACCAAATTAAGAGTTGATTTAATAAATTAACTTGTGATCTAATATAAAACCTGATTTAACTTTTTAAATAAAAACTCTATCATTTTAACTCCCTAACATGTGATGAACCCTGAACTAACACCGGTAATTTCTAGCCTTCAAGCAGTTGCCACCGTGTGGTTAAGGTTTTTTCCCATGAGTTTGTAACATTACTTTCTATATATGGTGGATGGTGATAAGAGATAGAGACGTCTAGAACTCATATTTTTGTGTATTGTTATTAATTGGGATAGGGACGGATATTAAAACGTAGCGAACAAGAAGTAGCTAGGCAATTCAAAATAATGGCTTGTCTTAACTTAACAACATGCTGTCAATTTGTAAATTTCCTTTGGAACAGTCAACAGTTGAGATTATAAGTCAACCGTTGGGATTATGCACGATACAATTCACAGTAAAGCTACTATTTTACTCTTGATGGGTAAGTTTCGGTTTAGAAGTATATAAGTGTTTTCTACGAGACTTATTAGTAATTACATTATTAAAGAAGAGTATTAATCAATATTTTCATATTTTTTTTCTAAAATATAATTATCAATGACCCTTTAAAAAATTTCTTTTCGATTAAGGGGTTTTTCAGGTTTTTTTTATATTTTTTGTGCATGTAAATTGCTTAAATATCACTAAAAATTAAACTTTTTTTTTTACTATGGATGCAAGGTGATTCCACCTTATAACAAGTGATATAACGAGTCAAATGAGAAATGTCAAAGTAAATGCAAATCTTCTTGCGTCGTGTTCTTCCAATTTTGAACGACTTGATTAAATATCTCTTGATTTAGAAATAATGCAAATCTTCTTGCGTCGTGTTCTTCCAATTTTGAACGACTTGATTAAATATCTCTTGATTTAGAAATAATGCAAATCTTCTTGCATCGTGTTCTTCCAATTTTGGACAACTTGATTAAATATCTCTTGATTTAGAAATCGATAATCGAAAGGTTAGATTTATAATCAACCCGGTTAAATTTGTGATCCAATTAAATGAAACTTGATTAAAATTTAATTAATCTAACTAGCTCAAATATTCACATAAAAAATAAAAAGTTTTGATTTTGTATTTTTCTTAAAAATTGAGGGCACAAAACACAGGAGTCGACTCTAAGGTTAGTTCACAGCTCAAAAAAGAGATTGGATTTGAAAAGTATATTTAATGAACTGACTGTTTGTTTGTGTATGAGTAGCCTTACCAAACTTATCGTTTGATTGATCAAATTATGCAATTTCCTGGCAAGAAGAGTCAAAGAAACTCTCCTCTCTTCAAACTGACACATTCGGGTCCTCCCCGCGTGCAGTTTCAAACTCTCTTGTGCTAAACCCGTGAGTGGCACCACCTTATAAACAAGACAAGACATTTTTCCTATCACAGCTTAAACCAGGAAATCTAGATAGAGTCAGCAAGATGAGGAAAACCCCCTTAAAGCCTGTTATCTCCTTCTTACTCTTTCTTTGTTTGAAGATTTTGTTCATGGAAATGGGAGTGGCACAAAACACAACTTCTATCCCAGTGAATGTAGGTGTGGTTCTAGACTTGGAATATTTTGATGTCAATATTGCTTTGAGCTGCATCAACATGGCCCTTTCAGACTTCTATGCCACTCGTGGTGACTACAAAACCAGACTGGTCCTCGCCATCAGGGACTCCAAGAAAGATGTTGTTGGTGCAGCTGCTGCAGGTTCCCTCTCTGCCTCCCCTCTTAATTTCTTGATATTATCTTCTCTTTTCTCCAATTATGAATCGTTTTTTTAATCAAAAAGTGTTAAGAAAGTCAGCATTTTAACGGTAGATATTTACACATTCTGTGTTAATTATCCGAGGTTCTCAATCTGGAACTTCTTTTAGTTTGATCATAGAAATCCCTGTGTATAATTGTGGCTATACAGGGATGTGATGATAATGAAAATACTTCTTTATTTTACTACGGTCCATCAATGATAAGGTGGGTCAGAACATATAAAAGTCATCATAAATTGTGGCTATCTTGCTTCAAGAGCCATCCTTTGTGAGCTGTATTTCTTGTTCGTATCTGATATTGTGGGCTAGACATTTTGCACTCCACACAATAGAATTGTCTCCTTTGTACTTCCAACGTGGCTATCTGCATATGGAGATCATCTGACTTTAGAACTATATCAAAATACAAGGAAAAAACCTTCAAAAGAAACCTCTGCTCTAATATTAATTCAGAGCAGATGTTTGACAAAAGCAATATTCTTTTCATAGAGAGGAATATATTGCGATCTGCACATTTGTAGGCCAATTTCAACTGTCAGTACTCGGTAGATGAATATGTCATAAGAAGCTTGTTCACTTTTGGATTAGCTCATTGTATAATCTGTTTAACTTGTTATTGCCTTAGCGGCCGTCTTCTGATGAAATCTACAGCCTTAGATATACCTATCATTTATGCATAAACTATATAGGAACAGTGGTTCTTGCATATGTATGATCATCAATGAATAGGCCAGTTTTTACTCAAGTTGGAACAGGACTTTTAATTGACATTAAAATCTTTTGCCTCCTCGAGTTACGAAGATAAAAAGTTAGGTTCATATTCTGCCCAAAAATCTGGATTGATAGTATAGGTTAGTTTTTTTTGCTGTGGGGGCAGAGGAGAGGAGCTCACAAATCATAAAACATGTATTCAGAATGGTAATCCTATAAGAAAGTGGAATTTGATTTCTTTAGAATGTCATCTTATAAGAAACGGTGGTCCTTTGCTTGCTCTCTCTGCTGCACAAATTTGGTTCACGTAATGTCTTTGATTTTTCTTCTCTCCTTTGCGAAACGCAGCCCTCGACTTGATAAAAAATGTGGAAGTGCAAGCAATCTTAGGGCCATCAACATCAATGCAAGCCAATTTTGTTATTGACCTTGGAGAAAAAGCTCGGGTGCCCATAATGTCGTTTTCTGCAACAAGTCCTTTTCTTACTTCCATTAAGAGTACCTATTTTTTTCGAGCTACACATAGCGACTCAGCTCAAGTGAGCGCCATAAGTGCATTATTTCAAGCCTTTGGATGGATAGAAGCAGTACCCATCTACATTGAAAATGAATATGGAGAGGGAATTATACCTTATTTAATTGATTCTCTGCAAGCAGTTGATGTTCGTGTCCCATACCGGAGCGTCATTTCTCCATTAGCCACTGATGATCAAATTATCGAGGAGCTCTATAAGTTGATGACAAAGCAAACTAGAGTTTTCATTGTGCACATGTATGGCTATCTAGGTACTCGGCTTTTTGCCAAAGCTAAAGAGATTGGAATGATGAGTGAAGGCTATGTTTGGATCATGACTGATGGTCTGACTACTGATTTCTTGAGTTCACCAAGTCCTTCCGTCACTGATACAATACAAGGGGTACTGGGTATTAAACCTTACGTTCCAAGAACAAAAGAGCTTGAAAATTTTCGAGTTCGGTGGAAAAGGAAATTCTTGCAAGATAATCCAAATAACATTGACGCTGAGTTGAGCATTTATGGACTATGGGCCTATGATGCTACGAAAGCATTGGCCAGGGCAGTAGAGAAAGCTGGAGCTACAAATTTTGGCTTTCAGAAGGCAAATGTTTCTAGCAGCTCATCAACGGATCTCGCAACTCTTGGCGTCTCCTTAAATGGTCCAAACCTTCTTCAAGCTTTATCAAACACTAGTTTCAAAGGCCTTACAGGAGATTACCATTTTGTTGATGGGCAGTTGCAGTCTCCAGCTTTCCAGATAGTTAATGTGAATGGAAATGGAGGAAGAGAGGTTGGGCTTTGGACACCAACACAAGGACTCGTGAAACAATTGGAACCTACAAATTCAACTTCTATGTCCGGCATTTCAACTGCAATTTTTCCTGGGGATGCAACTGTCGCTCCCAAGGGTTGGGAGATTCCCACAAATGAGAAGAAGTTGAAAATAGGAGTGCCAGTGAAGGATGGCTTCGTTGAGTTTGTGGCTGTGACAAAGGATCCTAGTTCCAACACCACAAAAGTCACCGGATACTGCATAGATGTTTTTGATGCAGTAGTGAAAGCATTGCCTTATGCTTTGCCTTATGAGTACATTCCCCATGCCATGCCTTCTGGAACTTACGATGATCTGGCCTATCAAGTGTATTTAAAGGTAAAATATAGTTATATCTTTTGTGTACTTATTCTATGTTTATGATATTGCATTGATATCATCCACGTTGATGCAAGTAAATTTCTTTCTTTTGCATTTTTGTTTACTGCGAACAGAATTATGATGCTGTGGTTGGAGACGTGTCCATTGTCTTCAACAGGTCCTTGTACATCGATTACACCTTGCCTTTCACAGAAAGTGGTGTCTCCATGATTGTTCCTATAGCAGACAACAATAGTAAAAATGCATGGGTCTTCATGAAACCTTTGACATGGGACCTTTGGGTGAGCAGTTTTTTTTTCTTTCTTTTCATTGGATTTGTTGTCTGGGTTCTTGAGCACAGAATAAATGAAGATTTTCGAGGGTCTGCTTCAGATCAAGCAGGAACTAGCTTCTGGTTTTCCTTCTCAACAATGGTTTTTGCACAGCGTAATCTCCCTTTCCCTTGTGAATTTCCCTTCTTCTTTAGTACTAGCACTCACCAATATATATATATATAAACACCAAATTGACTTTATGTTTATATTTGCAGGGGAGAAATTGGTTAGCAACTTGGCTCGGGCAGTGGTAATCATATGGTTTTTTGTTGTGTTGGTCCTCACACAGAGCTACACCGCCAGTTTAACGAGCTTACTTACAGTCCAGCAGCTGCAGCCTACAGTTACTGATGTACATGATCTCATTATGAAGGGGGGGTATGTGGGCTACCTGAAGGGTTCTTTTGTTCGAGAAATCCTGTTAGGCTTGGGTTTCCACGAGTCCAAGCTCATGATGTATAATTCTCCAGAAGAATGCCACGAACTCTTTTCCAAAGGAAGTGGAAATGGTGGTATTGCTGCTGCTTTCGACGAAGTGCCATATATGAAACTCTTTCTGTCAAAATATTGCACGAAATATACCATGATTGATCCTACATTCAAAACCGGCGGTTTTGGCTTTGTAAGTTCACTTTTCCATCTTTCTATTTCCATTTCCTATATGGCTAATAAGTGCATGGTTTCTCATCTATGCTTTGTTTTTGTGACTTCAGGTCTTCCCTAAAGGTTCTCCTCTAGTGCCTGATATATCAAGGGCAATTTTAAATGTGACAGAGGGGGATAAAATGAAGCAAATAGAGGATGCATGGTTTGGCAGAAAAGGCAGCTGTCCAGATTCCAGCACCTCAGTTTCATCTAATATCCTTAGTCTCAAGAGTTTCTGGGGATTATTCTTAATTGCCGGACTAGCTGCATTTTTAGCTCTCATTATCTTCTTTGCCATGTTTGTTTACCGAGAAAGAAGAGACTTGAGGCCCTCTGATCCCACGGCTTCAATATGGGATAGAACTAAAAATTTCTTCAGAATCTTCATTCAAAGGGACTCGACGTCCCAAACATCCAGACAAATGGAACTGACTGATAGAAATGGAATCAGTCTGCCTTCTATGGGCGTGCCAAGTCCGTCAGCCTTCTCAGTTCACACACCATTTCCTGAAGATCCTTCTTCTACAGATTATGATTCTAGTCCAAATAGGCAAGCACCTCAAGAGGCAGTAATAAATATTGATCAGCTTACCAACCAAAATCAAGAGAGACCAATAGCTTTGGAAATTGACCATGAAAATAATTGACTTGTACATTATCATTTGACAATTAGAACCCCAGTAGCCATTAGTAAAGACATTGAATTACTGTATTGCGGATACATAGAAGTAATACGATTTTATAAGGATGTAAGTAGGAATAAACTGAGTTTCAGGATTTTAGTAAATTATCACAAGTATATCTCTTGCCCTTTGTCTCTTTCAGTGAAAATTCTGTTTTGTGTTAGTGTTGCTGAAGGGAATCCTGCATTAACTTCTGTACCTTCATGTCTGTTGTAGGCTTCTCTGCCTTTTCTTTCAAGTCCTAACTTGACTAGAAACCAGAGATTTCCTAATCTTTGAAGGAACAATGTTAAAATAATCTTGAAGAAGGGAAAGAATATTGACATGGATATATATACAACTTCTATTGAGATACTAATGGCTGCAAAGAGCATGTTACATTGGTCACAAAATTTTCCTAGCATTTTTTGTACACAAATTTACATCAGACATCATGGTAAATATTGTTCTAGGCACTCTTTTAGTTTTTGAAAAGTCACAGGCTTTGAAACAAATGAGTCCATACCATTTGCATAACATTCCTCTGCACTCTCTGATAATGCATTTGCTGTCATCTGCATTCACCAACTGAATCTGTTAGTATGTGCAGACGGATTTAAGGCTTAAAGGGTGATGAAATAAGGACATGTTTCAGTGCTTCAGTGTAGCTCGGCTACTATTGAAAGCAAGCCACAATGCTTTGTGTTGTTTGATAATAACAAACATCTAACTAAAAACACTCAGGGTGGTAAGATTTCTAGTGAATCAGGAGATAGAATGGGGTCTCAGAATTTTAGAGGCTATTAAGAGTGAAGTGCTCACCGCAATTATAGGCATCCTCTTATCATAATGAATAGAACTCTGACTATCTTGTAATGAAGCTGAAGGCTCTATTCCAGCCTTAGCAGCAGCATCCCAATTGCCAGTTTCTTCAAAAGAACGAATCAATTGTGTAGCTTGAAGGCCATTCATTACCGGCATGCAGACGTCCTGCAAAATTAATGTCATACATGGTTACTGAAACTTAAGAATCTAAGTGTTTTCTCACATAATCCCATCAGAAGAACCATGAACAAAGAAAAGGTGGCGGTAGAAATGATTTGAATCTAGAAATTACCATCAAAACTAGATCATAACAACAGGACTGAACTGCACGCACAGCTTCAACTCCATTATTCACAACATCCATGGTATGGCCTAACTGCTTCATCATTGATTTCGTCACCATTACATTGATCTTATTATCTTCTACTAGAAGAATCTTTGGCTTTGGTTTTGATTCTGGTTTTTGTGGGATGCTGCTAGAAGTGCACTGAGAATTAATGACAGATTTTTCTTCTTCCTGACACGATCCTGGTGGTTCGGCTGTATTTGCCCTTAAGCTCACTTCTCTGCTTGATTCTGTGTGATTATTGCAATTTGTAGTGCCATTCGGGATTTTACAGTTTGTGTCGTCTTGACTTTGTTGACTTCTACAAACTACATTCTCGTAGTCGCGTTCAGGGCTGTGACTAAATGAGCTTTCAGGTTCAGATAAGGTCTCAGCGACTTCAACCATAGAACAGGCATCCTCAACACAAGTCGTCTCTTTCAGTCTAACGTTACCAGAAGGAAATGAGCAAGAATCCTCTGAGATTCCATTAATTTTAGGGGATTTAGTAAAACCGATACTATGTGGCAATAATTTTTGGGTCCTGGTGGATCCATTAGAAGAGAATAGAGAGCCCAAAGTACGTGGTTGGAACTGAAAGAACCCGGCAGTTTCATCCTCTAGTGGAGCTTCATGATCAGCCATCTCTGATAGATCATCAGGATCATCAGAAGAATCACAGGTTGATGATACCTTGTACGGTAGCACAAAGGTAAACGTAGATCCAGATTTCACTTTGCTAGACACAGTGAGACGACCTCCCATCAGCTCAACCTATTCCAAACGAATAGAATTGTAAGAAGGCAGTGTGAAAATCCGTAAGCACATAATGTTCTGTTTTAGTATTTTAAGTTATGAACGCATGTTTATACCAAAATGTTTCTGAGCACTTTGTTACAGTCAAATTGCAAATCAAAAATAGCTTTGGTGGAAAGAAAATTTACCAGCTGTTTGCATATAGCAAGGCCAAGCCCTGTCCCACCATATTTTCGAGCATGATCTGCGCTAACTTGCATGTATTTTCTGAATAGAGTAGGCAGAGCATTTTCTGTTGCATGAATGAGAAATGTACTTAATTGTGCTTCCACAATAGAAACTAACTTGAGATGTAATAGACAGCCGCAGTGTTAATAGCCACAGAAAAGAAGCTGAAGGTATTCTCAATTCTTCTTCAACTTGGTGTATAGTTTTAGAATAGAGTCAAGGTATCGATACTGTACCTGGGATTCCAATTCCAGTATCATAAACATCACAGCAAAGCCACACTGTTGTTCCAGGTACTTGAGGTTCCTCCCCTTCATCCCCATCCGTTGTGTTTCCATTCTTAACTGGGGTTTGAGATTCATCACTAGGCAAATGATCTGGATATGGACCTTCACTGTATTTTTTACTGTGGAAACCTTTTCTATCACTGCAATTTTGAGATGACAGCTTAGGCTTGTCTTCTTTTATCTCAGTTGTGGTTAACTGACCTCCAGATGACTTCTGATGGTTTCCTTCAGCTTTTCCATAACATGGATCCGATACGACATAAAGGTTTATACCTACTTTCCCTTCATGAGTAAACTTGATTGCATTGGTGATCAGGTTGGTGAGGATTTGCCGGATCCTGAGAACATCTCCGATGACCTGAAATCGAAGCAGATTGTCTTTAATAAGAAACTTGAAAAGCTAAATAATTACTGCACAAGTATCATTGAATTTAAAATGATGAGTTTGGCACATTGTTGCAACCCCTTACTAACACAAACAGATTTTGCCTTCAGACAGAGCTAAACGGTACAGAAGGATTTATGTTGCAGATTCAATTAGTAGAAACGCAGTACTCAAGGAAAATGCTGCCTCAAAAAAGACAGCTAAACATTGTGTTGAGAAACTTTGACCTCAATGGGAACATCATCGGCTACACGTCCTTCCAAGGTCAGAATCTTTTGCAATGATGCTGCAGCAGTCTGCAATACATGTTTTACTACCTCTCTTGGTCGGAACTTTGTTGCTTCCAACTTCATAACACCTGACTCAACCTTGGAAAGGTCGAGTATATCATTTATAAGTTGAAGAACCAAGTCTCCTGAAGACATCATCACATTCAATAATTGTCTTTGCTCGCGATCAAGGTTTGTAGTGGAAAGAATCTCAGCCATGCTGACAACTCCAGAAAGTGGAGATCTTATTTCATGAGACATGGTCGCTAGCATTTGTTTCGCACGCATTGTTTCCTCTGAAAAAGTGCAGAGAGACAAGGTCAGATTGAGATTCTCTTCCACAGAAGTCACCACTGCACAATTTTCCGCCGAAAAACTAACCTGTTATATGGATTGTTTTGTTAAGTTCTGTTTCCTTGGCTTTCTGTACTGCTATCTGCTCTCGAAGCTGTGCCATTTTCTCTCTTTTCCTCACCTGTTGTGCATTCAGGAACATAAATGCCCATACTTCTCCAAGATAATGAAGATTCTAAATAACTATGAAAAAGAATTATTTACCTGATCAGTTACATCCATTCCCATATAGTTTATACCGATCGTCTCCCCGGACTTGCTAAACACTGGCTCTACATAAATCAAAAATGTCTTTGAACCAAATAATTCTGTCTCAAATGTGATTTCCCTCTTTGCAGGCAATCCTTTATCCAACACTTCTTTCTTAAAATCTTGAGATTCCTTCACTCCTGAGCCTGAAAAAATTTCGACATCTGTTTTTCCTAAAATTTCCTGAAAAATGTGAAATGCACAATATAGATAGGTAACTCAGAGCGACTCCAGCTAGCTAACAAAATTCTTTGAAGAAGAACAACGAAAACCCTGCCTCGATTACAATTTCTTACCTCCTCTTGCAAACGCGGAAACTGATTGTAGATAAAGCGATATCTTAAATCCTTATCCTGAAAGAAGAAATTGCCAGCAAATCAGACCTTTTAGCTAGAAATTGGCCATATGGCAGAAAGAATAGGTAGGTTTTCATCATTTTTACTCCTAATACCTGATGGCCTATAACAACAGGAGCATTTTGAAGCACAAAATGTAAGAAATTATCAGCCCTTTTCAGAATCTGTGTCAACTCCTCAACTGGTGAGGATTGCTTTTCCAAGTTCTGTAAGCTTTCCTGTAACTTCTCCATCAGTAACTGCTCTCTGTGGACACTGGCCTCCAACAATTTCTCTAAATCCTTTGCTCGTTGTTTCCAGTATGCAACAGTGTCGAATTCGGCATCTATGTTTACTTTCTTACTTTGAACAATGATATCACGTTTTCTCCGAGGAATATCTTGATATAAATCAATTATTTCATCCAAAATAGAAATCGGTCGTTTATCGCCACTGTATCTTTCTTCCTCAAACCGAAAATCCTCCAAGATCTCCAATTTCTTGAGCTCAACTTCCTCCCTTTGTTTGCTTAAGATGTCAAGCTCTTCTCTGAGAAGGCGGACTGCATTTGCATGCTTGTATTCCCAATGTTGAACAAGATGTGTCAACTGAGAAGAGCCTCTATCAGTGTAATTGGTCAGCTCGACGAGATGGTGGAAATCAACTATAGTTGGCTCCTCAACTATTGTAACCTCCTCTAACATATCTTGATCCCCTACCGGCTTCTCTACATATGGTTTTGAACTATCAATATCTTCAGGCCACATTGAAGGGAGGGCTTCAATGTCCATATCCTCCATTTGTTCGCTCTCCATTTCGCTGACCATTAAATTACTTGCATCAAATTTTTGCTTCTGTCCAGAAAAGGCTACTGAATCAAGCTACTTACGCCACTCTAGTCCCCGGAACCAGTCAAAAACTTCAACCTTATTAAACCCTTTGCTCGCATTAGAAAAGTTTCCAAAACTATGAAATGGAAGCACTTTATTTTGACTAGAAAATTATGAATTCCTATTGGAACCTACAGAACAAGATGAATTACCAGAGGAAATCACATCCTACACTTCAGAAATAGGAAATCAAATAATAATCTGCAAACATATCATGCAGCAAGATCATGAATTCAAAGGAGGAGCAGAAGAAGCAACAACAGCAAAATTGGATGGCTATACAAATTACAGCGAAGTCGATTGGCTATAGTAATTTAACCAAATATCAAAAAACAATAAAACTTGTTATAGAGAAAGGAGGATTCATTGATTTAAAACAGTTATCCAAACAAAAGAATTCGCTCTCCATTCTGTCAACCAAACAAAGGAATCCTTGCATTACGTCATTAATCTATCCAACCTTGAGTAACTTTAGAAGACAACAAGTGCAAACACATGTCATTGTCAAAAACATTTCACGTACAAAACAAAAGATCCATCAAAGAAAACAATTCAAGAAACAAAGGAGCCGACTAACCTTGGTGAATCAATGGTGATGGAATCAAAGTTCATGCAACCAAGAAGCAAAGAAGATCAAGAAAGTACACATGGGCAGACAAGAAAATGAAAGTTTAAGGGCAAAAACTTTTTCACTGTAGATCTGATGAAGAGTCTGGATACTGGTCTTAACTACTGAGTCGTTAGTTGTCAATGAATAATTAGCCACTAACAGAGAGACAGACAGAGAGAGAGAGGGGGGGGGAGAGAGAGAGAGAGAGGAGAGCATGTGAGGGGGGAAAAAGATAACCAAAAAAAATGTGGAGAGAAGAGAAGGTATAATACTAACACTATAGTTTAGCTAGTACAAGCATCAAGAAGCCATGTGCATTTGGAGGTCAAAAATATTGGAGAATTCTTTAAATTTGGACCTTTTTATTCAATCTTTAATTTGTGTAATAATTTATACAATAAAGTTTCTGTCTTCTTCTTTTTTCGTTTTTAAGGTCACATTCATGGCTAGAACTTAAAAAAAGAAATCTCCAGCTTGGTCTCTCTGTTTTCTTGCTCCTGTTTCTCTGAGAGAGATATTTTATTTTTCATTATTTTTTTGGAAAATGTTTTATCAAGTATTTTTTAAAATGGGAAGGAAGCTCTCCTTGTTCCCCGCCTTTTACTATTCCTAGGATACGTGTTGGGGTGGCGCGTGGGTACTGCGCCAGGAAATGGGAGCTTGTATGCTGAGAATACACTCCATTTACAGGGAAGCAGCTGAAAAGTTTATGTTAAATGCATCTACAATTGTTAGAAGGTTAATAATTAATTTGGTCCACTAATTAAAACTCAAACGAGAGATCTGGTTTGATTTAAATAAAAAAAATTAAACAATATTGTTTTAACTTTTTTAAAAAAAATAAAATTGTGAAACAATATTATTTTAAATTAACCCATTTAATTTTTGAACCAAAATTTATGTCGGTCCATTTTTTGCTTTAAACATGGATTAGTCTACCTAATCCATTGAAATTTGGGTTTTGCTTGAGATTGTATTCTTTTGACATTGAAATTCGGGGGTCTTTGACGTGAAGATATGACCTAACAAAACTAGATTAAACGTGTTTTTTCAATATGTTTTTAACACTAATAATGTAATTGAAATTCTCATGCCCTATCCAATTTGATTGAACATTGTTTAGCTAAAAATCTAAAAAAAAAATAAAGAAATGGTTTGTGAGGAATTAAATTATACAAAAATTTAATAGGTTGCTTTTATTTTTGCATTTCAAAAGCGTTTTAAAAAACATTAAAAAAATTTATTTTTTTCTTTGCTTTAAATTAATAACTTTTTTGATATTTTCAAATCATTTTGATATGCTGATATCAAAAATAATTTTTAAAAAATAAAAAAAATTATTTTAATGTATTTTCAACTAAAAAAACACTTTAAAAAACAAGCATAATTACACTTTTAATTGAATTAAGAAAAAAAAAAAAGAGGATTAGGAGTCCAGGTGATTAGGAAAATAGATAGGCTTAACTCACAATCATTCCATGCAATATCTATTTATATATTTGTATTAAAATAATTTTTTTTATTTTCTTATATAAATATATCAAAACTATTAAAAAATATCAATTTAATATTTTTTAAATTAAATATACCATTGAAATACAGCTGGACAAAGTTCTAAACGCAAAAGCAAAACGGCGCCTGCGACAGCTGATTTATATATAAGCAATGGAGTAATTAAGTTGGGCATTAATTACGTAACCTTTGTGAAAGGAACACTAAAATATACATAAATTAAAAATTTTAAATAATTTAAATGAGCAAACACACATTAAATTAGATTAAGTTCGAAGGCAATGGTGTGATAAAAGGCAATGCCTATAGTTTATGCTGCCATAACAACTAGGCCATTTCCTTGTCACCTTTTCTCTGGCATTTGAGCTTTGCCTGTATAGCAACTCCCTATTTATTGATCCTCATTATCAATAAAGGCCAAAATATTTAGAAGAAAAAATAAATACTGCCAAAAAACCAGAAAAGAAAAAATTGTCATTCCATTGATTAACTATAACTTATGGGGAGTAGCCGACTTTCACTGTAGATTTTACTATGTAAATTCTTTTTCACTGTAGATTTTATTGTGCAAATTCAAATCCACAGTAAAAGACAGATGCCTTTTAGGTAAAAGGTTTTTTTTTTAATTAATTTTTTTTTTAATTTAATTTTTTAATATTAAATTTTTTCTATTTAGTTATCATACTCTCATAACACATATTCTAGATTTGACCGGTTAACTTGGTTTAGTGGGTTAACCCAGTTAACTCAGATTTTTTTTAATTAGTTTTTTTCTTTCTAAATTCTTCTTTTAATATCAATTTGATTGAAAATTAAATTTTACATGATTTGTTTTGTTTATTTTTTATTGGATTATCCTAATCTCATGAAGGGGTTTTATTTTACCCCTCCTCTCAAAACACTATTCATTTGAATAGTGCTTTGCTTTTTCTTTTTCTTTTCAATTAATCTTTATTTGTTTAATTTTATTATTCAATATTAAAAAATTTTAATTTAGTTATTACACTTTCATGACACGACCTTGTAGTCAAACCCACATTTAAGGCTTTTACGTCTGGCGTTGCAGCTAGACCCGCTTAAATCTAGATCAAGCAGGTTTAATATTACTATTAATATTAAAAATATTATTATTTTTATTATAAATATTACTTTTAGGTCAGACGTTACAGCCAGACCCGCGGCTCTTGAGTTTAGCTTTGCAGATAAACCCAACACTCTTGAGTCTTAGTTTTTTTAAAATATTTTTTATGCTAAAAAAATTAATCTATAATATAACACGAGCCACCTAACTGGTATAAAATACATGGAATGCCTTTAATGATTCATGTGACTTAAGTAATCTAAAGGGTTGGCATGATTGATTCTCGATAGTAGTGGATTTATCTTAAATTATAGGTTCAAGTAAAAGAATAAATATCAATATACTTAGTTCATAAAAAATAATAATTAAAACTCTCATATTTTAGTAAAGGGTTTATTGATAATTACTTTTATTATCTATACTTTGATGATAAAACTTTATCATGGCAATTGTTTTATATATATATATATATATATATATATTATATATATATATATATATATATATGCCCTCTAATTAATTCCTGGCTCCTCTAATTAATCCTCTCGTGTGTGCAGTACTCTATTACAAATTATTTTCCCAAGTAATCCTTGCAGATTGAGTCTGCTGTGATATTCCATTGATTTTTTTATTATGATTTATTTTGATATTCCATTAATTAAACAGTTTCTTCTTATTATTATTAATAATAATTCCAACGTTTTCCAAATTGTATGGCACTCATAGTCCAAATAAGGAAAAATAAATAAATAAAAGACGGAATAATGATTGGAAGGACACAGCAAGGGATCAGCTTTTTGGTCTTCAAAAGACTATATTTTAATTTATAGCCATCTGTGTTCTATTATTTGAACTCTAAAATACGCATTTGACACAGAACAATCTGTTGCCATCCACAGCATGGAATCATGCGTACGTTAAGTATTCATTTGAAATTAGAATTTCCGTCAGAGAAAATTAGAATAACATGATGGTGTTGATTTTTACTCCGGAAGAATATATATTTATGAATATAAAATCTTAATTCACATTTTGAAGGGCTATTTATTCATGAAAAATTACCTTCTTGTGATAAAATTTAAATCCAAAATAATTAATAATGTTTGTTTGAAAATAATACAAATCATATTTTAAAACCTCACCTAACAACTTAAACTTTTAAGTTGAGATGATTCTTTAATATGGTATTAGAGTCTTGATGACCAAGCAATCACGAGTTTGAATCTCATCATTTTTATTTATTTGATAAAAATTAAACATAAGATAATATGAATTTATACAAGTTTGAAACTTAAATGGCTTTTATTTAAGAGGGTATGTTAAAGAATAATATAAATTATATTTTAAAACCTCACCTAACAAATTAATCTTTTAGATTAAGATGAATTTTTACAATCACTGATTTAGAACTCAAGAGTAATTTTATATTAATAAATAGTATATTTTAATTTGAAATTTTTTAATTTTAGTTCTTCAAAATCATGTATCACAAAAGGAATTTTTAATCGAGTACAATTACCAATGAATGTCAACTAATCGTGTATACCCTATGGTTAATTTAAAATCTCAAATAAAATAGAATTAATTCAGAGAAACCACTTTGCTTAAGAATATTTTAATCGAGTTGCCACCTAATTATTAAATAATTGAATCCCCTTTTTATGGAATAAATTAATTAAACCCCTTTAATGATCATAAAGAAAGGATGGTGAAAGTGAGATTAGTGACACTGATATATAGATTAATTAATCAGCCTTAAAAGAGAAAGATGATTGGTCGAGACAGCATCCTCAATACATGGATTAGTTAACTATAAAGAAGTTTTGGTAAACGTGATACAGTCCCTTTCCCTGTGTTTATCAAATATGGCAATAATTATTTTATTTTTAGAGCTGCTGCTAATTAATTAAATCATAATGGTATAATTAACTACAGAAATTAACACCAATGTGATTGGCTCTCATACCTACCGACCTTGAAGAACTACACGTGTCACTTTCATGCAATTGAGGATTTGTTTGTGAAGTTTTTCCACGAGTTCACATTGGCATTTCATAAATTCTTGCCTGATGTTGATGTGATGTGATGTGATGTGGGGATACAATAATCTAGATAGTGTTTGTACTGTGTTTGAAAATTGTTTTTAAAATATTTTAATTTTTTTATTTTAAATTAATATATTTTTGATATTTTTAAATTATTTTGGTGTATTAATTTTAAAAATAATTTTTAAAAAAATAAAAAAAATATTATTGGCATACTTTTCTAAGTAAAAAACACTTTGAAAAAAACAACCACAACCACACTTCCAAACAATCATAAATATATAAGTATTATTATTTTTTTTTTTAAAAAATTAAACATTAACTTTTAGATTTAAATAAATTGAAGTTAACCAAGTCACTAAAATATAAAAATACATCAATTTATTTTATCAAATCAATATCTCTTTTCCTTCGATTTAAAACTTGGCTCGAGTCAAGTTCTGAATTACATATTTTTTATATTAATTTGTTATATTAGATCGAGTTTAATAATTATATTTTGAATTATAAATTTAAATAATAAGTATAACTTTAAATTAATGAGTATAAGACTATAAGTAAGTATTCTTATTCGATACTTTAATTTTAATGCATGTTTAGTATAGAAACCCCTCGCATATTTAATCAAGAGTTGTATCACATGTCCATAATTCTTTTTAGGGTTGGAGGAATAAGACACATGTCCTCTTGATTTTTCTTTTCATGGTCGGCATCATGCTAAACTGTTTAAGATATTGATTCTCAACATAAATTTGTAAATTAAGGCTGTGTATAATATTTGGAAATATATTAAAATAATATTTTTTTATATTTTTAGAATTATTTTTATTATTAGTACATGAAAACAATCCAAAAATAAATAAAAAATACATCTTTAAAAAACGTCATTAATTCCGAACTCCTTTCCTAATAGCTTGGAAGATCCCAGCACACAACATTAAACTATAGGATAGTCCCCTATTCCACTCTCAGAAGCCCTAGTTTCGTTTCATTTGGGAAACAAATTTTGTATACCAAGTCTTCATGAACAATTATTATATATATATATATATATATATATATATATATATATATGAATTGGGTTCGAAAGTATAACCAATCTACCTATATATTAATCGTAATTAATATTGATGCTACAATCCACATAAGAAATAGCCTATGCAGCTAGCTAGCAACTAGCTAAATGCATTGCTCAACAAATTAATTAAGATACGAGGAGCAAGGAGTGCAGAGTGGATTAACAATCACTAATCATTAATTATCAAAAAGAAATCTGAGAAAACTCAAGGAGTAATTGCATGGATCATCATGGGTTTTGGGAGTCCTGACAAGATTCATGCTGGGTCGCATAATTTGGTGCCTTGTGTGGCAAATGTCAATTGGGTGTGCTAAAATTAACCATGGCAGACGCATCTGCCTGGGCTAGTGTGCAAGTCCAAACAAATACTATACTTTTGCTCGCGTTCATCATTTGGGATTGGAGCCTTTAATCAATTTGCTGGTGCAGTGAATAAATATATAAAATTATTAAGACTAAAATTAAAGAAATATTCATCACGAGGAGGCAGTACAGATGTGTATGAGTTGGGATGCTGACCCACATGCTTCCTTGTAGTAAGTATTTATTTATTATTATTATTATTATTATTTTATTATTGCTATTATGGACAGCCGACCCACCACCATTATCTCTCAATCATAATATACAAATTGCTTGCTGATGCAAGAATTCCATACATTTGTTTCTCTCTTTTTTATTATTATTTTATAAATACTAAAATGCAAGAATTCCTTGGATTTGAAAAGCTATGGTTTATCTCCTAGAGACTCGGCAGTATTCTGCTTTGGTCCTTGTAGTTTAGTTTTTTTAATATTGATATTGTAGTCTCTAAAGGTTCTGATTAGCTCCTGCCTTTTAAAAGGCTAAGGAAATCAAAGTACAAGACCACTTTTTTATTTTAATTTTTCGGGATTTTTTAAGGATTGTTGCGAGGTAGTATGATGTATATAGAAGTCTGGAAAAAAAGAAGAGAGAAATCATGAAAAAAAAAGAAAGAAAGAAAACAAAGGAATTGATTCTTCATTTTTCTTAGCAATTCAACGGTAGTTAAGATAAAATATGATATAGATTATGTTTTAAAGTGATTTTTACTTAAAAATACATTAAAATAATATATTTTTGATATAGTATGCTAAATATTGCATCAAAATTATTTAAAAACACAAAAAAAATTAATATTTTTATTAAAAAAATTCCACCGCACTTCCAAGACAACAAACGAAAACTTTAGAAACAAGATTAAAAGCTTTTTTCAAAATATGAAATCATAATTGAAAAACCTAAACTATAGGGATTGAAGTGTAGGATCTAAAAGGTGTTTTACCCCTAAAAAGTCTAGGTGGGCCCCTATATAGAAAGGCGTGGGCCTTCTTTAACGAATTTAGATTCAATGGAGGGTCAACGTCTGAAGTATCCATGTAAGAGAGGAAAAGTAAGACTGTTGTGTTCATGTTACCATGAGGGCAGCTCCACCTTTACAATAGAATACATCCATCACACACCATGTGATGCATCATTATTGTGCAAATGAAACCAAACTTTACAACATTGCAAAAAGAGGATACCCTTTATTCAAGTTAATAGTAATATCATCTTTCATGTTGATGATTGATCTTAATTTTAACAATCGAGATTTTATTTTACTATCTTACTAACAAAATTATTAAATATAATCTGGATCACAATTTGGTAGGTATATAGATTAATTGGATTAATCTAAAATAACATTATTTAAAATTCTTTTAAAAAAATTAAATAACATGATTTAAAAAAATTAAATATTTAAATGAAGTCTTGACTAGGTCATAGATTAACCCACCGAGTTGATTTTCATCTAATTTAGGGGTATTTGATAGTGTAGTAGCGATTGATTTTCAAAGTGTTTTTCACTCGGAAATGCATCAAAATAATATTATTTTATTTTTAAAAGTTATTTTTGACATCAGCATATCAAAACGGATTGGAAATACAAAAAATAAATTAATTTGAAGTTAAAAAAATAAAAATTGAAATTTTTTCAAAAATATTTTTGAAATGTAAAAGTAAACAGAATCTTAATTTATTATTTAGATTGTTTATAGTTACTTTAGTTAGAGGATTGTGTTTGGTATTGTGGTAGCTGCTGTGGTTTGAAAAAAGTTGTTTTTATAAAAAGTGCTTTTAGTTGAGATTGATTTGGTATTTATATATGTTTGGTTAAAACTGTGGTTGAAAATAAAGTTGAACAAAAAGTAGTTTAATGTGTTTGGTTAAAAATGCTTTTGAAATTGAGGTTATAAAATAATTTAAAAAAATATATATTAATATTAATGATTTTTAATTTAAATATTATAGATTTAACTATTGCTATTACATCATGAAATAAATAATACTTTATATAAAACATTTTTTATTGTTCCATAAAACTATCTATAATTTGGGATTGCGATCAAATTCTACAAATGCTACGTGTTCAAGCACTCTCCGTCTAATTTATGTAGTGTCATTGAATAATGTTAAACACTAGTTTTTTGAATAAAACACAATTAAAAAATAATTTTTTTATTTTACTGGATCGAACCCGGTTCAATGCATTTTGAGCTTTGAACCGGACCTAGTCCAGTTGGAACAGTAGAGCATGCCTCCACTGTTCACATGAACAGTGAAGAATATATCCACTGTTCAGTGAACAATGGAGTCATGTGAACAGTAGAGCATGTTTAGCGTCTTGCCGTGCAGGAAGCAGGTCCTAACTACTTTTTTTTTTCTTGTGTTTCAAATGCAGCAGACCGTGGGATCCATAAACAGTAACATATGTTTTTTTAATTACTAAATAAGTTGTAATAATTACTAAATAGGTTATAAAAAACACAGATGCAACCTCTTAAACAAACAATTTATTGGGGTGAAAAAACTATGTAAATCCAAAGAGTATTGGGAATAAAAGAAGTAGAAGAAAGTACATTTATCAATCATGCATGAATGTTCTTGCGTCATTTACCACTTATATACTTGTATCATAAAAAAAAAAATGGTTTGCAAATTGCAACATTGTTGCCAAAACATAGTTCAATATAAATTAGTGTGTAAAAATCCCTCGAACCCCGGAAGCGCCATACCATGAAAGATTGTGATCTTGACAACTCCATGACAAAAGAAATGCCCGCCCCATGAACCCTACATTTCCACTCCTTGTAGGACATATATACATGTTGATTTGATATGGCTTTTCTCGATATTCTCTCCATGTAATTTGGTGTTTGTACCTATGGCGAGTGACATATATATATATATCCACACTTTGAGTCAATATATGATCTCCCAAGCCCACCAAGTGCAAATGAATGGTTTTTTATTGGATGATGATCATTATATTAAAAAGGTTATTAAATTAATACTCAAAGCAAAATATAAAGATAAAACAAAAAAATAACAAACAAACATAAAAAAATAACGAAGAAAACAAAACTGATATGCTACAACAAAAAATAAAAAAAAAGAACTATTTAAGATTTTTTATTGCACCACATATCATAAGATTTTTAGATTTCATTTTCTATAGAAATACTAGCTAATTTCCTGCTAGAAAGAACATTACATCTATGTCGAAAGAGTTTTCGTAGCCATCCGAAGATATGATTGAGGACCCATTAAAACGTTAGGGGGCTAGAAGGGTTCTTGATCGAGAATGATGTTCAGCATTTTAGGGCACAAGATATATACGGGGGTAGTGGACAACACCACTCCGGGATTTCTTGCTTAGCTTTCTGATAGCTAGGGTTTCTTTAATTTCTAGCTAGCATGATAATTAAGTAATTGCATGTCACTTTCGTTTGTAGATAGTATATTGTACTTGATTTGGTTCTTACTGAGTGAAACCAGGAGCTTAGAACAAAAAGATTGCTTGCTGATAAAAAACAGTTTCATATCTCTGTGCGTCTCACAATCCTAAAATCTATGCAGCTGCTAGCCTTTTCTGTTCCTTTTCTCCTTCTTTCTGCACCTACTCACAATCAGACAAAATATTGCTTGATCGTAAAAGCACCACATATCTTACTTTCCATGGTCTATGAGAGCTATTTTAAGCCCTTTTCTCCTTCCTCAACCTGCTCAAACCAACAGTCCAATTCTTCGCAGTAAAAACCATGAACTTATCGCAGTACTGTTAAATAAATTCCCCGTCCTAGAATGAACCAATAAAAAACTAAACGATTTCGACAAGATTTATTTAAATTTCTCCTCTTGATTCACGATCAAGTCTGCGCTAGGCTTTTTACATGATTCATTAACTAAGTATTCAAAACTATCCAACTTTTCACTCGGTTATAATTGTTAGAGAATAATATAAATAATATCCTGAGACCTTATCTAATAATTTAAACTATTGGGTTGAGATAGTTCTTTGACATGGTATCATAGCCTTGATGACGAAGTGGTCACGAGTTCGAATCTCACCACCTTTATTTATTTGATAAAAAATGAAGCACAAAGTAATATGAGCTTGTGCAAGTTTCAAGTCCAAAGAGCTTTTACTTAAAGGGGTATATTAGAAAATAATATAAATTATATCCTAAAACTTTACGTAATATCTTAAGTTATTAAATTGAAATAGTTCTACGATAAAGATAACATTTGCATGTTTTGAGTTGGGATGTAATTACAAAAACATGCATGTTCTTTCATTATTGAATAGAGCTAAACTAGTTATGGCTCACATGCTAAGCCCATGTCATGTCTATTCCAAAATCTTCTTGGTCTGACACCTTTCTAAGCCTATCAACTAATGCTTTCAACAAAAATAAAGCCCAGCAACTAGTTTTTAGCTTTGCCCGATATGATATTGTTTGTCTTTTCTCATATTCTTTCCTCAAAACTCTTCGATTTCTTCCCTTTTTTCGTGGCCATGGAGATCTATCACTGTATATTGACAAAACAAAAAAAAAACATTTTCTTATAATGACATATTGACAATAATTTGAAAAGGTTAATGGGTTTGTCCGAGATTTTAGAGCGTGTTTGGCAGTATGATTGCGGGTACTTTTCAAATAACTTTTCGTTCCAAAATGCATGTCAATGATTTTTTTTTATTTTTTAAAAATTATTTTTAACATCAACACATCAAAACGATCCAAAACATACAAACTATATTCAATTTTAATAAAAAAAAATTTAAAATTTTTAAAAATACAACCGCAGCCGCGTTCCCAAACATAGTTAATCACTTCAACAGATTATTACCTAACCAAACAGAGATTATTTCCATCCAAGCCCCTCCCCTCAATACGTACGCAGTCTTTCTCACGAGTCACTTATCTCGTGTAGCAATCCCAATCGCAATTTTAAATTTGCAGGAAAATAATTTTTTAATTTTTCTTTGGTAGGGTATTTTTTATTGACTTAAAATGTTTTTTATTGATTAATTTTTTTAATAAAAATAATTTAAAAATAATTTTTCAAAAAACTACTTTTTAAAAAACAAACCCATGTTAAAAAAAAAAACCTAAAAGAAAAGAAAAGGTATAGAAAACGTTCAGTATTTTCTTTCTTTTCTTTTCAGCTAAAAACCCATATTTGTCAGGTTCAAAAACAAAAATGAAATGAAGATTAAAAAAACAAAAGTCAACACTTTGTTTTAGAAAAGAAAATATATTTAAGTTATTAAAAAAACAAAAACAACTACTAATTTATCAGCTAATATATTTTTTTTAAAAAAAAAACGAAAGCTAAATGGTAAAAATCTTGACTAATATATTAATGCATGCAAAAAACAACAAGAATAAAAGGAAAGTGTAGATGCATGTCGGTGGAATAACATTGGATCTGAATTGGTTACTGCAATTTATTTTCACCGTCTTTGTAATAGGTTTAGGTTTGTTACACCTCGTTAAGACTTAAGAACACGGCGTCGAAGTATTTCGAAGCGGCTGAGAGTAACCACACTGTTATTGATCCAAGTATTGTTAACCAGGCAATGGAAGCTGAAGAGGATTCTCTTCGTTGTGTTAATTGTGGCAATTCGGGGTCTAAAACGTGTTCTCGTTGCAAAACTGTGAGATATTGGTAAGTATTTGCTATTTTCTTGGGCTCTTGATTGTTGGGTTTTCTGTTTTGGATTCTTTTGATATTGGAAAATAATGGGTTTTTGTTGTTTTTTGGTAATTTTGTATGGTTTTGTAGCTAAATTAGTGATTTGTAGGGTAATTAATTGTGTGGTACATTCTGTTTCTTTATGTTTCATGGTTACTTTTTTAGGGTGTCTGAGGTTTCTTGTTTCCTGGGTTTTGGTCAAGTTGCAATCTTGTTTTGGTTCTTATGATTTTGGGAAGTAATGGGTTCATGTTGTTTTTTGGGTCGTGTAACTAAAATAGTGATTTTAAGGGTAAATAATTGCATGGTATGATTTGTTTCTTTATGATTTCTTGTTGCTGAATTAGCTTGCAATCTTAAAGTTAATTTAATATGTAGGTTTTAGGTGCAGATTTTCTTTCTTTTCTTTTCTTTTTTCCAGCAGCATGAAGTATATGGTTGTTCTTGTTTTCTTTTCCCCAGCTCACAGGGATGCCAAACAAAACACTGGAAGGCAGGCCATAGGTTAAAATGCAAGGATTTCAGAGCAAGCTCATCATCACGAACAGCAAAATCAAACTCTAAGCCTATTATAAAGAAGCCTGGAGTAACTAATCCAAACTTCTGGGAAGATCCTGTGCGTGGTGATAGCCACAACGGATGGGGCGCAACTGTTGCATCCACGCATTCAGCTGCAAGCGGCAGTGGATGGATGGAGGAGGCACCAAGAGAAGACTACAACGGATGGGGTGTGCCTAATATGGGGCCAATTGGTATGAGTCAAGGTCATGTACAAACCCATGATGATATTCCCCATGTTTTTGAAACAAGTAGTCGAAATACTGCATCAGCTCCGCCAATTCCTGATGGGGCATTCGATGAAGAGCCTATCCATCATCCGTCAATTGATTTTAGTCCACTGGACTTGTCTGTTCCAGCTATAGAGCATGGAGCTTCTGTAACAAGTGATGTGAACGAAGGAGGTACTTCTTCATGTATAATATGCTGGGAGGCTCCTGTTGAAGGTGCATGCATTCCTTGTGGTCACATGGCTGGTTGTATGGCTTGTTTGAGTGAGATCAAAGCTAAGAAAGGTGTTTGCCCAGTTTGCCGATCCAATATAAACCAAGTTGTAAGGCTTTATGCTGTCTGAAAAGCGGGCATGACTCACCTGAGTAAAACGGATCTGGCATTGATTTGTAAAAATGTTTGGTTTGATCTTTACATATATCTTTGATTTGTGAGCTTTTTCTAAGTATAAATTCCATTGAGACTAAAGGTAAAACGCGAAGAGGCAACAAGCAATTCTTTCTAGTCGACAGAAACCTGAGTGCAGCATGGACTACGAATATTGAACTCTGCTTTGTGATGTTTCTCTATGGATTATCTTGTGGCTTCCCAACACAAGAAGTACAGCGTGACAAGGAAACCAATGCTGGCTATCTGTGGCATCAAGGAAACCATCATATCTCACCTCACCTTGGAACTGAAGGGCCCGAGCGCTTAATCCCTACTTAATTCACAGGTTGGTTTTCTTGCGTACTTTTATTTACTTGTTTGATAACTGTACATTCATTCTAAAGAAAGAAACTTTTAGTAAATGTTCAACGAAAAGCATCCCAAATCTCGGATCCATATTTTGCTTCTTCCATTTTTCTAGCACCATGTTTGGGTGGGAGGACGTAATATAGGTAGGATGACTTGCAAAGAATTAAAGAATTGAAAGATATTGTATCTAAATTTAACGGTACAAAAACCCTATGAAAAGTTAAAAAAAAAACCCTTAAAATCTAAGAAAGCATCTCTTTTGGACTCAGCTACCAACCCCAAGTCTAATTGCTATCGCGATGCATGAACTCGGGGGCATGGTGGTCTTGGCTCATGTTGTCACACCCTACAAAAGTTAGGGGTGCTTGGCATGCCAGTATCACATACTATATTTATACATAATATCTATACCCAATCACTTGGGGGTGTATGGCGCACTAACACCTTTTATTGGATCCGACCTAATTAATTTTTAGAGTCGGGCATGCATCCCAATACCAATTTGCATGAGTCAAACTCTCCCTTGCAATTTTTTTTTTCTTAGGCTCCACGCATTGCGTGTACCTTAATATTTTATTTTGATGTGATATATATTATTTTGAGTATGATAAAACTAAAAATATTATAAAGATGAAATTACATTTTAATTATTTCTTTTTATTAAAGGACAAGACTATTGAGTTATAAATACACAATGAATTCTTCAAGCTAAATGTTTACAATCTCTTCATTTTTAACACTTTCAGCATATATATTTTTTTACAATTTATCTTTTTAAAATATCATTGCACTTTTTTTCTTTATAAAATTATTAAATGAAGTATCAGAGAGTCCTCACATCCATTAAAGAAGATTTTTTACAGGTACTAACTATCAGTTACTTTGACTTACTAGGCACCACCTGGCACCAGCTATCAACTATTTGAGTTTTTCATATCAAGCCACCAGACACCTTGGCTAGGAAGAATGGATCAAATTGAACTAAAAGACTAACCGATTGTCTAATACATCGGTCTTATTTCTAAGCATCTTGAATTTTAGGACTCATCAATTGGTGTTGTTTATGGAAAACTAATAAAAAAAAACCATCGATTTCTAGAACTTGTTTTTAACATTTATAGGTCATTTCATGACACACAACCAAGATACACTTGGGTTAGGATGCAAGACAAATATATAGGTTATCACGAACACTTTTACTCAATCAAACCTTCAACAACTTACCAGTCAGGTGCAACTTCTCACTCAGACTGTTTTGGAAACCCAATGACAAAATCAGACCTTGCCACCCCTAATAAATCTTGACTTCCTCAATAACACATAACGCCTCAAGCTAGTCATGACTCACATGGCTAAGACCATGTCATGTCTATTTAGCCTGCCAAGATTTTCTTGATCTCACACCTACTTAAACATATCAACTAGTTTTTAGTTATGCCTAATATGATAGTATTTGTCATTTCTCAATTTCTTTCCTCGAAACTCTTTATTGTCTTATTTTGTTTTATGGCAATTGACATCTATTATTGTATATTGATAATTTTATTTTTTATAATGACATATTGATAATAATTTGAAAAGGATAATAAGAACATTTAAACAATCATCCTTTTAAAAGACAAAGAAGTCTTTCATGTTGCCCTACTTAACATGATTTAATAAAGAAAAATGAAATTGACTTCGATTATTTTTATAAGTTTTAAAGAAAACACTAATGGAAAATGCATAAGCATATATGAAAATTCCTATACCAATAAGTCAATCAATTAATTGTGTTACCTCATCTCAGCTAAATCAATAATGGATGAAATTTATCATAATCTATCTTTTCAATTACAGTACTATAAATCAAACTTGATTATACCAGCTAAACTCGGTCCATTTAACATGAAAAAAATCTTTGTGATTTTAATAAAAATAATTGATTTGAGTTGACCCAATAGATCAAATCTTTTTTGGGTCAGTTTCTAAATAGAATGTGACAACTATAATTGAAACAGATGTTTTTGCATAAGAACATGATTTTACAAGTCATCCCTTTTAATACATATCATAGTTAGCATAATTAAAATTAAAAAAACTCATAAAATCCCATCTAATTCAATTGTAATTGACCCATCTGATTCAATTATAATTGATTTATGTTTTGGTAGTTTTAAGTTGATAATTTTTAATATATAATGGAAAAAGTATGCTTCTAATATTGTCTTTGAGGTTCACATTTTCATAGAAATATTTACAATTTGGTAGGTTTTAGTCCAAAAGCACCTTAAATTGCCACATTAAAAAATAACAAAGTCTTATAGTGATTTTACGGTTAAACTTGCATTTTGCATTCTCTCATAAATCATTATGGATTGAAATACTAAACTTTTTCTAAGCTTTCAATTTGATCCCCACATATTTTTTTTTTCATAATTAAGCCATTTTGAACCCAAATTAATAGCTAATCACATCTTTTTTTAAGAGTGGGTAGAATCGAAACACAAGGGACAAAGTGAAAAACACGGAGAAAATAGCTAATCACATCTTTGAATTTTGTTTAAAAATTTAGTCTAGTCCCCTCATTTTTTTCAGTTAATAAGTGGTTGATCTCTTTAGTTGTCAGAAATTCTATTTTAGTAACAAATATCATTTTTCAATTTTTTTTATGAGAGAAGAGATAAACACTCGCTAGAATCCAGAGTAGAGAGAGAAAGTCTTCGTTGACATCTATTTCGACCATCAAAATAGTTGAAATTGATGTCAGTGAGATCCATTTGATAAGTGGAGTCTTATAGTAATTGTTTTGAGTCTTACTATTTTCTAAAAAAACCAAATCTAAGTCGAGAATGAGAAATTTTATTCAGGTAAATTTATGATTTAGACTTATTTATTTATTTATTAGGTTGATATGTTGGTTTATTGATATTTTAAAAATGATTTTAGGTTAAAATGAGTTGAAAATATAGTTTTTTTTTTTGTAAAATTCACATGGAGCCAATTTTACCGCCACCATAGTGATGGCCGAATTATAGACTGCCACAGCAATTACATGTTATGTGTCTATTCTTTTCATTAAAACAATAGAAACAAACAACATATTGTTTATTTTTTTAAATAAGAAAAAAATTACAAGCCCAAGCATACGGGCTTGGACTTGAATGCCTAGGCACCTAGGCTCATCCTTTCACAAGCCTAGGACGTTGGCACACGAGCCCACACCACTAGCCTATTTTTCAGTAAGTTTTTAAGTATATTTAGGTTAATTATAAATCAATCAATCTCTCTCTCTCTCTCTCTCTCTCTCTCTCTCACACACACACACACACACACACACACACACAGAGACTAATGACTAGACTACAAATTGATATTTTTCATGGAGTGGTTAAACTATAACATCAAAAACTACCTAATCATCATTTCTCTCGTACACAATTAGCAATTTCAGCTAATCATCGTTTCTGCCATAGCAATTTCAGGCAAACATGGAAGAGAAATAAAGAAGCATCACTTGTGAAAGGGCTAGCGTGGATTGATTCCCAAACCTAACCAAGCGGAGTTGATTTATCCATACTTATCATATCTTATCTGGAATTTATCAATTCCATTCATTAATCTAGATCCTTTTAGATTAATTTATTTTAAAAAAATTAAAATAATACCATTTCGAATAAAATATTTCAAAAAAACACAAAATAGGAGGTTTTAACCTGATTACACCCCATTATCAAAAAAATAAAATAAAAAATGAAGTCCCCATTGTTTTATGTGAAATCCTCCTCTCAATATGCAGTCTTTATATATATATATAAAATGCAGTCTTTCTCACTTGTCACTTCTTTCATGTAGCGCACTCCCAAGTTGAAGACATTCGACTAAAAGCATAGCTTGGAAGGGAAGAAAGGGGGGGGAAAACCCAGTACTTTCTTTGTTTTCTTTTCAGCTAAGTAACCCATCTTCGTCGGGTTCAAAAACAAAACAAAAAATCCTCAACAAAATACATTTTCATCGTTTTTTAATTTAGATTTATTTAGAATATGCTAATCTAGATTATCTCAATATTAAACACATGTTAAAAGCATATTTAAAATTATTGCTATTTTTTTAATTATAATTATAAAAATTATCACAATATTAATTATACACTAATAACCCATTTGACACCGCAACGATTAGCCTCGATAATATAAGCTAATTATTAACAAATAAGGCTAATTATTAGCAAATAAGGCGATAACAAACGTACCCTAAGGCTAATTACTAGCAAATAATTAACTACCCTGCTAATCAACCCACCTTATTTACATGCAAAAGAAAAAAAAAATCCCCAAATCCCTCACACCAAAAGGGAATTAAAAAAACCCTAATAAAACACGGAACTCCAAATACAAAAGGAAACACACCCTTTCTCTCCCCTCAAAATACCCATTTTCCATGTAAAAAATAAAAAATAAAGAAAAAAAATTCATCGATTAATGCATGCAAAAAAGAATAAGAATAAAAAGGAAAGTGTAGATGCATGTCGGTGGAATAACAGTGGATCTGAATTGGTTACTACAATTTATTTTCACTGTCTTTATAATAGGTTTGGGTTTGTTACACCTCGTTAAGAACACGGCGTCGAAGTATTTCGAAGTCGACGCCAATTTCGAAGCGGCTGAGAGTAACCACACTGTTATTGATCCAAGTATTGTTAACCAGGCAATGGAAGCTGAAGAGGATTCTCTTCGTTGTGTTAATTGTGGCAATTCGGGGTCTAAAACGTGTTCTCGTTGCAAATCTGTGAGATATTGGTAAGTACTTGATATTTTCTTGGGCTCTTGATTGTTGGGTTTTCTGTTTGGATTCTTTTGATATTGGAAAATAATGGGTTTTTGTTGTTATTTTGGTGATTTTATATGGTTTTACTGGTTTTGTAGCTAAATTACTGATTTGTAGGGTAATTAATTGTGTGGTACACAATTAGTTTCTTTATGTTTTCTTGTTGCTTAATTGAAGTTATGGTTCCTTTTTTAAGGTTTTTTAGGGTTTTTGAGGTTTCTTGTTTTCTGGGTCTTGGTCAAATAGCAATCTTGTTTTGTTTCTTATGATTTTGGGAATTAATGGGTTTATGTTGTTCTTTGGGTTTTGAAGCTAAAACTGTGATTTGAAGGGTTAATAACTGCATGGCTCGATTTGTTTCTTAATGTTTTGTTGTTGCTTAATTGTAGTTATGGTTCTTTTTTGGTGGTTTTTGAGGGTTCTTGTTTTCGGGGTAAAAATGCTATTGTTTTTTGTTTTTGTTGGTTAATTGTATATGTTTTATTGTTTTGGTGGCCAAATTAGTGATACGAGGGAGGGGCATTTGAAATTGATTAAGTTTTTATAGTGTTGAAGGTGCTCTTTTACATCTGGAAATTACCAGGCTTTTTCTTGTTCTTCTGGTTTTTGTAGGTTATTTATGTATGGTTTAAATGGATGTGTGCTTAAATTAGTAATTGTAGGGTAATTTAATTGTAGTACAATGAATTGAGTCTTTGTTAATATTGGTTTCTAAAGCTTATAGGTGATTTTTTTGGGGGTTCATAAAACTGTGATTTTTGTGTGCTGAATGAATAGGTTTAGCTTGATTAGTGATCAGTAGGGCAAGTAGTGAACTTGATTGTGCTGGAAGGTTTGGCTTAATTATGCATGTTTTAGCTTAATCAGTTATTAGAGAGTAATGATCTAGCTTGTGCTAGATGGTTTGTTGGTAGAAATGCAATCTTTTTGTTTTGAAGATGGTTTTTGAATTTGGGAATTTTGCGTTTGTGTAGTTCTTTTGGTTTTGTGAGCTTAATCATTTATGGTTTTTGGTTTAACAGCTTAATTGGTGATTTGTAGGTAATTAATTCTATTATGAGTGTTGTTGTTGGTTTTTTTTTTTTAATCTGTGGGGAGAGGGTGGGGGTGGGGGGGTTGTTTTTTATGGTTTGGTTAAAAATGTGTTATTTTGTGTTTAAGGTGGTTTCTTATGCTTAGAAACTACTGGGTTCATCCTGTTCTTTGGTTTTGTGCCTTAACCATTTGTGATGTAATTGGTTTGCAATCTTAATTAGCGATTTTAGGGTAATTGATGGACTGCTAGCTACTCATAGATGATTTATTTCAAGAAGATAATATTTCTAGCGATTAGAGACAACATTGGAAGTATAAATAGTAGGTTATGATATAATATGCTATTACTTTTTAATGATTTGATGATGAAGGTTTAATTACCTGTTTTGTGTTTTTATCTTTCCTCATAATTGGTCGTGTGTTTTTGTACTGCCTTCTACATCTAGGTTTTTTAGGTCTATTTTTAAGTTTATATTTTTGATGCATTAATTTATTTATTTTTGGTTTGCCTATCCTTTTCAGTGAGATTTAAGTTTAATATGTGGGTTTTAGGTGCATATTTCTTTCTTTTTTCAGCATCATAAATTATACAACTGTTCTTTTTGCCTTTGCCCCAGCTCACAGGGATGCCAAGGAGCACACTGGAAAGCAGGCCATAAGTTAAAATGCAAGGATTTCAAAGCAAACTCATCACCAACAGCAAAATCAAACTTTGGTTTTAAACCTTCAGGTGGTGGGAGCAAAAGTTTTTCTAGCATTGCACTTGTTCCTGCCAGTGGAGGTTCTAACTCTAAGCCTATAAAGAAGCCAGGAAAGGTATATGTTTTAACCTTTTTTCATCTAGTTGTTTATTTAGATTATTTAGTGAATTCTTGTTCTGCAATTAACATGCACTTCTATTCAAGGTTCTTTTCCCGTATGATGAATTCATCAAACTTTACAACTCAGACAAACCCAGATTCCCTCCCTGTGGGCTCTTAAATTGTGGAAACAGGTATGTGTTTGTGATCCTCACACCCCTTTATTTGTTCATTTGAGCAAAAACTATGCATGGGCACAGACATAAACATTTGTTAGTTGTGTTATATTTATCACCTGGACACATATTCTTTTTTTATTCAATTTTCCTTTTCTTTTGCTGCACAGTTGCTTTGCCAATGTGGTTCTGCAATGTCTCACTTACACTAGGCCACTTGTTGCCTACTTGTTGGAGAAAGGTCATCAAACAGAATGTAAGTTCAGAAATTGTAATTATATATGGCCCCGTTGTCCTCCTTTCTGGGGCTGGTTTGGACAATTCTTCCCTCACACAATTTTTCATCTTTGCTCTGCAGGTAGACATAATGATTGGTGTTTTCTTTGTGAATTTCAATCCCATGTTGTAAGCGCAAGCCAAAGTGCATTTCCTTTTTCACCGATGAATATTCTGTCTCGGTTACGCAAAATTGGTGGTAATCTTGGCTATGGAAGACAGGAGGATGCTCATGAGTTCATGAGGTTCTTATTACTGGCCTGCCAACTCGCTTACATATTTTCTACCCATGTTTCATCTGGTTTACATAATTTCTACCCATGTTCTTTTCTTAGATAAACATCCCCCACCCCAAAACACAGTCACACTCTAAATATAATAACAGGGAAGGAGAAGTTGAAGAAAGTGATTGACTGGAGAATAAGTTGTGGTTGTGTTTGATGCTATGCTCAGTTCAATATTGTAAGCTTTTTTCTGTCTTTTCTGCAGGTTTGCTATTGATACAATGCAATCAGTTTGCCTTGATGAATTTGGTGGAGAAAAAGCTGTTGAACCTGCCTCCCAAGAGACTACAATAATTCAACACATATTTGGGGGTCGCCTCCAATCTCAGGTCATGCATCCTGTTATACTGAAGTTGTTTGATTTTGTTCTTGTTTGTGAAAACTACTTTTCCTCAGCTTGTATATACTGTATTGAATTCCACTGTCATGACATTATCCAGAGCTTGTCATCCTTTTCTGTCATTATTCATTACAGATAGTAAAAATAAATAAATAAATAAATAGAAGTTGATGGACTCTTGAACTGAGCTGTTCTCTAGAAGTCTGATATCTGGTGCTGGTAGACATGAAACGAAAAATGGCATTCACTTTTCTGCCCCTGTTTTATACAGGAATCACATGCAAGGAGAAAAGCTAAATGCCAATTTAGAAGTGGCTTAGAAATGTTTGCCTATCTTGATCACACCTTCTTCTACTTATTTAAAATGAAGAAAATAAAAGAAGTTTTGCATCTGAAAGACTTAACAGAGCAGAAATACCAATGCCCTTGACGAGGTTTCCCATGTACAGTAGATGGAAATAAATCCAGAGGATGTGGGAAAACTATCAGGCACTTTGATCCTTTTCTTTGTTTGAAATGTCTTTTAGAAAACTTTTGGCACTATTCTAGTAAATGCATATACTGTTTTTCTTCTTTTTAGCAGGCTTCTCGCTTAGAATTGTCTAGCATGAGAAAGATTGTGTAGCAATGTCATAAATCTTTCCTTGTTGTTTTGGCATATATGCAAATATGGCTTTCTTTTATTGAAACTTTCTAAAATGATTGGACTAGTCCTATCTTTAGATTGGGATGCTGTCCTAACATGCTTCGTCTTCTTTAGGTGATATGTACAAAGTGCAATAAGATTTCAAATCAGTTTGAGAACATGATGGATCTAACTGTTGAGATTCATGATGCTGAATCCTTGGATGAATGCCTCAATCAATTCACAGACAAAGAATGGCTCCATGGAGAAAATATGTACAAATGTGATGGGTATGGCTGCTTAATCCTGTGATTTCTGAATCCCAAAAGCTTAAATCATTTACTTTATTGTTTACATTTCTTCACCATATTTGTTTCATTCTGCACACAATCTTTATTTATTTATTTTCTATTTTTTATTTGCCATCTTTCTTTTAAGTGACTGACTAGGAGTTCTGTCCTCTTGGATTCTTTTACCCTTTTAACTCTACTAGTAATTTTAAATTGTGATGAAATTTGATGGAGGTGGCTGCAATTGAAATATGAATTTTGGTCTGGCTTAGACTGCATGGAAGAAGCATATGCATCTATCTTGCTCCAGCCAGTTTGGGATGTGAGTCTTGAGGAGTTGTTTTTTCCCTGGATGGTGATGGGGTTTGTTGGTTTCAGCAAATGTTTCTTCCCTTGCATTTTGAGAAAAGATAGGCAGCTAGATGGTAGATGCTGAATTCAGTCAAGTAGCGTGTTATTTTTCGTCCTAGTCATTCTTTGGTTCGGTATTATAAATATTCTCTTAAAAAAGGGAAAAAATGTGCTTATTGGTTAATTGATCTTCATTTCTGCTCTGGCACAATTAACACGGACATTACAATTGCCTCACTAAATGTTCAATGTAATCCACTCACCGTGGCCAAATATGGCTTCTGTAGATGTGTAGAATGAAAATGACTTCTTAGTTGTAAGGATGTGGTCTCTAAATATCTGCTCAAATATGGCCGTAGATCAGACAGAATGAAAGGATGATTTGTTAAGGTTTAATAATCCAACTCCAGATAGTTTGGCATGAAGTCTTGATTTTAATAATTGAAAGTGAAATATGTCTTGTCATGGAATCTTTCCTTTTTTCATGCAAATTTTCCAATATAGTTGGAGCCCAGCAGAATTTAATAGAACAAGGATAGCAGTGAAATGGATCACAAGTCTGCATTTAATATCTTTTGACGTGTGCATCTGCTTTGATTAAGGTACAATTTTATACTGTTTATAGGTGCAATGACTATGTCAAAGCATGGAAGCGTCTTACCATTCAACAAGCTCCGAATGTTCTTACAATCGCGTTAAAGAGATTCCAGGTCAGATTTGTATACATTCTATGGTTACAGATATCTCCACCTCGTTATTACCTTTCTGAATCTAAACTACCTTTTCTATGAAAATTCATCAAGTTTGTGATATTCTAGTTCTAGAGTTTTTTTATATCTTCTGAAATTGTATGTGGACATACCTTTGCAGAGTGGGAGGTTTGGTAAACTTAACAAAAGGGTTACTTTTCCTGAGACTTTAGATCTGAGCCCCTACATGAGTGAAAAAGGAGATGGCGCAGATGTGTACAAGCTTTATGCAGTTGTTGTCCATGTTGACATGCTAAATGCATCATTTTTTGGTCATTACATCTGCTACACCAAGGATTTCCGTGGAAACTGGCACAGAATTGATGACTCTAAGGTATAAACTCACTCGCTCTGTGTGTGTGAGTGTGCATGCACATGCTTTATGCACTTCTAAATTGATATATTAACTGTAACTTGTGAGGATTGGTAGCCTAATCTTTTTAAAATCATAATGTGAAACTTTCTTGCTTGTTTATTTAAGTCTAGTGTAAGAAATGATTTCCTGCTTTATAATATTGCTATGCCATCATTATTACAGCAAAACAAGACAGCTAAGATGTTGCAATCTACTTGGACTTGTTTTCCTCTAACTGTGGTTTTGGCTTTTCTCAGGTTTCTAGTGTTGAATTGGGTGAGGTGCTTTCTCAGGGTGCCTATATGCTTTTATACAGCAGGTATACAGTTTAATGCCTGATGGTTATTTATGACTGCTGCAACATTTGCTTTGCTTATATATAGTATTTAGCTTGCTATGACCCAGTTGTTGGCGAAGTAGATAATTCGGAGTTCATAGCCATGCGTACATTTTAAAACCATGGCATCAAAACTTGATGGTATTAGAACTTTAGGAAAATACAAGCATAAAAGGCGGATTCTAATTCTTAATTTATGTTAAAGGAATGTTGAAATTTTTTGGTTTCCTTGTTGGAAACATTTATTGAAGCTTCATGACATTTGTGATGGAAGAATTGTACAGCAGAATGATACTGCGATTTGTTGATCTGAATTGGGGCATACAAGCATCTTATGTTCAAATGCAGTACTGTTTTTTCCCGTAAATGCTTTCTGGTTGTGCTTTAAAGACTATATTTGCTTGATGTTGGGCAGGGTTTCTGTTCGACCATCATGTCTCAGAACCATTGAGCCCTCAAAGGAGCAGCAATCAATCGTGAAAGTAGAATTAGACTCCTGCACAGAGAAACCAGCTGGACACCTTTCACCAATGGAGTCAACGGATGCCACAAGTTCTGGGTTCCTAGCACCCGCACCTGAAAGTAGAAATTCTGAATTTGGAAGTGCATGTCATGAGGATGCTGCGGTAAATTTTGAGTCAAGCACAGCAGTTTCAAAAGGTGTTTCATCCTGGGAAAATGAGTTACCATCTAAAGCTGACATGAAAGACGCAGAAGATTCAGGGGTTAATCATAATTCTGAGTTATCTTCATCTGCTATGGAGGAGGATCCTAGGGACATACCAGTTGCTTTGAGTTCTGGGATTATTCATGAAGTTCCAGAGGATATGAATGGAATTGATTCCAGCTCCAGCTCCAGCTCCTTGATTCCAGTGGGGGTTTTTGACTTAAAGAAGGATTCCTCAACTGCACTTGATTCAGAAGCTGTTGTGATAGAGCATTCCTTGGACCATTCAGATACAGTTATGTACGAATCAGATTCTGCTGTTGCAAAGGATATCAAAGTAAATGGCAGTATTCATTCATTCTCGAGCGAAGAGATTTCAACAAAACCTAATAGTTTGAAACGTCAGCCACCTTTCCATGATTCGGATGGCGAGGATAAAAATGGAGCTAAAAGAGCAGAAACAGTAGATAGTTGTTGATGACAATGAAGCATCATCAAAATCCCTAATCAATTGTTTATATTTTTTAAACAATCCCAATCATAGAAGGAAAATTTGTGTTGGGCATTTTTCATCTGGGGTTTCATTATTTGCAGAAATCTCGGATTCTATTTGTAACAGTTCTAGATGGGGAGCTTTGCCTTGATCCAAGAGACAGAATAGGAGGATGCCATTACATCATGAGCAGGAACTTGTTTATAGTCTACCATGTAAGTTGCTAAGAAAGTCTGGTCCAAGGTAAGCAAATGACAGTTTGATTAATGAAGAATTTACTGTTTAACTTTCTGCTCCAGGAATCTCTTTTTGTTTCTTTTTTTTTTTTTTGTGTCAAGAACAAGTTAAAAGGGCCTTCCTGATTGAACGATGACTGTTATGCATAATTGAACTGGAACTGCCGAGGATGACAGGGCTGGTTTGAGTTACGTGTTGCTATAGTAACCGTTGGCCAAACTGGGGGCCTAAGCTCAGGCCAACATTCAACCATTTTACCGCCAAAAATTGTGGGGGTCTAAGCTCAGGCCAACATTTAACCATTTTACCGCCAAAAATTGTAATTCCGAGATTTTTAACATCAAGCCTCTGATTAAATTTGATTTAGAGATTTTATTAAAATTTTATATTAGAAATTATTTTAAATGTTAAGAATTAAATTTTATTACATAAATAAAAATTAATGTTAAAACTAATATTTTTAAAATATTTATTTACATGTTTTCTTTATCACTCTTCTCCCTTTTTTCTCCCTTTTGTCACTAGACTAATATAGAAAATAAAATAAATTTAATTTAATAATATAATATAATATTTTTAAAAAATTCATGAATTTAATTAATTTATTTATTGAATTCAAAATAAAAAACTATAATTAATATTTTAATCATGTTTTTAAACATTAGACTTAACTAATTTTTCCATCCATTCTAAACACATCATCTATATTCAAAGTTGTCATGTTTTTATAAGAAATCATTTTAGTTAGTAATTTTGCTAGCATCTCCCGCTTCTTTGGATTAGACAGAACTTCCAACTGTAACTTCTTAACTGTATTGTTTGGGCAGTTGTCCAACTAAAATTTTATAAAATTTTGAATTTTTTTATTTTAAATTAACTTTTGGTATTTTTTAATTATTTTAATCTTTTGATATAAAAAATATATTTTTTAAAAATATTATTTTAATATATTTTCAAGTAAAAAAAATATTGCTATTACTGTCTCGAATACTCCTTAAATTAATAAATATGAGAAGTGGCTATGAAAACTTGTCTTGATATACTAATTCTCTAATTGATATTGCAATAATGTTTTTAAGTTATTATAATTTTAAAATTTATTTGATTTTTATTACTTAAATATGCTTTTCGTTTTAAATTATGGCAAAAACTTGGGTTTGAAAAAAAACTATAATTTGTAGTTCTTTTAAAAAATTATAATCATAAAAATTATCATAATATCAAACACAAACTAAGAATGTATTTAGTATTATGGTAGTTTATGTTTTTTATCCGGCCACAAAAAAAAAATCATTTGCTTACTAAATAATTTTTGTCTTTTCTACTGGATGTTATATTTAATTGGGTTTCAAATATTAATTTTATAGAAACTAAAAAAACTTGTTTTTTTTATTTATGAAGATATACTTTTCGTATAGTAATTTTAGCCCAACATGTTTTTTTTAACCATAAATAAAAATATTTTTTAAAATTTATTTTTTTAAATTACAATCGCAAAAACCATCACAACAACAAATATATATTATCTTATTTTATGGTGAAAAAATATTTTTTAAAAATATTTTTTACTTAAAAATTTATTAAAATATTTTTTTATTTTTTATTTTTAACATCTATACATTAAGATCATAAAAAAAAAAATTAACATACTTTAAACACAATACAAAACAAACATTACATAATAATTATAGTAATGGTGGGCTATTTATTAGAGTGGATCCAATAATGATGTGATTAGGTAGTGGTTGACATTTTAGACCGTTTATCTTGAAAATGATAAGAATCATAAGTGTGGAAGAAAGGTTGGAACCAGCGACAAAGCAAAACCATGCCTCATCTGATGGCGATTTCTCTCGTGGGTGTTGCCAGCTGTTCGTCTATCCCTTTCCTTGGCATATTATTTTATCAACAAATCCCTTCACTTCACATCCTCTCTTTCCAAACCCTCCATTATTTTTTTACGGATTTTCCACCCCAGCAAAACCACTCACTAAAACCTCTTTCACTTGATCCAAGAAAAAAGATTCTTTTTTTTTTGTTACTATGATGTAAAAAAAAAATTGTTTTTACCAAGGTGGTTGTTTTTTAATGATGTCCCAGATTCCTTTTATGTTTTCTTTTTATATGTGCTTCTCTAATTTGATGCTTTTTATTTGATTATTTTGCAGGGTTTTGTTTTCTTTGTTATTTTTTATAAAATTCTGGGCTTTGTTTGGTTCTATTGACAGCAATGGAGAATCGCAGTGAAGCAGAAGCAAGTCCTTATAAGAGGTTTTTTTTTATATTATTGTCTTATTGAGTTCTTAATTCGAAGCCCATTAATTAATGCATGTAATCCTTAATCACATTTTGTTATCTGATTGATTTGTTTGAATGCATGTTAGTGATGATTGTGTGTGAATGAATGGATGTAGTTTGGTTGCGGCTGTATCATATGGGATTGCTTCAATGGCTATGGTTTTTATCAATAAGGCCATTTTGATGCAATACGGTCACTCAATGACCCTTCTCACTCTGCAGGTATTGAACTTTTCAAAAATGTAATACACCCTTTTGTTTATTGTATTGTTATTTGGAAAAAAAAATCAGTGCTAATGTTGTATCGTGGATATTTGTGGGATCCACATGATGATGAGTACTGAAGATTTTTAGGCTTTTTGTTGTTGTTGTTCTAATGTGTGTTTTCGGTGATTATGATTACTGATAATGGATGCTGCAATTGGTTGGTTGGTTGGATTAGCAACTGGCGACAGCATTGCTTATACATTTTGGTAGGCAAATGGGGTATACGAGAGCAAGGGGAGTAGATATGCAAACAGCTAAAAAACTTCTCCCGGTTTCACTATTCTACAATGCTAATGTGGCATTTGCTTTGGCTAGCTTAAAAGGAGTTAATATTCCTATGTATATTGCAATAAAGAGACTCACACCACTTGCGGTACTTATAGCTGGATTTTCTTCAGGAAAGGGAAAACCTACAACACAGGTTTGCGCTGCCACTTATTAAACCACTTTGCACTTATATAGTTACTGTGTTCTTTTGTAATGTATTTAGATATACATGGGACTCTGTTTTGCCAATTGTTTTATTTATATGCTGTTGTTTTAAATTTGTTCTTAGTTGAATGATTATATTTAATGATATTGACGGAATGATCCATAATTCACATTTCTGGCTCCAATTCAGACAGTACCACCTGTGTTGATTTTTTAATTTTATAAATGAAAAAGAAGCTCGCTCTTCAACTAGCAGATATCTGTTGCTGAAAGACCAATTGTTATGTTATATACACGCAATTTAGTTACCAACCCTCTGAATCCTTGACAAGGCATCTTTGTGACTAGAGATCTTGAATATGGGAAGTTCCTTCAAATTATTGACACATTTACATGTTTCAGGTTACTCTCTCTGTGCTATTAATTGCTGCTGGAGTTATTATAGCAGCACTTGGAGATTTTTCTTTTGACCTTTGGGGTTACGGCATGGCCCTTACTTCTGTTTTCTTTCAGGTTTGCTATTCATTCCTTAATTGCTCAGGGATGTGAATAATGAAGCACGATGGTTCCTTCTCATTGTTAACTAATAGCAGTTGTGCTTTGGAACTGCAGACAATGTACCTTGTGTTAGTTGAAAGATCTGGTGCAGAGGATGGCCTCTCTTCTATTGAGATAATGTTCTATAACAGTTTTCTTTCTCTTCCATTCTTGATTTTTCTCATCATAGCAACAGGAGAATTTCCAAACTCTCTAGCATTATTGTTTGCAAAGGTTAGAATCTTAACCCCTCTTATTTAGACTCAGTTGTTGATTGTGCTAGGAAAATATGGCATGCTGATGTTCTGAAGCCTATTCTCAGCATGATAGCTCCTGATTGTTTACAAATGGAACTTTGATCTAATAATTGATGCTCAAAACCTTTAACTTTTCAAAGTTTTATATGAGAGTTTGGGCTTTTCTGTCAGGGAGTTAACATCATCGAATTCCAGTCTAATATATTTTGCATAGGGGATTATACATTACCTGGAAAATTCTGTGTTCCACTTAACACATCGGTTTTTCATGTCAATTGTACAACATCATTGGTCAAACATGTTTCAGAGAGCAGTCAGTTATGTAAGTTTCAATCATTGTCCTTCCAGTTGGTATCCCCACTGAAAAGGATTAAATGGTTTTAAGTCACATTCAATTAGAGTCCTGTATTTCATATTTTTCAATTTGGGATTGTTGATTGATGCCTTCAGTGTTAGCCTGACTACTGAAATCAGGACAGCATAAAACTTGGTCATTTCAGAATGATCTGGATAACATTTTTAATATCTAAGAACTCATTTTCTTACGAGGGCAGTGCAAGGGTAAGGGTATTCATCATGTCTTATGAATACCAAGTCTGACGGTGGGGTGAGGGTATTGATTGTATCTTGTAATCCAAAATTGGATTCATGTAATGAACACTCTTGAAACCTTGACCTCACGTACTTGTGCTAAATTTAAGTGCCAAAGTTATTGTTTATCATATTCCATTTATATTCCCGTCTCAGTTTAAGTCCTTTGAAAGTTATAGCATTATTATCCGGTGCATCATGCCCTATTCAATCATTAGATTTTTATCGTGCTTCAAGGTGCCATCATCTAGTGTATCCATGAAACTCTAGGCTTCCCCATGCATGGCCTTTTCTTAAGTCTGAAATATTGTTTTGCCTCTTGATATGGTATGTATCTTGGTAAATCTTTCTAACCTGATCATCTAATTTGCTGTGAAACAAATTGAATGGCAATCAAAACATCTATAAAGTGCAGTGACAGTTCAAATTTCCTTTTTCCTGTACGAAGTGCAGCACTTTGCGCTCATGTGCAGTTTATTTAGAATTGGTTTCTAACTTGAAATCTATTTTTTATTGCAGAGTAATTCTTTATCATTTTTGGTGATCCTTGTTATTTCTTTAGTAATGGGCATAGTTCTCAACTTCACCATGTTCCTATGTACCATAGTCAACTCAGCTCTAACAACAACCATCGTGGGAGTTCTCAAAGGTGTTGGGTCCACGGTATGTGCATATAACCCTTGTTGCTTTTGTCTTTGTAGAGAACCTACAATAAGAAATGAAAAAACTTGAAATTTTAACAATTAAACCAATTTGTTTTGGTTTTTTCCATTACCCTTTTCTTTTCCTAGCTTCTCAATAATTGAACTGAACCTGCATCATTAGTTACATTTTAATAAAATGTAAAAGTGCATTAAGTTTCCTTTTCCTTTGCTGCTCAGACCCTTGGTTTTGTCGTACTGGGTGGCGTGGAAGTCCATGCTTTGAATGTGACTGGATTGGTTATCAACACAACTGGTGGGGTGTGGTACTCATATGCCAAATACCAGCAGAAGATGAGCAAACCTCCAAGACAAGTATCAGATGTAGAGGCACATCACAAATAGGTCTGCTTTGGAGGATCACCAACGGTGATGAATTGCTGCTTCAGGCAGTTCCTTGTCTGATTTTTGTCAATTTCCCTACACTGTAATCATTCACAATGATCTCAGAGTAACAACCAAAAGGGGTGAAAAATGAAGTATAGCAATATTTTTATGTTGTTAAAGAATATTCAATTCTATAGCATATCCTTGCTACAGGCTCATGATTTCAGTCAGAAAATGTCATGATCGAAATGATTGATGCTGTCGGCTGATTTAGATTGGATTATTGTGCTTGAAATTGATATTCTAGCCGCAGTATGTTGTTCAAAGCATTTTAATTCTGTGAAATGAAAAGCTTCTCTTAGCTCATTTACTTTCTACTCTGTGATGGCATTATGTCTGTGATTCTCAGTTGCCATGGTTGGTTCTTGTCCAAAATGATTTGACCTAATCTACTTCTGTGATTGTCTGGAGACAATTCGTTATGATAATGCAAATCCTGGAGTTAAACTGAGACGCCTGAGTTCCTCAACACTCATCCCATACTAAGATCTGTCCACTCAGCTGGAATGGTCTCCTCTCTTACCGCCTTAGAATGGCACACAATAAATGGTAAATTCAGGTGAATAATCAAGACAGAAAGTGAGAAACCTTATTTGCTGCCATAGGCAAAATGAATCCACCCCAGTTTAAGAAAACATCTTCTCATCAGTCCAATCAAGTGTAAATCATTGTTCATACCAATTTTCTCTGACTCGATCCATTGCTCCTTGTCTCAACTCTCTCAATTGTCTCTTTCATGGATGATTAATTTTGAAGTCTCGAGTGTTTTCATTTCTTTCCCTAGCATTTGGACGGGACGGTACTCAACTACTCGAGCTAGTTGTTCGCAATATCCTTAATCTAATCAAAATAATGTCATTCACATCTGCATTAGAGATTCCTGAGGAATCATTACATTATAACATGACCCTAGGAGTCTTGTAGAGCTTGAGCAATCATTTCAAAGTTCGAAAAAGTCGTTCGTTCTTTTCCTTTTTCAGGAGATTAGATATTCATCACCGTTTCGTGATGCAAAGAAAAATATGGCAATGGAATGTGGGTGGGACATACAATGCCCACAGACGGCCCAGGGACAAATATGGTTTTGCCACAACTCTTCTGCCTAATGAAAGCTGGCCATAGCTTGGTGATAACTGGTGGTATCCATGGATGGTTCAGCAAGAAGTGGACCTTCTGTTGTTCGAGGTTACTCGACATTGAATAGCAACCGGACATGATTTCAAGAATCATACTTCAAAAAATCCAGAGGAATAGCTGAATTCATCAGTTTTAAATTTGTTTTTTAAAAATAATTATTTCAAGTTTTATAAATCTTATTATTACTAGAAGTTTCTGTAATCATTAATTTTAAAGCTTATTAGAATGGTCAAGATACGCGTAAACTAGCCGAAACATCCATGTTAATAATAATAAAAAAAATCACACTTAAAATGTTATGCTATAACTAAACATTTCCCATCGTTTCTTTATGAGTCCCTCTTCCACTTCTTTTTCAACCTGAAAAACGAATTCCTCTGACAACACTTTAGGGATTTAGGGTTCATTAGCTCAAGCTTAAAATCCACCATCCCCAAACTATTGGGAAAAAAAAAAAACAAAGAGGATTCCATCCTTTATCTCCATACTTTCCCTCTACCTTTACCTTCCGTCCTAACCTAAGTTTTAACCCTAACAGACAATCATGGAGCACATCATATGAGGACAACCCCCCCATATCCCTCCAACGTCATGTTCATAATAAAATCTAAGCACATGGTATTGTTTTTTTTTTTGTCATTGTCTTTGATCAAACCAATATGACCTGGTCCATGTTGGCATGCATAACAGAGGACCTGCTATTACATAAATAGCATGTTTATTAACGCATGTAAATCGAGTTTTTTTAAATTTTAAAAATAAAATTTGTTAAAAATTATTTTTTATATATTTTGAAATTGTTTTAATGTAATGAAATTAAAAATAATTTTTAAAAAATAAAAAAATATTTTAAACTATAATATTATTACAGTATCCAACGCACTGGGCAAACAATCCCACTAGAAAACATTTGAGATGAATTGACTGAAGGGAAGATCTAAACTCCAAAGTGGATGGGTCCATGTATATATACCAATTTAGGCCGCCGGGGAAGGAAAACAATTGGCCTCGTGGGGCAAATTGTGGTGGGCAAGTGGGACATTTCCTGTGGGTTGTTGTCCCTTCGCTTGCAGGACTTTAAATCTCCATCGTCCCATTATTTAAGGCTTCCAAAATTGTGCTTTAGCCTTTAGGGATGGCTACTGGTAGTGCCAAATGCCAAAACCAAATCTCTGTAATTATATTTATTTGATATTATTATTAAATCCTGTGTAATAAATAAATTTTAAAACTTATTAATTTGATCATTTTATTTAGTTTAGATTTAAAATTAAACTGTATATTTTAATTTAGAGAAAAATACCCCCATCCCACCCGCTAAGTCCACTTTCTCCTTTAGCTTTTTCACAACAATGGAGGCTGCTGCATTTTACAGGTGTAATTAATGTGATATAATGCCATATTATCCACTGTAAAAATTTATTGTGGATTTAATGTTTAGAATCTTGTTTTTTTAAATTTAATCAATTATATTTTTTTTACACGATTATATTCCTTTCGAATCAAATTTAATAAAAATTAAATCAAATTTATTGATTAAGAACAAAATTGAAAAATAAGGAATCAAAGTAGAAAAGATATCATAAATAGATGATAATTTCAAAGTTCACACATATAGTTTAATTTAATCCTTAAACTTAATAAATTATATATATTCAGTCCCTTAATATTAGGGTAGGTGATATGTCATCCACCTCAATTATATATATATTTTTTAAATAGGATCCACGCGCAAACCCTTACTAAATAAACTAGGTGCTAGCCTGACTTGTCAAGCCGAGCGATGCCTGATATTTTTTTAAAAATTGTTTTACCTTTTTTAAATAAAAATCATGTTTTTATATTCATTTCTTTAAATAATTTTTTAATTCATATTTAAATTAATACACCTTCTCTCTAAATTATATTTTCTAAATTTATCTTTTTTTAAAGGGTTGTTTTTAATTATTTTGTATGTATTTAATATTTGAAAAGATTATCCTAATTCATTTATATTTTTTTATATTTTATATAATTAAAATTTATGTTTAGAAAAACATTTCTCTATATAGATTTTTTTAAAAATCCAATCTCATTTATATATTAAAATCAATTAAATTCTGAATTCACCTATCGATTCAGATTCGGTTAAGTTTAATGCATGTTTATTTGGTTCAAAACTATACACATACCTTGTTAAAATCATGTTACAATGTCGGTGCATAAACATTGATCTAAAACACAACTACATTTACAAAAAAATAAATAAAAAAAAATCAATCAATTTCTTCCCTACCAACAATGACAATCACAAAGTAAAAGGACGAGAGGTCGTCTATGAGAGTGATATCACAATTAATAGCAATGGCTTCAAATCTCCATCCTTGTAGTTGTCACATCTCAATGGGTGTACGTATTGTGTCATGTTACCCTCGTGATGTTACCGTCGTCGTTTGATTTTCTTTTTCATGATTAAGATTTGAGATGTTGGATTACAGCAAGAACAAATAATTTATCACCTCCTTGTTCTTCTTCATTAATTACACAATTAAAAAAAAATTAGGGTTCTTCGTGCATGTATATTTTGGGTGAAGGAGTGGACACTTTGCTTTATTTTCATAATTCAAGAAATTGGGCAGTTTTAGTGGGTATTGTTTGTGCCTTATAACATGCTTTTCAGACTATTTTTTTTTAATTAAATTAATAATTTTTAAATGTTTTTTTAATAATTTTAATGTGTTCATTTTAAAAATAAAAAAAATCTAAAAAGATATTATTTTGATATATTTTCAATTAAAAATTATTTTAATTCATATAATTCAACATTTAAATAGGATATACTCCTAAGTCACATTATATTACCTCAATTAGTAGATAATAATGAACAAATACGTAAATTTTCAATTCTTCAATATATTTATATATTATAATATTTAATTATTAATTATTAAAAATTTAAATATATTTTTAATTAGAAAACACAGTAGATGAATTATCAAACACACAAATACATAGTTTTCAATGCACTTTCAATCCAATATCTTAATTATGTGATCCAAATCCAACGCTGACCCTGCCTTGACTTCATTAATTTCCCTAATAATAATTAATGAAAACCAATGCATTGGGATAAGCCCAGATGCAATCAGATATTTTCCTTCTGAATTCCTAATATTTTTCTACTTCTGCATTTATTATCCCATTGGTGTGTGTGTCTGCGTGTAGAATTTGGAAGGCTTACAGCAGAGGGTGTCTGTGAGAGGATCCTCCTTGCTTCTCCAGCTCACTGTGATCCTCCTTGCTTCTCCAGCTCACTGCGCTGAGTTTCTCGAGCTCACATGCATGCTGCTGCATAGACAGATCCACAAATAATTGAGAAGTTCCAACCAAGCAAACAGAAAATAAACCAAAATGGGAGATTTTACTTTTCCTTATTATACTCTCAAATGACTTGTCATTTGAGCATTTACATTATGAAAAATGAAGAGATGGGTTGAGTTCTATTTCATTACGAATTCAAATTCTGCAATAATTTGTAAAGAAATATTTTTTATATAAAAAAAACATGTTTAAAATCCAATCAAATTCATCGGAAGTTACAATCCCCACCGCGAAATAGTGCACCAACACGTTTTCACCAACGTTGTTTTGACACTGGAAGACCAAGAGCTAATTATCAAGAATTTAGACTATCTGGACACATACTCCGTGCAAAGGTTGAATTATCCCTAGATAACATTTTCATCTTCTTAGTGTAGGCTTTTTATTTTTAACCATAGGTATTTTTTCAGAAGCAGTCTGGGCTAATAAAGTATATAGATCATATAGGAATTGGGACCCAAAAGAAACTTGAGCATTTATTACTTTGATCATATTCGGGATAATTTATTCACCATATTACACACACAATCAAGGGAAAAAAAATTAATTTTACTAAATTTCAACAGGAAAAACATCAGATATATCCGTGTTTGGTTACTATTCTATGAAAAAAAAATATAAACAATGATGATAGAAATATATTTGATTAGAAAAATAAATATGAAATAATTTATTTATCTAAGCTATCTACATTTTTTTTATCCCACGAATAATAATTAAAGGTTAATTTGTGATTGCTTAACAAGGTGCCAAAAAATTAGTGCATAATGTCGATGGCATTTTGGATCAAGCACCAACGCTAAAGACAGAGAAATCTACTAAGAGAGTTTATTTATCGGCATAGAAGCCACAAAAGAAAAGGGGCAGTGTAAGTTGCTGGCTGGCATTATTGAATCTTCCAAAGGCCAAGCTTCTTCAAAAAAAAAAAAAAAAAAAAAAAAAAGAAGAAGAAGAAGAAGAGAGGAGAAAAGAAGTGTCAAATTATAAAAAGTTCATGACCTTCTCTATAAGCAAGGTTGACAATTGTTTTAGCCCTCGATAATTAATGCTAGACATTTGTCCATTTAGCAAGTTTAGAATAAAGTACTGTAATTAATTAATGTTATAGACCACCATCGAAATCTAGTTCAACCATATAAATTTGATTAATAGAAAAAAAATCTAAAACTAAGTTATATTTTTAATCAACTAAATTAGAATTATTTCCGTAAAAAAAACATTATATTTATCAAGATGAATAAAGTAAATCCCATTCAAATCAAGTTTTAGATAAATCAAACCACCTATACTTTTAAGTTTATAATTTTTAAAAAATATATATTCTAACTGTAATTATACTACTTGTGCTACTAGCGAAAGCACAACCAACAAGACAAATAGCAAGAAAAAATAAATTAATGGTCAAAATAGGATAAAATACAAGAATTCTAATTCATAGTTTTATTATTTAAGAGAAAACTCTATCATAGTTTTTCTCTTTAAAATATTTACAACACTTTAACTAAATCCAAAAATCAACCTATACAAACTAGAAAACCCATAAAATAAAGGAAAACTAATAAAAACTCTAAACAAACTAGAAAAAAAATAAAATTACCAATCTCAATACTTGATTTCCTAAACTAAATAGGAATAAGTAAAATTACCATAAAAGAAAATATTTTTTCTAAACTAATAATAACTAAGAAAAACAATTTTTCCTTAAAAATCCTCTTGCATTAGTCTTTTGAAGTTGGAGAGAACTCGTTCTCGAGTTTTGGTCATCACACTACCGTTGTTATCAACCACTTGAAACGATGTTGATACCCTTATGCTTCCTTGGCTTTTTCCACACCGACTTAGATTAGGTAGGCCAAGAATCAATCTCCAAAACAACCTTAATCTTGACAGAACCATTACTAATCGTCAATGACATGTTCAACGTTGTACCCTTACTCACAATATTCAAACTCTCCACCATCTTTTTTTTTTTTCATTCTTCTTATTTTCTTTCTTTATAATTTTGGATTAAAACAACTTATTTTTGCCTTTGCTTTCAACAATCGCCTCCTCTATTATGGGTGTCAATACTATATGCTTTCTTTTTTATACCTAGGGTATGTGTATCATATCGTCCATCATGTATGAAATGTCTATCATATTGTCATGGCATACCCGATCATATATAACACGCATTCATAAATACTACATCACACTAAACACTATCAAAATATCTCTTGCATATAAAAAATAAAATGAGACAACATCTATCTACAATTACCCTAGTGTTTTTATTAAGCTAAGTCAACTTATAGGGCTTAGGGCGGATCTCGGTTTTTAGTTGGAGCTTTTTTATTGTCTCTGTGGACACTATATTATAATAGCTACCATTATCTATTATTAAGTTACAAACCTTATCTTTTATGGTGCACATCGAGCGGAAGATGATAATACGACATGAATCTTCATTTGAATCACTTTTAGGAGTTAACAGATTCCTTCGAATGACTAGATTAGCACCACCATCTTAACAAAGAATCTCCCCATTTTTATTCGAGTTATCATAAATAGGATCAACCATATTATCTACATGCTCCTTTATCAACATATTATTACTCAGACAACTTTCTAGTTTGCTACACACATTATCCTAATGCCTCAATTCTCCATATTTGTAACAACAAATTCAGAATGTCGAACCAAAACCCTAGCCTTTTATCTGCTGAGTTTTCTGAATAGGTCTAGCTTGAAGGTGGGTGGCTTTTGATTATTGTTGGATCCTTGTTTACTGTATGGATAAGCCCAAAAACTCCTATTAACTACCCTAACAACATGTTATTTCTCAAATGTCAAAGCCTTATGATATGCCTTCAAAACTATTCACAAAGATGACAAGCATTACACGTCCTAGATCTACTGCAATAAACTGCTCTAATATCTTGCCACTAAATGCTATTCTATTTATGCAAAGTCATTAGTAGGATTGTTGACAAATTTACCTCATTGTCTCAATGCGTGGAGCTATTGGTATAGGGTTTGCATATAGATAGGGGAAAAAAATGCTTCTTCATCTTATCCTAGTCAACAATTCTCAACTTCCCTTGCCTCTTTCATGACCTTTTTAACTACTCCCATCAGGTAGAAGATCGAGCCTTCAATATGATTATAATCAATTTCAACCTCATTTGTTCTAGAACCTTTTTATAGTAAAAAACTTGTTTAACCAATTGATGAAATCTCTTTCCCGTATAGTTCCTGCAAATTCAAGGATTTTGATATTAAATTCAAAATCTCAAGCTTTGTTTTTCTCTCGATAAAGAAGCTTTCTACTCTATTTTTTTTACTCTGGAATGGACTCATGGTACTGCCCAGGGATCCATTGTCACTTTCCTCCTGACTCTGTTCCTATAGATCTCTAACTTTATGATCTGTCTCTATATATCCTCTATCATGAGCTCCTAGATATTCTCTACTAGGGGACAACTCCCATCCCTTCATTAACCATGCCTGACTCTACAACCTCTTTCTACCATAAACAATAAGAACACATAGCAAGCAATAACCCCAGATTATTAGACTCTGATACCAACTAACACATACAGAAACATAAACAATAGAACAATAGGAAGAGAAAACAGATTAAGGCCCCGTTTGTTTGCAGGAAAGTGATTTTTTTTGGAAAGTGGTTTCTTTGGAAAATGAATTCCTGAAAAGTAAATTACTTTCCGATGTTTGGTAATGTTATGGAAAATGAACTGAAAAACACTTTCCAGTGTTTGGTTATGTTATGGAAAATGAATTGAAAAATAATGTATTTAGATTAATTTTAACTTTAATCGGTTTAAACAAAGAAAAAATGTTTTAAGTGAAGCCCATATAAATTTTCCATACCTGCAGCATGGGCTTAATATCCTATCCACTTTCATCTGTCCTGAATTTTGATTGACCTATAAAAATAAAAAAAACACATTTGCATATAGAAGCAATATGGGCTGTCATAATCCCTGCCCCCACCAAATTAATCCCTTACAGTCGTTACTGGTCAGTGCACGTTTTGAGAAAAGAAAAGTGTTTTCCTTAGAATAAGGAAAGGAAAACACTTTCCTAGCATGAAGGCTTTTTTTTTTTCCTTTGACCGAATTCAGTTTCCATGGACCAATTTTCCTTATGTCACCAAACATGAGAAAGTGGGGAAAATGGTTTCCAGAAAAATAAATTCTTGAAAACAAACAAGGCCTAATAGATGAAATAAGGTAGAACACAAGAATCTTAATTCATATTTTTATTGCTTAAGAGAAAACTCTATTATGGTCTACCTTTGAAGAGGTTTACAACACCCTAAATAAATAAAAAAAACCTACCTAAACAAACTAAAAAACCTTAAAATAAAGGAAAAGTAATAAAAATCTTAAACAAACTTAGAAAACTAAAATTATCAATCTTAATACTTGATTTCCTAAACTAAATAGAAAAAAGTAAAAGCACCATAAAAATATATTTTCCTAAACTAAATAAGAAATAATAATAACTAAGAAAAATAATTTTCTTATAAAAATCCTCTTGCATCACCTCATAATTTGTAAGAGTGTATTTAATAAAACAGCCAAATATTAAAAAAAAACACTTCAAAAAATCCTTCATTAAATGTTTTACATATAAAATCACTTAAAATATATTTAAAAGATAGTTAAACCATAGTTTTAAAATTCGATCCGTGGATCGATTTGAGACAAGGTTTAAGTTACATGTCAGGAAGATCAATCCAAGTTGACTCGATTTTTTTTAAATAAGAATAAATCGACATTGTTTTGACCTGAATTTTTTTTTAAAAAGTTAATGGATTTTTTTTTACAAAGTTTTACTTGCATAAACCATATTACATATCAACATGTGTTTTTTACTAGATTAATTCAGGTTAATTTATTCTTTATTTTATTTTCAACTTGAACCCATTTAAGTTTCAAGTTAGTCAAGTTTTAAATTTACATATTAGTCTAGTCTGAATTTTTGAACACCAACTCAAACCACAAACATCAAACATTATCAACAGTAAACCACAAACATCAAACATTATCAACATTATTCGAAAAAACAATTTAAAAAAACTCTCAAATCGTAGCAAAGATCTAATGGCTACTTCTCCAAGCTTCAAAGATGACACCTGCCAGACACCTAGAAAGGCATTTCATCATTACATTGGCTAATTAAGAAAGTGACTGCATAAATTCTTACTGACAGTAAAAAGAACCATGATTATTATTAATTAATTAAATAAATGCCAATCGTGGCTCTCCAGAGAGAGAAATAAAAAATTAATCTTCCAAGATTCCTCCATTTGATTGCTTTCCTTTTCTATTATTCCTACAACTCTATTATTCCTTCAACTTTATCGCATTATTTAATCTCAACTAAGACCCCACAAACCATATTAATACAAAAACAATCCATAAAACCTACCCTTTAATTACCATCCTACTTGTTTACATCTCCACGCTGCTGCTTTTAACATTAAAAAAATGTTTAAGAAACTTGATTTTTTTAAAAAAATTATCATTTCATTTAGCTTAATTAATTTTAAAATCTTTTAATTTAATTTTTTTATCTTACCTGAATTTAAAATTAATTATATAAAAATTATTACAANNTAATTTAATCAATTTGAAGAATCTAAAAACAATCGGATAACCAATGAAGTGTAGTTTGACTTAAAAAAATTAAAGATAATTTATATTTTTATATTAAAAAATAAATGAAGAAAAAGAAAAGGGGAAGAATGAAAAAAGAAAAGAAAAGAGGGATGAAAAACATAAAAAAAAACCCACTTCCTTCACTATTATTACAAGGAGGTGCGTTGCACCCAAGATTTTTAATATATAAATTATAATGTGCTTTCTGTACTTTAATATTCTCTAAAATAAAAAGAATTCTAAAAAATAAATATGGACAAAAGGGGATGATGACGACCTCATTTCTTGGATTCCTTTCCTGGGAAAGTGGATGTGGTAAGGAAAAGACATTCCTACCCCTTAGGATGCAACTTGTAGGCTATTAATGAAGGGTGAGATGGGCAATTTGCTGGTGTCCCAAGCCGCTTGTGTTTCTCTCTTGATTTTATTCACTTGAATTACTTGTGTTCTTTTATACAAAATAGTGAGGGACCAAACAAAATGTTAGAACAGAAGACGAATATTCTCCTCTCTCATTTTTTCTTCTCCTCATAACCGACATGTTCTTACCTTCATTTTTCTTTTATTATGATTAAATTAAGTTAGTTTATTGAGAATTTGGGGTAATTTAATTTCCCTTTTCTTTCATTTTCCCCATACCAATTTCTACTCATCAAAATTAATTTGTTTTCCAATTATATCTTTTAATCATCTTTGAATTGAAAAAATGTATTAGTTAGTTGATTTAAATGTTTGGAAATACCTTTTGTTACTCAATAAATTTAAGTTTCCTTGTTTGGTTAATTTATTTGAGAGTAAATATCTTTTTCCTAAATTATATTTTAAAAATCTAATTCTTGAGTTAGAAAAGCAAACACATTTTCTATATTCTATTTAATTAATCTAATTTTATTTACTTTCATTACAGATTTTATTACATGTAATCCAATTATTTAAAGTGGTAGTAATTAACATTTATGTATGCATTGGTATAGAATAAAATAAAATAGAAAGAATATTAATGTCTAAACAAATTTCTATAATCAGTGAACATGCTTAATTAGGCATGGAAATTTCCATGTTCTTACCTCATAATATAGTCAACACAGCGTCACACCCTGAAACCTTTCATCTAGATTTTCACAAGTTTACTTCCTAGTCAACCGATGTTTACTTTCTAGTCCAAGGTGCTGTGTCTTTATTCTTTAATGTACTAATGATTTATGCAGATCCCATAAAAAAGATTGGAGAAATAAATGGTGGTGGTAAAAAATTTTGAACAGTTAAAGGCTAAGGTTGTATGGTTTATCATGGGCTTTGGTTTTAGAATATTCGACAAATTCACATGGTGTAAGGGTTCTTACAGCTGCAACAACAGATACCTTTCCTCGTAATATGTCTTTGCCATGCTGGATCTCTTGGTAGTGTGCGTCTTTAAGTGAAGAGGATACAAGGAACATCTCTTCCACTCTTTTCCTTTTGCCTTTTCTTGCCGCATTGTACTTAGCATGACTGGCTAGCTTTAAAGTTGAGTTCTTTTTGTGTTCTTTGATTGGGGAAGGGTAGGGATCTAGTTTTCTAGGTTTAATATGGCTGGTTCTGAAATGGGGGTCTCTTGTTTCTTGGTTTTGGGATCTGAGTGTTGAATTTTTGTTAAAAAGACTGGAGCTTTTGAGGATTTTGGTTTCTTGGGATTTTTTTTTATTTTTTTTGGTTTTTTGTTGTCTCTGAATTTGTGTTGTAGATAGAGAAGAAAAATGGCTCCAGGATTGGATTTTTCAGATTGGTGGGGAAAAGACAGAAAGAAGGGATCACCTGTGGTAGTGAAAATGGAGAATCCTAACTATTCTGTCGTGGAAATCAATGGTCCAGATTCTGCATTTAGGCCAGTTGAGAAGAGCAGAGGCAAGAATGCTAAGCAAGTCACATGGGTTTTGCTCCTCAAGGCTCATAGAGCTATTGGTTGTGTTGCTTGGTTAGCTACTGTCTTTTGGGCCTTGCTAGGGACTATCAAGAAGAGGTTGATCTTTAGACAAGGTGTTGCAGTGGCTACCGAGAAGTTAGGCAAAGGGAAATTGGTACTTAAAATCATTAGAGTGTTTTTAGTGATCTCTCTGGCAATTTTGGCTTTTGAAGTGCTTGCTTATTTGAAAGGTTGGCGTTATTTTGAGAGTGCTAATTTGCATATCCCAAGTACCTTGAATTTGCAAGGCTTGCTTCACATGGTTTATGTTGCTTGGTTAACATTCAGGGCTGATTACATTGCGCCAGTAATTCAAGTTCTCTCTCAATTCTGTGTTGTTTTATTCCTTATTCAATCTGTAGATCGTTTGGTACTTTGTTTGGGTTGCTTTTGGATTAAATACAAGAAGATTAAGCCAAGGATTGATGGGGATCCATTCAGGTCAGATGATGTTGAGGCACCAGGCTATGAGTATCCCATGGTTCTTGTACAAATCCCAATGTGTAACGAAAGAGAGGTAATGCACTAAACTTTGTCTCCTCTTTGTTTTGCTTTCTTGTGCTTGCCTTCCATCGCTGCGTGTTGCTTTTAGCTTGCGGCTAAATCTGTGACTGGGACGTATTTTCTGCATTCAAGGATTTAGGGGACATGTTACTTAATTTAAGCAGTTGAAATGACAAAAATATAGCAAAATTTTCAGAGATTCGAAAAATGATAATTGTGAAGTAGAAGAATTTATCTTTGAATGATTAGATGTTCCAATAGATGATATATATATTTTTTAAATTTCTAGTCGTCAAATAGTTTTGTGATTTATTTGTAATTTGAAGAATTCTATGACTAAGTTAGGTGCCATTTAAATAATAATTTTGGATTGTATCTAGCAATCGAAAAAATAATAGAAAATTTATGTCATGATGATTGGATCTGTTACTTTAGATCAATATCAAACTAGGAAGTATCAGACTTTAGATGATTATGAATAGGGACATCTAGGATTCACATACGATATAAGTGGTGGCAATGTCAAAATCCCTACAGAGTCCTTGATGTTGATATGCTTTCTGTATGCAGGTATATGAGCAGTCTATCTCTGCAGTTTGCCAAATGGATTGGCCAAAGGATCGCATACTGATTCAAGTTCTTGATGATTCTAATGATGAGAGCATCCAATGGTTAATTAAGGCAGAGGTTACTAAGTGGAACCAAAAGGGTGTCAATATAATCTACAGGCATCGCTTGATTAGAACAGGTTACAAAGCTGGAAATCTCAAGTCTGCAATGAGCTGTGATTATGTAAAGGATTATGAGTTTGTTGCGATTTTTGATGCTGATTTCCAGCCCAATCCTGACTTCCTTAAGCTGACGGTGCCGCATTTCAAGGTAGATAAAGACAAAAGAATCTCATTTCAATGAACTGTTTGCTGTCCAAACTGTTTTTGTGGTTTAATCCACTTGTCTTTCTTACCTTGGGTTGCAGAACAATCCTGAACTAGGGCTGGTTCAAGCCAGATGGGCATTTGTGAACAAGGATGAGAATTTATTGACTCGTCTCCAAAACATCAATTTGTGTTTTCACTTTGAGGTTGAACAGCAAGTTAATGGAGCATTCCTAAATTTCTTTGGTTTCAATGGAACTGCTGGTGTTTGGAGAATCAAAGCCCTTGAAGAGTCTGGCGGATGGCTTGAAAGGACAACAGTAGAGGACATGGACATAGCTGTCCGTGCACATCTTAATGGTTGGAAATTCATCTTCCTTAATGACGTGAAGGTACTCTTGTGCTACTATCAACCTATATCCATCGCTTCCATTGCATCAGTAAATATAGTTTGGTAGGATCAAGATGAACAAATACAGAGCTTCTTTCAGGATCATTCCATTTCATTTTACAGCAATCTAAAATTTTAGTATGTAAGATTGATGACAAGAAAACAGGTGCATACTTTCCTTCCTCATAAATTTTGGACAAGTCCTAACAACATGAATTTTATGTGTAACCTTTCAGGTCCTCTGTGAAGTTCCTGAGTCCTATGAAGCTTACAGGAAGCAGCAACATCGTTGGCATTCTGGTCCTATGCAACTTTTCCGCTTGTGTCTTCCAGCAATTATAACCTCTAAGGTGCCTTTGATCGCATTTGTGCTTCCTGTAATATAAATTCCACACTGATTTAACTTTACCAAGGGTTTTCCATGTTTTTAATCTTGCAGATAGCATTATGGAAGAAAGCAAACTTAATATTCCTATTTTTTCTATTGAGAAAACTTATCCTTCCTTTCTATTCCTTCACACTGTTCTGCATAATTCTTCCTTTAACAATGTTTGTCCCTGAGGCTGAGCTTCCTATGTGGGTTATTTGCTATGTGCCTGTCTTGATGTCATTCCTGAACATTCTTCCTGCCCCAAAATCCTTCCCTTTCATTGTTCCTTACCTGCTCTTTGAAAACACCATGTCAGTTACCAAATTCAATGCCATGGTTTCTGGTTTATTCCAGTTGGGTAGCTCTTATGAGTGGGTTGTCACCAAGAAGGCTGGTAGGTCATCAGAATCTGACTTGCTGGCTGCTGCTGAGAGGGACTCAAAGACAATGAACCAACCACAGATATGCAGAGGAGCATCAGAGACCGAGCTTGAACTGTTAAACCAATTGAAGGAACAAAAAGAAACAGCTCCTAAACCCATAAAGAAAGTGAACAAGATTTACAGGAAAGAGCTTGCTCTAGCTTTCCTCCTACTCACAGCTTCTGTCAGGAGCTTGTTATCAGCCCAGGGAGTCCACTTTTACTTCCTTCTCTTCCAAGGTGTGACCTTCCTTGTTGTTGGTCTTGATCTGATTGGAGAGCAAATAAGCTAAGCGTGAATGAAAGCAAGATAGAGTGTAATACATTTCCGCTCGGGTTCAGATAATCTATCAATAGCCTACTGGGATCGACCATGCAAATGATGGTGAAGGGTAACCTTCAATTCAATAAAATGGAAGTCATTTCTACGTGATTTGAAAGCCTATAGGATTCTCTATTCAGAAATCACTCTCCATACTGTGGTCATATTTCCTTCTATTTTTTTTTTTTTTTTTCACATAGGATATTGGTCATTGTTAGTTTTCCTCAGGCATCGAATTGTTGTTGGTTGTTATAGGTAGGATATTAGGTTTCATTTTTTCTTTTACAGTTGACTTATATTCTTGCTTGGGTGTGATTTAGCAGCATTTAAGGTTCAAGCCATATTTGCTCTTGTAAAGTCTAGAAGTTTGAGTGAGATCAAAGCATTACCTTGCCTGATGCTTCTGGTTTTCAGATTTTATCTTTATAGTGTGTGACATGTAAAAGAATTATTATATGTACATTTTCACATATCCCTCTCCTCATATTCCTTTTGTTCCCTGTTTGCAAACTGCTCCTCTGAATGTGCATGCATGTGCACATGTATGGCTGGATTTCTTATTTTAACAGGAGGTCAAAAGAAAGTGTCGGCAGCGAAAATGACTAAACAAGTTGAGCCTTTGTAGCTAATATCAGATGGCCAAGGTGATGAGGTTATGGTTCACACACACATCACTCTTCAAATTATAGTGTCCAAAAGGTTGGGGGGGCCAAGTGATCTTTCCTGGGCATATAGTGATTATGGATTCTGTATATCGTGCTGTTGGTGGGAAGTATAGTTAGGACAAACTCGCTACTTTCTCTGGTCCACGCCATTAAAATATTTGTCTCGAGAAGACAATCGGAAAAATCTTTTGATTTGACCACCCACCCGTTTCATGGCCTTTCACTTTCATTTTTTGGCATCACATCTGTAGATGTCCCTGTGCTGGGTTACTAGTGGGATTAGCTTGGTAATACGTAGGCAAGTCCAAGTTTTTCTGCCTGTCCTAACATGTTTTGGATATGACCAATCCCATTTTACTAGGTCTTGCATGGAGGATTATGGAAGTGTGGATGATATGTCATTGTTTTCCTCTTCAATTACAAGAGTCAAGTCTGTCTGCAATTGAAAGAGGCCAGGACTTCAAAACTGAACTCACTGTTTAACGGGCCTTTTTTGAGTTTGAAAATGCTTCTGCTTATGCACATATGTTGAAGATTCTACCCAGTCCTGCAGTAAGACTTGCTAGTCTCAACTCCAGCATAGGCCATTCATCCTCTTGAAATAAGATTATCCCGATAAAATTTATGGTGGAGCTCAATACCATTTCAGCAAGAAAATCCAAGGCAATAATGTGTTAATCTTTGCCTAATTGACAATAACAAAACTCTACGTTAATCAAGACCTGCTACATGTATACCTATAGACTAATGGATATCATAGAAATGACATGCAACCTGCACCTTCTACATCCACTTGGCTTCCAGCTACCTAAGAATCAATGCAGTCATCCCTTAGTGCTTAAGCATTTATGATGTGCATCATTTAAATTAATATCTCTTCGGGATTAATCTTTTGGCTTCCGTAAGAGCTTTTACCCATGGATAGTTGGCTGTTGGATATGAACTGGGGTCGAACTAGTCATCGTCTGGTTCTGTTGAAAAATCTGGCTCTTCAGGTTTTTGTAACCTGGGCATGTCAACTTTCTTGACTTTCTGAGCCCCTCTTCTTGTGTTTGCAGCAAATCTTGAAGCCAGTATTGTGACACCAAGGTGCTGTTTTGCTTGAGAAGAAGTTGAAGATGCAAAACTAGGTTCAGCCTCCTCTTGTGTTGTTTCGTCATCAGCTGTTTGCCCATCAACAGAAAGTGAGAAGGATTCTGACATGCTCAAGCTCTTTGCCATCATTCTCTTCTTGTGCCGACGCCAAGCAGCCTGAATGAAGCAGGTAGCCCATGTTCTCCAATGGTAAGAGTAGAAACGGAAGGTATGTTGTAGCTTCTTGCTATGGAGACGTCTAAACTGATTGGCGACGAACTTGAGGTCTTCGGCTTGCAATGCAAATGCTTCCACTTCTTCTAGAGCTCTCACTGTCCTTGTGGAAGATGGTAAGTTGAGAGTAGATTTTGGGAGCAATGCCCAGGCAAGCAGCTCCTCACCACAAAAGTCGCCAGGTCTCAAAATAATTGAATTGAAGAAACCAGTTCGTCCTCCATTTGTAGTTGAGCTCTCTAACTTTCCCCTGATAATAAAAAGCATCTCTGTGACTGGATCACCTTCTCGAACTATATAGGTTCCTTGAGTACTCAAGGAAGACACTAAGCGCTCACATATTGCATCAAGTAGCTGACCATCCATCTGTGAGAAAAAAGGAACCTGCAAATAGGAAAAACATTAGCTAGAGCACGAAAGGAGCAGATAGATTTTAAAATGCTTGATGGCAACACTAGGGAGCTACTTACTCGTCTAACAAGGTCCAGGCATAGGTGGCGCTGGATGTCTCGACGAAGATCTGTAGGTAATGCACGCAAGATTGATTCTCCATCAACCCCTCTAGTTGCAAGCCACTTGTATTGAACAAACCGTCTGACACGTTCTCGTAGACTTTGAGGGAGTTGACGATGTCTCATCCACTCCTCTGTGTCTCGTCGCTTGAGCCTCCACTCCTCAAGCCTCACAGTGATAGATTGCAAGTATGTCTGTGCAAGAGAGAGCATGTCAAAAGAGCAATGCAAAGATTATTCTGGCCATCATTAAACATTATCTTGCTTTTATACTTCAGAGGAAATTCATCATAAAATTTCTAAGGAAAATAGTTTCTTGAGAATGAGGACATGTCCAAGTCTTCTTCAACTAAACAGATCTCCAATGGGTTTTGTTTTCTTTCTTTTTTGTATCTGAGAAACATTTCAATTATAAACACACAGTCCAACAGAGGCCAAAAGATAGGCAACGGGGTGCCTCAAGTGGTCTACATTTACCTGCATATTTCCTATCAAATGGGAAAACAAAACCAGGCCCAAGATGGCAATGAGTATGGCAAATGCAGTTTCCCCAATAAATGTGCTTGTTGACAAACTCTGGCCATAGGAACTGAAAAATGGAACAAACAGAAAATATATGTAAGAAAGTCCCTACAAAAATCTACTTCAGTTATGAAAATAATAGATGGAATCTATGTATCTGCAGATGTTAATTTGTAGCAATTGCATACCGAAGAAATAAAATTTTCACTTCAATATCATGCATCGATTCAAAGAAAATGATAAAATGCAATCAGATGCTATCATTATCTTGAATGAACATTTGTACCTCAAGTTCTGCAAGCCCCACCAAAGACAGTAGAAATACTTTTCAAGAAACTCAGAGGAAAGTACATTCTGGTTCAATGCATTTGCGAATATGCCGTAATCGAAAAAGGTTTTGTTGGATGGATTACATCTTGAAAATACAACGGTAGTGTTTTCCCATGACTTGCGATCAGCAAAGTTCAAAGTACCACAATCCAAGTAACGAGGCTTGCATGGTATAGGGCTCAATTCATGTTTGCAAGCAGATTTCCAGCATGTTGCATGGCGCTCAATCGACAACAAATACCAGGATGCCCCCAAGACCTACAAGATCAGAGGCCTAATCAGTATAAAGCACCACCAGATGACCAAAAACAACAACAGGAGCATTTCGAGAGAGAAGCAAGTAGCCTCAAAGGGCATGTATGCTCTGATTTAAGGAGGCATTACATACATGACTAGCCAACATGTATAGCAGGAGATTATATGCAGCCCCAGCCCAGGCAGTCTTTGTGACTACTCCAGTAGCTTTAATGATCTCAGAACTCAATGGAAAAATCAGATATAGTCTGGGAATATACTGGAGCAGAACAATCAGTACTATGGCATTGTTGGTATGATCAGCATGAGAGCTTCTAATTGCTGGTATTATAAACCATATCACAATCTGCCAAAAAAAGAACAATTTGATGCCATTTCCTCTTGAGCTTCGAAGGATAGACTTCAATAATGAAAAGATACTAAAAATCAAAGCAAGAAGAACTGTCATTTGCAAGTAATGGATGCTTTAAAAAAAAATCAAACACCCTGCCATATGTATTGTTGCCATATCTAATCTGCATCTAAACCTTTTCCTTTCCTTTCCTTTATTTATTTTATTCTTGTTATTTTCTTGGTTCTTAGGTGACAAAGTTGGAGCTCAAACTCGAGAACTCGTCCCCCTCTTTGCAGAGGTGAATGCTACTGGGCGAAACACCAATTTGTAACAGCAGCTCAACCCCAAGAAGTGAAAGAGATGCAGGGAAAATTGAGGCAAAAGGGCGGTTGAAAATACAATAGCAACTCCAACCTCAAAAACCAAATGAAAATTTCAAGTTCATTCTCACAAGTATCTGTGATTTATAGGCAGATGAGAAGAAAGAAATCACAGGCTAAGTTCTACATCTAATCCAATAAATAAAAGCAGAAAACAAAGTTAGGAATGCAAGTACCTGAGGAAGAGGTAATGCTGCAATAAGATCTATGAAGAAATCTGATCTCAAATATCTCCTTGCAATCAACTCAGGATCCATAACAAGTTCACCTCTCCCAAAAACTCTTGAACTAGGTGAGACATAAGCTGTCCTAAACTTTATTACAATATGAATTATGTAAAATACATCAGCAAATGTTCTAAAACATGTCACTGTGATTCCTAAATTCAAATCAGTATCCATACAAGTTGACTTTCCATTGCTGATTACTGATGGAAGGTAAAAAAACAACGGATCAACAAAGAGTGCTGTTAAGCATGAGAAGAGGAAAACCCTGTTCCATTTCAAGATAACATCACTTCCTGGATCAAGAATCTTTTCTCTCCAATATGGTTCATGGTTATTCTCTGGAAATTCCTTAAACCTTCCAAACTTAGGAACCTTGTCACTTGTGTTTCTGTCATTAATAATACCACCTTCAGTTTTGAAGAATGAAGCTGATGTCTTATGAACAGGTAATGTCTTGTCCAGGTTTTGACTATCATTAAACCTGTAAATTTTGAGAACACCCTTCAATCAAATCATCAAAGAAAGCAGGTGAGAGCCATAAAAGAGAGAATATGTAAGTTAAGAGAGTAACCTCACAAGCTTCTCTTTCTTGAACTCCATGATTGCAAGTGCTAATCTTATAACATACTATACATTCAAGAAAGGCAAACAAAAGAGGGTTCTGCATCGCAAAATATTCCCTGAATTTTCCATTTCTGAACTGAAAGCAAGTCTTTCAAGAAATGAAGGTTGAACTCCAAGCTGCAAAAGATGAAAGGAAATATTTTGCAGGAAGAGGAGAAGAGAGACTTTAACTGGTGAAATGGCAAAGTGGGTGTTCAATGTGGTTAGCTTCCATTAAAAGCCTGACAGAAAACTAACAGTAAAAGAAAAGAAACACAGCTTAGATACACAGTTACTCTCTCTATTTCCTTTTCATGTTTTTTTAATGATCTAATAATATTTTCGAATCATCTTTCACGTATCAAAACTAATTTTTCTCTAATCACCTCTTAGATGTTCTCATACTGGAATCCTTAATCATTACATAGAGAGCATAGTTGCAAGACTCAACATGGGTTGAGAGTTGAGAATTGGTGAGGTTAGCTTGTGCGGATCCATAAGCAAATTAACTATTATTATTATTATTTTTTTTTTTATCAAAACAACATTATTCTTGTTTTAAAATAACGTCGATTTAGATTTAAAAAAAAAAAAGAATCGGGCTTAAAAATAAAACTCAATTCAGGCAAAGCTTTAAATCTGCAAATGATCATATTAACCTGTGGCGGCCGCATCAAGTATTATAAATATGGTGGAAAGAAAACCCACTTCTCTTCCAAACCATGTATCCAAAAATTCAGTTATTTTATGTGCTTTGTTTTTCAACTTGTAAGAAAGTGGACTTAAACTCTACAGAGATAGCGGACGTGGAGGCATGACCAAATTAAAAAATAAATAAAAATTGTGTAAACATTACCTGTATACCAGACACCAAGAACGCAATAATCTTTTTTTGTTGGCAGATTTCTCGGCCAATTATCTTCTATTTTATTAAAAATTTGTGTATTTTAGGAGGTTATTGGGTGTAGATTTGATTTCTGTTTTTTTTTTTTCCTTTTCCTTTCTTTTTTGGTGAGTGTTAAAGCTCTGGTCATGAGTCAAGTAAATTGTTGTTTTAGAAGAATTGTATTCCAAATAATATTTTTTTTAAATTATTTTAGTATATTAATATTTAAAATAATATTATTTTAATCAACACCGATTCAATTTGAACCAAGTCTTGAGTTGACAAATTATGAGCAAATCACGAGAAGGTGTAGTCGATTATTATATCTATGATAATCATGGGCACCTCCAGCAAACGTGTGGAGCCATTGCCTCTTGACAGACAAACCACAGCTTCCTAGTCTGCACCCCTTTGAATTTTCCTCCTTGGATAGCCATTGATATCAAAATGTAGACTTCTTTTTGGATGCTAACCCAACCCTCTTCAAGTTGTTATTCATATTCAGCCAAAATAGACTCTCTTTTTCCTTAATTTTGTTTTCCTTTTTGTTGAAGACCAAGAATCATACCTGTTTTCTCTGCTGGAAAAAAAAAAAAATGGTGCATCCCTTTGACGGGGCAAAGACTAGAAATTCCAATTCTTAATATTTTATTTTGCATGAGTGCCAATGGCATAAACACTAAGATAAACATATTTAATGGATGGCTTGATTGTATTTCTTCTGTCTAATTATTGTGTAGGGTTTGCAAATCCCAGTGCTATCAATTTCTTCCACTCATAAAGAGGAGACACTTAGAGGCTAATACGTTGATCTATCAATCCATGACTTGAATGAGTTTTAAAATGATATTGTTTTATTTAAAAAAAAATTAAAAAGTCTAATAAAAAGGATTTACAAGAAATCAAGTACAAAAAAGACTAGTCAAGAAACGTAGTATTAACCTGTTTTTCTTGCCGGCCATGGAATCTGAAAACTAATGTAGAGTGTAGTTACTAAGATTATCAAATTAGCATCATGAACTGAAGATTATCAAAAGGATTTACTAGAAACTGAGCCTACACTTTTCAATTAGATGAAATCAATTTAAAATCATACAAATTTAACCAATAAAACTCACTTATTGGTGAAAGGGTGAGATAAAAACTTATAAAATTATGTTTTAAGGGTATGTTTGTTAACAAGATGCACCGCATTAATAAATGCATACTGAGTGTGTTTGGTAATATGGTGTAATATATTTTTTAATTAAAAATATATTAAAATAATTATTATTTTATGTATTAGTATATTAAAATCATAAAAAATACCTACAAAATATAAATTTCAATTAAAAAAAAAACTTTAAAAAACATGTTTAACTACAAAAATAAACACACTCTCTGAGTTTCACTTTATATGTAATATGCAAGAACTCAATTTTCCCCATTCATGTAGGTCAACATCTTAGATTATGAATCCTATTTCAACAAACACTTACGCTAAGACAGCTATGTGTACTTCGAGGATTTATTTGATTTTCTAAAAGATATGGATCTTGAGTTTCTCGTCATCAAAGAAAAGGAAATCAAATCAACTTGAACCCTTTTAAGTGCCGTTTATATATATGATTCACGCATTCATGAAAATATTATATTCGTTGTGGAAAAAGCATTTAATAGAATTTATTCTTCTAAATGCACCAGACAGTTATAAAAAATGCATTCTTAAAATTATTTTAATAAAAAACTTAGTTTCAATTAACGTTAAAACTGGGGAATATTATTACGTTCAACTCGTTGGCACACCAGATTTTGTGGTCATCTTGAGGCAATAATAATATTTTTAGTATGAAAATTTCGAATTTCGGGGATAGATACGAAGCCCAGAGACACGACATTGATGAATTGGGACTCACAAACAAAGCACATGCGGCCACTCAAGGCTAAAAGAGTGCCAGATTTATGCTCAGGGGGTCCTACATTAGCGATCTCTGCGCGATCTCTGCGGTGACTGGAACGTGCTTCTCGTTTTGCTGAGTTTCTGGAAGGTGGGCTGCTTAAAGCATCATGCACCCATGTCAAGTCTCTCATCTCATCACCCAGAAAAGACATCAAGAACAGTTAAACCATGAATTCAATTTCCATTTTAGCATACCCTCTTGACTTGAATGTAGATAGATTCGACTTCGATGAGAAAACATGATAAATGAGTTTTTTTTCTGAATATTTTAGTTCTAGCTCGTAAGAAATCTAAACAAGAAAAAACTTAGTTTCGATGCAATTTAGTGTTTTCGTCGTAAGGAATAGACTGTAGGCTGCTGAGTTTTTTGAAATCTGCAGTGAAAAGCACCTATTTGTTTGATATTTGTTAGAGCTAGTGTTGAGGTTGATCTGTTGCTTTTTGAAGCAAGTGGAGTGGTAGTGATTGGCTCCTGCGAGAAAATGCAGTGATGTTATCACCATGGCTTGGAGTTTACTTTGAAGTTGACTCTGCTGTTTCATTGAAGTCATGGACTCTGACGAGGAGCCCAACAGGCATCCTGTACTCAATTTCGGTTGAAAGTGCATATAATCAATCGCTGGATATTTAGTGTGTGTTTGGTATTACAGTAAGTGTTGTGGTTTGAAAAAAAATTATTTATAAAAAATTATTTTTAATTAAGATTGGTTTGAAAAAATAGGTGTTTGGTTAAAACTGTCGTTGAAATTGAGGTTGAAAAAAAGTAGTTTAATGTGTTTGGTTAAAAATGCTTTTGAAATTAAGGTTATAAAATAATTTAAAAATATATATTAATATTAACGGTTTTAAATTTAAATATTGTAGAATTAATTATTCCTATTACATCATGAAATAAATAATACTTTATATAAATATTTTTTATTATTCTATTAAGTAATTTATAATTCCATTACGTACAAAATTCATTCTATAAAAACTATAGTTTTTATACGTGTAATAAAATTAGATAAAATATTATCAGGTATAAAATTGATATTACAGTGCGAGTAAATTTAATTCATTTTACACTAATTTTTTGAAAAAAAAATATTGTTAACATCATAGTGCAAGTGAATTTAATTTAATCTAAACTAGTTTTTTTAAAAAAATATTAAAAAAATTAACACACTTGAAAAAAAATTGTTCACGTGAACAGTGCAAGTGAATTGCACTGTTCAAATGAACAATATATTTATATATACTGTTCATGTTAATTGCACTGTTCAATACAGTGCAATTAGCATGCACAATAAACACAAAGCAGCAAAATATTGCTTTTTCTTTTCTGCGTCACAGACACAAAAAACATGTAGGGTCCATACACAGTGAACTGTGTATTTTTTGTTACCAAACGGCTACAAACTGTGTTTTAATTAAAACGCAGTTTCAGCCGCGTAAACAAACTGACCCTTAGAGTTGACATTATTGAAATAGATGCAATGTCACTACACAAATCCTGAATTTATGATCAATAATATAAAAACGGTGTAACGAGAACACATCATTTGTGCTTGGTCGGCAAGGCAAGTTTGTCTATCACTACCCCTGCTCTTTCTAAAATCTCGAAAGCCCCTATATACTTGGAGCTCAATTTTATTTTCTTCCCAAATCTAAATATTATACACATTGTCAACCATTGAAAACTCTAAATCATGCCTCATCTTATTCATGTAATTTTTTTTTATCTATTCTGAGATGTTTGAAACTTATCTCGAATCACATTAATTTCATATGAAGTAATATGTTCTAACCCGAGACCCATCAATCTCCTCTCACTAACCTCATACCAACATACATGTAATCTACACTTTTAGCCATAAAAAGTCTCATGCAAAGCCATATCAATGCTCGCCCGATAACTATTGTTACACGCAAACTCCATCAAAGATAAATACTTGCTCCATCTGACCCCAAAATCTATTACACAAGCTCTCAGCATTTCCTTTAAAATCTGAATAATCCTCTCAGACTGTCCATCGGTCTTATGATGAAAAGCAGTACTTAATTGAACATTAGTCCTCAAAGTTTCTTGAAACTTCACCCAAAACCAGAAAGTGAATTATAGACCTCTGTCAAACACAATTGAAATTGGCACACCGTGCAATCTCATAATCTAGTTAACATAGATTTTTGTTAGTTTTGCAAACCTAAAAGTCACCTTTACTGGCAAGAAATTAGCTAATTTGGTCAAACAATCAATTATCATCCAAACTAAGTCAAAACCCTCCTAACTCCATGGCAAACTTGACATAAAATCTATAGTGATTCTCTCTCATTTCCATTCAAGAATCCAGAATAACTGCAGAAGCCCTAGTGGCTTCTAATGCTCACCTTTAACCCCTGACAAATCAAGCATCGAGACACAAACCTAGCAATGTCCTTCTTTATGCCATTCCATTAAAAACACTCTCTCAAGTCTCTTTATATCTTGTTAGAACCATGATGTACGGTATAAGCAATTTGGTGTGCTTCCATCATCACATCTATTTTCAAATCATCCACCTCATGACATATATAGACTCGAACCAAATCAACACACCATCCTAATTAACAACAAAACTCAGAGTCTTTCCTTACTCTAACTCATTTCGAATCTTACATAGTTGCTCATCTTTCATCCAAACTATTTTAATCTGGTTTACTATATCTGGCCTAGCCTGGAAGTGAGCTAACAATATTCTTGATTCATCAAATCTCCAATCTAACCTTCTCCTACAGCAACACGTGTAACTCTTTAATAAAATATCTCATCACCTCTTGAATATGAGTCAAACTACCTATAGACTTCCTGCTTAAGGCATCGACAACAACCACCACCTTGCACGGGTGATACTAAATCATGCAATCATAATCACTTAACAGTTCTATCCACTTTTTATATTTTAAATTTAGATTATTCCACTAAAGATATACTAAAGACTTTTATAATCTGAAAATATCTCCCATCTCCCTATATAAATAGTACCTTTAAATCTTAAGAGCAAACACTACCGCAATTATTTTTAAATTGTATATGGGATAATTTCACTCATGATTCTTCAACTTCCTTGAGTTATAAGAGGAGAAGAGAGGAAATGCAAATTCTTTAGTAACTTTCTCTTTAAATACCTATGTTAGATTGGGAAGGGTTTGGACCGAACTTTAAGTATGTCAATACCTAAGTCTAATTAGTCAAGAATATGAATTTTTATATCACCATTTAACTCATGGAAAAAAAAAAAACATGTAAGCTAACTCCCATTATTAAAAGGAATCATTTAACACAGATGGATTATTTTGGCAACTAAAATCAATAACAACGATAATATTTTTCTCTTTATTGCTAAAATATCATAATCTCTCTATCTTAACTGCTCTCAAATACAACAAAAATAAATTTTTATATCAAAATTAAATTGAATATATATATATATCAGGACGAAATATATACAGTTTATAATTAAACTTTTTGTTTGAATTTTAAACTTCTTTTCTACTTTGATCATATCTTCTAATTTTATCCTTAATCAACAAATTTAATTTAATTATTTTTTAACGTTGTCCAAGAAAAATGCAATCATGAAAAAAATATTTGAAAGCCAAATTGAAAAAATAAATTAAATAGTAAATCCACACTAAAAATATAAATGGGTGAATGGTGATATGTACATTGTTTTGACCACACCATTTAATGTTTCCTATAATATTCCAAAAAAAAAACAAAAACAAAAAACATATTTAGTTATAAAGACAAATAAAGATATTAATGTTCCAAAACAGGAAATAAAAACATTCAGAAAAAGAACCAGATAAAAAATAAAAAAAAAAACCCTTTATTAACGTATTCATGACTTTTCATATGATCACAACCTTGGGAGTTCAGTTGTGACAGTAAAATTAAATGATACTGCACAAGCTACATGAAAATAAAAAATCGAATAAAGTAATCATCAATCATTCACAAGATAAATTTAAACAGATAAGAAATTGAACGAAGCAACTGTCCCAGGAAACTCCATTAAGGAATGACACTGCTCATCATTGCACTTTTAGGACAAGTGTCATGCGAATTAAGGATTAGGTTTCCAGGCGTGGAAACAGACTACTACTGAAAAGAAAATAAATCCAGGCCTCGATGAGGATTTAAGATCTTCCTATGCAACAGCAGCAGATGAAGAAATGGATCATTCTCGAGGCCATCAATATTGTTAGAAATCCTCCAGCTGAGATGGTTCAAAAAGATATGTTGCAGCTTTTAATCATCCAAACAGAGACAGGCAACTTACACAATAGTCGAGTTAACTCTCTGAGCTTGTTGGGAGAAGTGGTCAGTACTCACAAGGCAAAGTTCACTGCTATGAGCTTGTATAACCTGGCATCTTAACAGTGCTCTTCCAGCAGCTCAAAAAGACATCCGCTTTGTAAAAGACCAGAGATGGGCAGGAGATTAACAGACCAAAACTCATACTATAGGAGAAGGGGTAGAAATATCGAGAAGAGAGACGATGGACCAATGCAAACAAGGGAAAACAGAAGCTTTTTATAATGTCAGAAATTTTGATACTTCAGCAACAGCCAACCCAATCAAGGAAGAAAAAAACATTTCATTCCTGTTCCATTTGAAAGCTGATGACATGAAAGAATAAAAACAGAAGGACGACAAAAGTTATTTAAGAAATTTTTCCTGCACCAGAAACAATTAGATCAACCAATTCATTTTTCTTCAGGTTAGTTCATTGGTGCAATAGAGTAGTGAACAAGAAGAAAAACCATTTACACATCAACTGAAAGGTAAGAGAAAGTACCTTGTGTGACTGTGAGTACCCAAAACTCAACCAATTTTGAATTTTTAATTTTTAAGAATAGGGCAACCACACAAGAGATTCCTAAGAAAACCCCAACTTCTGTGGAACAGATATAGGTACCTGCCAGAAGTGTTTGAAGCAGCTCTATCCTTCTAAGCTAACTAAATGAGATGCCATTAGTTTGAGGAAGGAGCATCACAGCTGGAGTGCAATCAAACAGAAGCACGTAGGCATTCAGTTTAGCAGGGAGCCCAAACATTCATTATTGAAGATTTGAAGCAGCTCTCTATCCATCTAAGTTTAACTAAAACAAATGCCACTAGAGTTTGTGGGAGGCGCATCACAGCCGAGGTGCAATCAAACAGAAGAATGTAGGCATGCAGTTTAGCAGGGATCCCCAAATATTCAAAATAGAAGACCCCAATGCAGGGCGGCCAACAATGAAACCTCAAGTGTAGAGAAGCACAAAACCAATGAAGCAGACCCAGAAGAGACCTCAACACAAAAAAGAAAAGCATAAAGTTTTAGCACCACTCTCAGAAGCAACCTGTCTCAATAAATTCGTAATAACAACCTACAGAGCCTTCTGCTAGAAAAGCCTACAACTATCCTGCATAGCTTAAAGAAAAATAACAAACATAGTAATAAGTATGAAGAAACTTAACCAAATCCACGAGGCTGAGGGCGCTGCCCGTTTAAAACATAGTGGTACTGAAGTCCAAACATAATAAACACACTCTAATTGCAGTATTTTCCAAGCAAAGCCAAGTCACCTAGGCTGCAACTCTTAACTCCTGCTTCGGCGACGATCCCTGGTGCCATTTCTGTCCAAAACACAGAAACACCAACCATTAATAAATCTACAGATAAGCAACAGGGTTAAGGCCAAGGTCCTAACTATATAAACTGGGAATAATAGTTAAAAATTCACCCATTGGCATATGGGAGCTCTTCACGTCCACGGTACTGTGGTGACCTGCTATAGCTGCGCCCACGAGGTGATAGACTGCGGCGCTTGGGGGATCGTCCTTGAGGGCTGTGGCTCCTGCTCCTGGGTAATTTGTCCAAAGAAGAATTTAAAAAGCACCAAATATAAGTCCACTTTATGAAAAGAAAAGGAATTTACAAACACACACCACGCACATATAACATACATACATACATCATAGATACATATGTATTGAAGGCACTATCAGTTTCAAGAATTCACCTTCGACCATAGCTTGGGCTCCTGCGATATCTAGGGCTGCGGCTACGACGTCTTCCTGCACCTCCACCTCCACCTCCTGAACCAACACGCAAGCGGCACTCACGAGCGAAATGACCAGCCTCACCACACTCATAACACTTCAAGTCAGAACCACCAGAACGACCACGACCCCCTCCACGGCCACCGCCACCCCCACCGCCACCGCCACCTCCACCTCTGGAGTTGTGAGAAAGCTCAACTCTCCAGCCATTTTTTCCTGCTCCAGAAATAATTGATTAACCAAAATGATTCAACAGCAAAATAAATCAAACTGCTTGTAAAATAACATCTGTGCAGCAAGTATCAAGATTTATCGGTGCATATAAAGAAGAAATAACCCTATCAATTATTACTAGCAACACTTTTTTTTAAGAAACATATTGTTTTTGAAATAGTGTTAGGCAATTGAAACAATTAAATCAAGGCATCATAAAAAGAAGTAAGAAAAAATTGAGTAGAATTAAACAGAAAGAATTTTAAATTTTTTACTAACCAATAAAACCATCATGTTTGAAAATGATAATGCATAAATTTCGACATAAATTGAGCCAAGATCATGGGGTCTTATCTTCTTGACAAAAAAATCAGGTGATGAAACTAGCTATAGTACAGTCATAGCTTCTCAACACATCGAATTCCATGACACAAGGCATGCAATTAACACATCTACCAATCATCCATCTATCTATTATCAAGGGGGAGAGAAATGAGACAAATAAGATTGATACACAATGTATGCATTAATTAAGAACTACTCTGATAAAAGATAATTAGAATCCACCAGCGTGTTTTTTAGCAGGCCTCTACCAAGCCATACAGTTAAATAACCAAAAGTTCAAGCAATAAACTTACAATCAGAAAACTAAACTCCAGTAAACAAAAAAGCGTACCATCCAACTCATGAATAGCATCCTGAGCATCCCTTTTATCATCGAAATCAATAAAAGCATAACCTGGCGGCCTCCTTGCAACCCACACACTACACACAGCCCATTAACCAAATCATCATCAACACAATAACCCATACTCAAGATTCCATAAAACACAAAAAAAAATTACGAAATGAACCTTCTTATAACACCGAATCGTCGAAACTCATCTTCAAGTTCACGCTCAGAGACTCTTGGGTCCAAGTTACCGACATAAACCCGAGACATTGTTTCTTTGACTAATTATATCTGTCAAAATAAACAAACCCGTTTCAAAAAATCTAATCTTTTTCTCTCTTTAAGCCTCGAACAGCATAAAAAAAAACACTTTGAACACTTTCAAGAATCAAGAACAGCAAAGAAAAAGAAAAGGTTAAATGCAAAATTCTTGAAAAATAGTAAAAGAAATACTTCATGTGCTGTAGATTATAAGATATTTTCGTTAAAAATTACACAAATATGAAAGAGAAGGAGAGAGATCTGAGACTGTACCTGTAGAACTTTGTAGAGAGAAACCCTAGTCGCTCTGTTTTCTCCTTAAGTGTTTTTTGGATATTTTAAGGGCTTTGAAAGATATTATTATAGAGAGTGGCAAGTTAGTGAATTTAAAAGGTCCTTCAGGTTTGGAAAGTGTATAGTTTAGTCCCTAAGGTTAGGAATTTTACGTTTGAGGATGACTTTGCACTTTGGGCCTGAAATAGGAAAAGTGAGGACGGGCTAATTTTAGATTTTAGAATTTATGCCTAGTTTTATAGAAGCAGCATGCTTTCTGGTGAGCTGGATTTGATGTATAAGGCTGTAATTGTGAACCAATTCATAATTCATGTTATAGTTATTAAAAGTTGGGCTTATTAGTTTTGATTTAATTTAAAAAAAAAAAAAAAAAGTCAATAAATCTTTTGTTGGGCTTCAAGAATCACTTTAATATTTTAATCAAGTTTAATAATCCTAATAAAATACTTTTTAAATTATTAAATTAATGTTTAATAGTAAATTTGATGGTTTGGTTAATAATTCTAATTTTGGTTGATTTTATTTTAAAAAAATATTAAATAGAAAAAATTTAAAATAAAATTATTTTAATATATTTTTAAATAAAAAATATTTTTTAAAAAAATCTTATATAACAATACCAAATACTCACCGGATGGAATCTATCAAGCTTGTAAATAATAGTTTTTTCATGAAATTTATTCCACCTAGTAATGAGATAATGAATTAGTTAGGAGTAAGGAAATAACATATTTTAATTGTTTATCTTATTTTCAATGGTTTTCTTGTTTTTTTTCTTTTTATAGTTATCTCACGTATATTTCAACATTTAATATTTAAATACTTTAATTGTTTATTTTTTTTCATGGCAGAATGTCACCATTAAACAATTTATCTTTCCGGTTTAGGCTTTACATAAAACTCTGTGTTTGTGTGTGTGTGTGTTTGTATATTATCCTAGGACAGTAAATAAATATCAATTTACTTGCAAAAGGTTCATGAACACTTGAAATGGTTTGTTACGAGATGACATGCCCGCGAGTTGCTGTGGGCATGTTAAATATATATACTTGATAGTATTATAATTATAAACTACCGCTAGATAAGTAATAGAAATTAAAGGTATGATGGAGCAAATATTTCATGACAAAAAAAAATTGTGTTGGTGATCAAAAACTTAGAAACTGAACAAAATAATTTGTAGCAATCTACAGTGTTTTGTGAGGAAAGATACAGTGCTTTTGCCACATGATTTAGCTTTTCTGTTAATAAAAAGAAAAAAAATTACAAAGCTAAATTCTCTACCAACTTAACATTAAAAAAAAAACCAACAAAGATAACTTTGGAAGGAAAAAAACCCATGAGAAAAAACATTGTAGCAATTGACAATGTTTTGCGATGAAAACTATAACGCTTTTCCGAATAAAATAAAATTAAAAACCATTTAGAGAAATATTGTAGCAATCCACAGTGTTTTATGAGAAAAACTACAACGCTTTCCTCATATGATTTAGCTTTATTGTAATTATAATTCTTAACCAACTCAATATTAAAAAAAAAATCGACAAAGATAATTTTGAAAAAAATAATAAAAAAAATCACATGGGAAAACACTGCAACAATTCACAGTGTTTTAAAGAAAAAAATTACAAAGCTAAATTCTTAATCAGCTCAATATTAAAAAAAAATCGACAGAGACAATTTTAGAAAAAAAAAACAAAATAAACAGCAAAAAAAGGAAAAAAATCATGTTGGAAACACCGTAGCAATTCACAGTGTTTTGTGATGAAAACTACAGTGTTTCCCCACATGATTTAGCCTTATTTGTAATGACTTGTAATTGTAATTCACAAATAACTCAATATTAAAAAAATAAAATTGAAAAAGATAATTTGAAAAAAATTATAACAAAAAAAACCATGCGGAGAGACACTGTAGCAATCCACAATGTTTTATGAGCAAAGCTACAATGCTTTCCCCACATGATTAAGCTTTATTACAAAATTAAATTCTAACCAACTTAATATTAAAAAAAATCGACGAATATAATTTTGGAAAAAAAATCACAAAAAAAGAAAACACAAAAGAAACTGGAAAAAAACCATGTGAGGAAAAACTGTATCAATCCATAGTGTTTTGTGAGGAAAAACTTGTATTTACTTGTAATTGCAATTCTTAATCAGCTTAATATTTAAAAAATAAAATTAACAAAGATAATTTTAGGGAAAAACATAACAAAAATAGAAAAAAAACCATGTAGGAAAAAACACTGTAGCAATTAACAATAATTTTTGAAGAAAGTTACAGTGTTTTCCTCACATATTGTAACTGTAATTTTTAACTAGCTCAATATTAAAAAATAAAATAAAATAAGAGAATTTTGGAGAAAATCATAAAAAAACCATGCGAAGAAACACTGTAGCAATCAACAATGTTTTAAAGAAAAAAATTACAAAACTAAATTCTCAATCAGCTCAATATTAAAAAAAATTGACAAATAAAATTTTAAAAAATAAAGAAATAAAATAGAAAAACTATGCAGAAAAACATAGCAGTAATCCACAGTATTTTAAAGAAAAAATTATAAAACAAAAATTTTAACCAGTCAATATTTAAAAAGTAAAATCAACAAAAAATAATTTTGAAAAAAAATAAAAAAAAAAAAAAAAATAGGAAATTTAAAAAAAAATAATTTAAAAAAAAAAAAAAAAAAAAAGGAAAAGTTAGAAAAAAGAAGAAAAAGAGGAAAGCACTGTGGATTACTGTTGTAATCCACAGTGCTTTTGGGTGTGGGGGAAGAGTGATTTCTCCACACCCTTTAGTTATATATACTAGTTACATGCCCCGCGTGATGCCGCAGGTCAATTATTTTTTGCATTTCATAAAAAGCTAAGATCTAAAAGTATTAGGTTTTTTTACAAAGTTATACCCATGAGTCTTAGGTTTAGTTGCAACGCCTAATCCAAGAGTAATATTTATAATATTAATAATAACATTAAACTTGCATGGCCTAAATTTAAGTGGGTTTGACTGTAATACCAGACCCAATAGCATTTGACGTGGGTCTTGCTGAAAGGTCGTGTCATAAATGTGTGATAATTAAATAGATTAGTTAAAAAGAAAAAAACCAGCAGGAAAATAAAAACCAATGAAGAAAAGGAAAAAAAATATAAATTAACTGGGTTAACCCTTCAAAACAGGTTAACCCGTCATACCTTGAATTCGCATCGTGAAAGTTTGATAATTAAAAAGGAAAAAAACAAACTAATGGGTTAACCTAGAATTAACTGGGCTAACTCGTCAAACCAGGTTAATCTGTCAGACCCGGAATCCGTGTCATGAAAGTTTGATAACTAAATAAAAAAATTAACATTAACAATTTAAATTAAACAAAAAAAATTAATTAAAAAGAAAAAAACAAAAGGATTAGCCTTTTCATCAGGATTTGATCGGCCCGATCAAATGCATAAAAACAACAAAAAAACAAAAAGAAAAACTAAAGGCATCAGCCGAGAACTACTTAGAAAAAAATTTAATATTAATAAACTAAATTAATTAAAAAGAAAAAAGAAAAGAAAAAAAACCTCTAAGAAGAAAAAAAACTAAATAGAAAGAAATTTAACATTAACAAACTAAACTAAACGAAAAAAAATAATTAAAAAGAAAAAAAAAGCAAAAAAAAAAATTCCTGGTTAATTCGTCAAACCAGGTTAACCCATTAAACCCAGGATCCGTGTCATGAATGTCTGGTAACTAAATAAAAAAAAGTGAACATTAACAAACTAAACTAAACGAAAAAAATTAATCAAAAAAATTTTAAAAAAAACTGGGTTAACTCGTCAAACCATATTAACCCATTAAACCTAGGATCTGTGTCATGAAAGTCTGATAACTAAATAAAAAAAATTTAACATTAACAAACTAAATTAATCAAAAAAATTATGAAAATAAAAAACAAAAAAAAATTGACGGGTCAACCCATAATTAATCAGGTTCAACTGTGAAACTCGAGATATGTGTCATAAAAGTCTGATAACTAAATAAAAAGAAATTTAACATTAACAAACTAAACTAATTGAAAAAATTAATTAAAAAGAAAAAAGCAAAAAAATATATTTCTGGTTTAACTTGTCAAATCAAAGTTAACCCGGTTAAACCAAAAAACGTGTCATGAAAGTCTGATAACTAAATAAAAAAATTTAACATTAATAAACCAAATTAAACAAAAAACTTTTGTTAGAAGAAAAAAAATAAAGAAAGAAGCAAAAAAAAATCCCGAAAGGCATAAAAAACAGCTAAAAAAAATAAGACAACTTAAAAAAAAAACCAAAAACGGATCGATTAATGCGGTCCCACGGGAAACACTGGTCCATTTTAGTATATGTTACAATTAATTAAAAAGAAAAGAAAAGAAAAAAAAATTCGGTTAACTCGTCAAATCAGGTTAACCCGTCAAACCCGGGATCCGTGTTATGAAAATTTGATAACTAAATAAAAAAATTAACATTAACAAACTAAATTAAACAAAAAAAATTCATTAAAAGAAAAATACACAAAGAAAAAAGCAAAAAAAAAACCCATAAAGGCAATTGAAAAAAAAAAGAAAAACAAAATAAAAGAAAGAAAAAGAAAAGACAAAAAAAATGGGAAAAGAATAAAAACAGAAAAAAATGGAAAATAGAAAGAAAAAAAAGAGAGGACTACTCAGTGTTTCACTGTGGACTTGCACAGTAAAATACCGAGCAGTTTTAGTTTTTTTTTTAATAATAATGTGAATGATGTCCTCTTGTTTATGAAGTAACAAAATGAAATAACTTCTTACGTTGTAATTGCAATTGCTCATTTGTAATTTCCATTCTTATGAAATTATTAGTTATATAACAAGAGAAATTAAATAAACTCTTACGTCATGATAGGTAAATATATTTCATAGTTTGTAAAGAAATCATTAAAAAAATAAAATAGATGAAGGTTTTGCCGTTTATACAGATTCATTGCCTTATAGACAAAAATAGTGTAATGATGATTTTACTAGTCTAGAAACAATAATTGAATTGACTATTAATAGTAATACAGTTTTTTATAAAATTTATTAGTTATTGTTAGATTGATCCGGATTAGCTCAGTGTTTTTATATTCATAAAATATAATAAAATAATTAAATTACTCTTAAAAGTAAAGTCTATTTAATTGGCATTTAGGAGATTTTTCATATTTTTAATTTTTTAAAATATAGTAAAATAATTAAATTACTCTTAAAAGCAAAATCTTTTTAATTGGCATCCAAAGGCTTTTTTGTATTTTCATCTTTTTTTTTTGTTATAATCAAGTTGATTGAGGAGAAATATGATATTTTTATAAATATAAAGTATTATTTAGAAATCAAAATTATCTAACACGTGTATTGCATGCAACAACAAGTCAATTATTCTTGCGTGTTCAGACGACATATGTAACTTATTTCTATGCTGAAGTCAGCTTCCCTTAACATCGTTGAAAATGTCTCGATGGAAACTTCCTCCATAGACATCGCGTGTAACTTATTGACTTTTGATTTGGTGCTGTCAACCTTTGTTTTTTTTTTTTTTTTTCTTCTTTTCTCTCTTTTCTTTGAGTTTTGCACCTGACCGTTCAAAGTCTTAAAGCAATCGTTCAATTTATTTTTTCTTCAAGTTGGTTCCTATTTTTTTATTACTATTTATTTTATTTAAAATAATTCATATAACTAGAGTGTTTTTTCAATTTCATCCTTCGGTTTTCTCATCTGTCAGGTTTGGTTCTTATTTTTTTGATTGCTATTTATTTTATTTAAAATAATTTTAAAATTTATTTTTTTACAATTTCATACTTCATCAACTTTTTTTCTATCAGATTTGATCCTCATTCTTTAAATTTTTTTTCTTTTACTTTGATAAAAATTTTAAATTAAGATTTTTTTTATTTCATCATTTAACATTAAATTGGTTGAGAATTGAGCTTCTTAATTGAGCTAAAATTAGAATTTTACGGGTTGTGAATTTAGAAGATTAACTCAGGTTTAGGAAATTTGTATGAGTTTGCTTTTTTTTATAAAAAAAACATATATTTCTTCAGTTTTATCCTTTAACACTTATCTAATTGGAGATTGAGCTCAATTATTCTTTATTTATATAATTTTCACTAATTCTAAAAATAACTCGAATTATCTCGGGGTTTTTATTTTGTTGTTATTTGTTAAATTTAGTTATTTTATCCTATTATTAAAATCCGAGTCTTGAATTTTTCTTACTTTTTTTAAAAAACAATAAATAATTTGTTATTTGCTTGCCACACGGAGAATGAAAGGAAATAACAAGGAAGATAACAAGCAAATTTCTTCCTCCCTTAATTAGCATATGCTCTCCTAATTAACATCGACGAAGTTGGTCAATGAGCTTGCTCAGGGTATCATGCGACGACCCATCTTTTTGCACCGCCCTCCTAGCCACCCTGCCTAAGGGCTCTGCTCTCTCCCGTGCACTCCTTCCCTTTTGTCCTCCCATCAACTCCTTCACACCTTCACTAATAGCTTGCCTTGAAACAAGGATTTCAGAGCCTTGATTTTGCACCTTTTTGATACTAGTCCCGGCTCCAAGTCCATCCACTATAAGTTTTGCATTCAAAGATTGTTCAGCCATCATGGGCCAAGCCAGAATCGGCACACCAGCTGCTACACTCTCTAGGACCGAATTCCAACCACAGTGACTCAAGAACCCGCCTGTTGCACGATGAGATAGTATTTGGCGTTGATCCACCCATTCTTTTACAATCAAACCTCTACCTTTTATTTTCTCTTCCACGCCACCAGGTAAAGACCATGACTTTGAACGTACAACCCATAAGAATGGAAAGCCTGACTCCTCCAAGCCAAAGGCTACCTCATCAAGCTGAGAATCTGATACAGCAGCTTGAGTACCAAATGAAACATAGATCACAGAATCTGGTGTGATTTGCTCATCAAGCCATTGTGTTGACATGGAGGAAATTTGACTTTGGTTAATGGATTTCTCAAGACCCTCCATTTCGTTATACAAAAATAAAGGGCCTAGACACCAAGCCTTAGCCCCATTCATGTAAAAAGACTCAAAAGATGGGATATGATTCTCTTCTAACTCTTTAAAGCTATTAACAATGATTCCCCAACTCTTTGCATCATCCTCACCCACCTCTCCAATGAATTTAGACATGGGATCATCATGGTTTGATGAGTTCACGGTTTCTGCAGGCAAGTCTGCTTTAGTTAAAGTGAAGGGAAGTCTCATACCAGGCAGGTCAACAGGATCAAACATAGACAATGAATCTATTTGTGGTGCATGTACCCAAGATGATTTGCTAATGGCCATTGATAGAACACCCATGCCATGAAAGGCTAACCTAGGGACACCTAATGCTTGACATGAAGCAAGTGACCAGCCTAGAAAGAAATCAGAAATAACACATAAAGGAGGGGTGTTGGATTTTATCATTGTTTCAAGTACCTGTTCAAAAGGCTTTTGTAGTTCTTTGGTGGCTTGAAGAAAAGGAAGGAGAAATTCCATTGAAGGAAGTTGAGATGTGTTCTCACAACCTTTTGGGAGGCCATCAATGGTGGGGAATGGGATTTCATGGAGATTGATATCAGGGTGATTAGTAACATACTTGGCCATTGAGTTAGCATTTGACGGGGTGGTGATGATGGTCACTTTGATTTGTTGATGTGAAAGAGCTTTTGATAGGTCGAGTAATGGAAGAGTATGGCCTTGAGCCATGAAAGGAAAGATAACAACATGGGATGATGAAGAAGAAGGCATGGTATGACTCTTGCTCTTGCTTTCTCAATTTGTGCATGGCCCTCGTTGATGCAAACTATGGGTGCTTATATATAAAGGAGAAATTTTGTTTTAATTTTATATGTGTGTGTGTGTGTGTGTGTGTGTGTGTGAGATTAATCTGTTACAAATAAAACAGATTATAAATTAAAGGAAATATATACATTAATTTCCTTTAATTTCAATACGTATACTCACTTAATTATAAATAAATAAATATACAAGTCAAGTTCTACTTTAAAATGAAATATAATTACAGAACAGTCGTAATTAATCTGTTATTTGAATTCAAAGACTAAGATTTGACCAATGTAATAAATCATGTTTCAAGAAATATGAGAGGATCTCAATGATATTAAAAAATAAAAAACAGCTTTTAATCATTCATTATCTTGGAAAACAATGCATATTAGCTAATTAATATCTATTCAAAGCCATTTAATTAAGATTAAATCAGCTAAAATGAACTTTTCTATTTTTAAAACGTTACTCCAAGGATTCACACTTTTAATTTTTAATTTTTTTTATGTTTCTAAAACAGTACTCCAATATATTAATATTTCTATTTCTTCTCTTATCTAAAAATTAATTTTAATTAATTTTTTTTGTTACAAGATAAGAAAAATAAGTTTGTTATAAGTCAAAATCATCAAAAAGATCATAAACATCGTAAACATGGAAAGACTTTCAAAATACTTAATTTTATTTTTTCATGTTTCACTTGCTAAAAAAGTTATTATAACCCTTTATATAGAATAAACTAGAAAATTCTAATAATATTAAATAAAAAAAATAAACTAAAAAGAATATTTCCTTCAAATAGAAAAAAACTAGAAAAACATCATAATCTTTGGACTCTAATACTAATTGACGTAAGCAAAATTAAACAGTAAAATATTTGTTATAAGTCAGGGGGTAGGGGAGGGGATATGGATATGTAAAAGCTTTTAAAATACTTAATTTTATTTTTAATGTCTTCACTTCTCAAAAAAAAAAAAAAAAACTATTCCACCCCTTTACATAGGAAAAACTATAAAACCCTAATAATAGTGAATAGAAAAAACAAACTAGGTCTTAAAGGACAAGTAAATGGTTACAAATGTAGAAGGGTCTTACAGGACATGAACCTTGATGATCTCGCACATTAATTAACATAGTAATTGGGTTTAATTCGTCATACGATGTAAAAGTTGTAAACTGTGAAGAGAAGCTTGGCCGACAAGATGTTGGCACAAGATCAGGAACATCGAGTATTCCGTGTTAGAGACAAGGATAATGAAGCACGTCTGATGAAATTGAGGAACATATCATGCAATGAACAAATTAAATAAAAGAATCATCCCGTACGTTCGATGATGCTTAATTATTGATACTCTCAAAAATATATAATAGTAAATCCAATGGGCGTCAATTCCATTGGTATCGTTTTTTTTTTATTAAATTATTTCTTCATTTACTCAAGTATGTATAATTGTTTTGTTTTTCTTTTTTGAAAAGTTTTTTTTTTTAATTTACATCACCAATCATGACGGAATGAAGAATTTAAGGCTCTGATTATTTTTGTATTTTAAAAATATTTTTGAAAAAATTTGATATTTTTTTATTTTTTTCTTTGTTTTAAATTAATATTTTTTTTAGTTTAAAAATGACAATAACTGATAATTTCAAAGTGCAGAACACGTAAAATTGAAGAGAATAATAGAGAATGTATTTTTTTTAAAATGTAAGATTTTCACCATCCAACGTAATTCCGCCCACAAAATAGAGAAGCGTATGCTTTCAATTATTTCAAAACTTTTTTTTTTTGTTTTGTTTATTGATGAAAGAGTCTTTTAGCCAAGTTTACTAAATAGAGATTTCTTCTTCTTCTTTGTTTTATTTAGATTTAAGAATATTAGACTTGTTATCCATACAAAATTCTCTTCTTATTGTCAGAAAATTTTATTTGAAATATGGTTAATTCATATATTTGATGTTAAATTAAAAGTGAAAATTCACTCTTTTAGAGTTAATATTTTATTGAATTTTAATCTTCGACATAAATTCCTTATAAATATATCTTCAATCGTTCAAACTTTATATTTATAATTTTTTTATTTTTAACATTTTCAGTATTTATAAAATATTAATGTGATTAAGACTAATTATGGGTGAATAAAAAATTGATGGCAAAATTTTTTTGATTTGCATGCTTTGAAAAAACATAAAACCTTCTAAAAAAACTATCTCACATGGGAAGAAAACAAGTTTTTTTTGTTATTTATATAATAAAAATATGAGAAGTTAAAATTAAATCCAAATAACATTCAAGTTTTTAGATGAAAGATGACATTAGGAAAATGAATTTTGAGCTTCAACCAATCACACGTGCTCGAATCGAGTTAGGCTGGTGTTTTCTTTTAATATAAAATAATTATAGAGTTATAGAAGATGTTTTTTTGTCAACCTACTTTGAGGTTGGGGTTGAATTTATAATTCTTTGTCCTATAAAGAATTATTTTTGCTAGTCTATGTTTTTTTTTAGTCTATGAAAAAAATAATTTAATCAGTTTTTTCTAGAATAGTTTTTCCAAATCAAAAAGATCGAATTTAAAGTCAAAATTGGCATGCTTAATTCTTATTTTATAAAAGGTAATCAAAGTTGATAATCGAAGAAATTAGTTCCGGTAATTATAAAAATCAATTCTATATGAGTTTTGGTTTAGAAATCCATTATATATAAAAAAGGGATTGAATGAAGAATTTTGGGCAATATTTTTTCCTCACTTCAATTTTCAATATTTTTTGCTTTAGTTTTAGCTTTGTTTTAAGCTTTATTTTTCCTTCATATCTAAAGCTTAGATTTGATCTTTTTAAAGAGATATTTGAATCAATTTTTTTAAATTGATGAACCATATTTAGAAATACATCCAAACAAGGTGGTACTTTTAAAATCTTATGATGCATATTATAAACATTTTATTTGCATTAAATGAGAAAAAAATAAAATTTTAAAGATAAATAATTAATTTTTTATAACAATAAAATCTCAACTTGATCGAATTATAAGAGTTTCAACAAGTAAATACTTTTTATATTTTTAGTTTAAGTTTTATATATTATAACTTTAGTATGCATGTTAAGATTTTTGTTTATATCTCTTCAAATTTGGATATATACACCTTATATTAGTACTAATATATCTAATTTGATATTTATTGTAAATTTACTTTGAATAATATAAAAATTACATGGTTAATTATAAATTAAATATTCTAATTAGTCTAATATCTTGGACAACACTTACACGATATCTTAATTTAGATTTGAGCCTAAGACAAAGATTTTGAGAATGAATCTACTTGCTCATCCAATAAAAGCCCTGTAAGAGTTTGGTAATGGAGAATTTGTTCAAGAAATCAACAATTCAATCCGACATGACAAAGAAATCACATGACCAAATTAATCTTATAATGTAAACACCCTCGTAATAGTCATTTGTTGCACCGAATGTTGGCTTATGTCTCCTAGTGGCAACAAGGAGCTAGGAGACTGGTGTGCCAGGCAACTCTTCTCTTGTCAAAGTGAAGGGAAGTGTGATGCCATGAAGGTCTAAAGGATCAAACATTTGACATTGATTTTGATTTTAGTTGTGGTGAATGAACCCAAGAGGACCTTCCAAAGGCCATAGATAAACGCTTTTTTCATTAACTTAAATCAATTTCCCTTACAATGAGCTAGAAATTTATGTCAATTTGAAGTACGAGGAGATGATTAGACAAACATCTCGCATATATATATATATATGATAACATTATGCATATATACTACATAGAAACACGAAGTTGATCAATGAGCTTGTTCAGGGTGTCATGAGACGACCCACCTTTTTGCACTGCCCTTCTAGCCACCCTGCCCAAGGCTTGCGCTCTCTCCTTTGCAATCTTTCCCTTTGATCCTCCCATCAACTCCTCCACACCTTCACATATAGCTTGCCTTGAAACAAGAATTTTAGAGACTTGATTTTGCACCCCTTCGACACTAAGCCCGGCTCCAAGTCCATCCACTATAAATTTAGCATTCAGTGATTGTTCAGCTATCATTGGCCAAGCAAGAATTGGCACACCAGCTGATACACTCTCTAGCACTGAATTCCAACCACAATGACTCAAGAACCCACCTATTGCACGATGAGATAGTATTTGGCGTTGATTGACCCATTCTCTTACAATCAAACCCCTGTTTTTTATTCTCTCTTCCAAGCCAGTAGGTAAAGACCATGTCTTTGATCTTACCACCCATAAGAAAGGAGATCCTGACTCCTCCAAGGCAAAAGCCACTTCATCAAGCTGGGAATCTGATACATCAGCTTGTGTACCAAATGAAACATAAATCACAGAATCTGGTGTGACTTGCTCAGTCATGCCATTGTGTTAAAGTACAGGAATGGTCTTGGTTGGTGGATTTATCGCTTCCCATTTTTTCATACAAACATAGAGGGCCTAAACACCAAGCCTTAGCCCCATTGATGTAGAAAGATTCAAAAGCTTGGATGTGACTCTTTTCTAGCTCTTCAAAGCTATTAACAATAACTCCCCAACTCTTTACATCAGCCTCTCCTACTTCTTGTATGAACTGGTAAAATTTGTCATCATGTTCTGGTAAGTTGGTCGACCCTGGCAAGTCTGCTCTAGTCAAAGTGAAGGGGAGTTTCATGCCAGGGAGGTCTAAAGGATCAAACATTGACACTGATTCCAGTTGTGGTGCATGAAACCAACTAGATTTGATGATGGCCATTGATAGAATACCCAGGCCATGAAAGACTAGCCTAGGGACACCAAATGCTTGGCATGAAGCAAGTGTCCAGCCAAGAAAAAAATCTGAAATGACACATATAGGAGGGGTTTTGGATTCCAACATGGTTTGTAGGACTTGCTCGAAGGGCTTTTGGAGTTGTTTGGTGGCATGGAGAAAAGGAAGGTGAAATTCCATTGAAGGTAGTTGAGAGGTGTTTTCACAATCCTTAGGTAGGCCATTAATAGTGGGGAATGGGATTTCAACGAGACTGATTTTGGGGTGATTAGCAATGGTTTTGGCTATTGATGTCGCATTTGATGGGGTGGTGATGATGGTCACCATGATTTGTTGACGTGAAAGAGCTTTTGATAGGTAGAGTAATGGAAGAGTATGGCCTTGAGCCATGAAAGGAAAGATAACAACATGGGATGACGAAGGAGAAGGCATGGTAGGACTCTTACTCTCGCTGCATACTATTTCCGTTTCTGTTCCTTGGTGTAGAATCGGCATTTATATAGACAAAATTCTATTTTACTTGTATTTGCTGTCCTTATTTGTTTTTTTTTTTAATCTACGTCAAGTGTGTGTTTTGTACAACTTCTTGTATCGAATTAATTGCCTTAATCAAAGGGTTATTGATCAATTTAATTTTTTGTGATGCAACAACCGAATAAATCAATTCAATTATTCCTGCTGCCCAGCACATGGTAACATGGGTAGCTAATTAACTAAGAAAATCCTCGTTTTAATCAATCCTAAAACAATTATCGAGGTTTTAGTACTGTAAGAAGCGAATTGTAAAGACAAAGTTGACCAAGATGCAACCTCCACGCATATTTTAATTAGAAGCTTTAAATGAATGCATGCATGGACAAAGTAATTGGGGAAGAATCCACAAAATAAAACAACCGGCACCTTCTTCCACCGATCTTGTTTGAGGAGGTGTTTGAAAATATAGTAGTGATTGTTTTTTAAAATATTTTTTATTTAAAAATATATTAAAATAATTTTTTTTTAATTTTTAAAAAATTATTTTTGATATCAATACATCAAAATGATCTGAAAATATCAAAAACTAATTAATTTAAAGTAAATAAAAAAATCAATTTTATTCAGAAACGTTTTTGAAATACAAAAACAAACATGAGTTCTTGAACAATTCCTAGATAAAGATCCAATCATGTCTACGAGAGGCATTGTCAAATTTTGATTTTGTTCATGCATTCCACCATCTAAAAATTAGGATACTTTAATTGGATTTCCCCAAAAAAAAATTTTAGAAAAAATAAAAACTAAAACATGAACTCTATTAGATGGATTATATTTTCAAAAAATCATATAACTAAACCGATACATTATACTTATTTATTTATTTTAATTAACTAAAGAAAACCAGAGTTTATTTAACATAATACTTCCAAGGATGGATAGAAATTGATAATAGAGAAATATAATTCTTCTTTTTCATTGGCATGTGTCAAGAAGGGCTAAAATTTGCACCAATGTCGTCTCAGTCTACCTAAGGGCAACAAGGCACTCCCATGCTTTCACTTGTCCTAAAATACTTGTCATTTTCTAAAAAAAATTTTAAATTATTCATTTTGATTTATTTATTTTTTCAATTTTTCAAAAAAAAAATTCCCTTTCCAAAATGGAATATCCGCCCTCCTCTCTACCCATCTAGCTCAGGCACAATGGGCACAGAAACAATACGGGCCCTAACGTTTGTCTATTCCATCCGAGAGAACAAACTCATTTGGGCCCTGAAATTGGTTTATTTTTCAGGCTTTGTAACTGTTATCTCATCCAACTTAAATTAATTCTACTAATATTATTTTAATATTTATTAATGGTTTTGATATATTAATGTATAAAATTAAAAAAAATATTTTAATATATCTTCCATTAAAAAATACATTACACCATATTATTAAACAACACTTCAAGTGCAATCTTAAAACAATATTTGTTTAAGAGATTGCGTCTGCGTTTTGTTAAAAACACATATGCAATCTCTTTGATAATTAAAAAATATATGTTACTGTTCATAGGTCCCATGGTCTGCTGGGTTTGAAATACAAGAAAAAAGGAAGCAGCTAGGACCTACTTCCTGCGCAGTAAAATGCTGAAATATGCTGCACTATTCCGGCCGGACCGGATGCGGTTCAAAGCTTAAAATGCATTGAACCGGGTCCGACCTAGTAAAATAAAAAAATAATTTTTAATTGTGATTTATTCAAAAAATTAGTGTTTAACATTATTCAATGACACTATATAAATTAGACGGAGAGTGCTTGAACATGTAGCATTTGTAGAATTTGATCGCAATCCCAAATTATAGATAGTTTAATGGAACAATAAAAAATATTTTATATAAAGTATTATTTATTTCATGATGTAATAGCAATAGTTAAATCTACAATATTTAAATTAAAAACCATTAATATTAATATATATATATATATATTAAAATTATTTTATAACCTCAATTTCAAAAGCATTCTTAACTAAACACATTAAACTATTTTTTTCAACCTCAATTTCAATCACATACATAAATACCAAATCAACCTCAACTAAAAACACTTTTTATAAAACAAATTTTTTCAAACCACAACCACAGCAGCTACCACAATACCAAACACAAAAAACCAAACCATGTTTTCAATGTTGCTGACTGGAAGGCCTAACGTTGATTGGTGCGAATCGCACAAGGTCGAAACAATTAGGACTAATGTGGAAGGTACATTGAATTTAGCAGATATTTACGAGCAGCATAATCTCTTGGTGATGAATTTCGCGACTGGCTGCATATTAATTTGAGCATGATCAAGATCATCAAGAAGGATCAGGATCAATTGGGTTCCTAGAGGAGGATAAACCAACCTTCACAGGCTCTTTCTGCTCCAAATCCAAGGCCATGGTAACAAATACATAACCCTTTTAGTGTCTTCCATATATGCTAACTTAAAACTTAGGTCAAGCACTACTGTGAAACGATAAGTAATGCAATGTTCAGTGTGCAGGTGGAGGAAAACTGCTTCTGAAAGAATTTGAGAATGTCTGTACACTGCGAGTTCGGATGCCAGCATCGTCCGAACTCAGCAGTCCTAGAAATTTCATAGCGAAAATCTCCCGGTACATCAAATGGAACAATTCTGGTGTAGAAGAACAGGCCAACAAGAAGACTTAAAACATTAAAGCTGAAGAATGAGTTCCCTGAAATGTTATCAATTCTGGTGTATGCAAGCCTTAAAACATTAAAGCAGTTGCAGTTAGGGAATTAAGAAGCTGTCATCAGCTTATGTACGTTCCTTGCGCGGTTCTCAGTTCTTTGATCCATTTCTGTAATTCTTTTGTTCCCTGTAGATTTTTTTTTTTTACCATTTAGCAAAATAACATCATTTTATTAAATCATTTCCATAGATGTCAAGTGAGGAGTGAAGGACTTTCAGTAAATGTATTTTTGATTTTTAACAATTAATAGCATAAATTCAGTAACAATAGTTTGGATCACTGGAATAGCCGAGTTAGCTAGCTATCATTTATCAATCAAATTTAATCAGTCAATATCTTTTTCAATTCAATTAAAACTCGTTCCAAACTAATTAGCTGGCTAGGACTTGCTAACTATGATTGTAACCTGCAATGCTTCCCTGTTGATTTTGTGTTTTTTCTTGAGCTATTGATTGTTTGCTAGCTACATCATCATTTTCTGAGCATAACTTGCTGTAGTAGTTGTTACTACTCGATCTGATGTCCATTAACTTTCCTCGTGTTCAAAATTTTAAAATATTTTATGAACATGAACATGGTCAAGTGTGTTATTGCACGAACTAGATTCATATTTACTCCAATTATGATTTGCTAATTAGCTAAGGTGTTTAAAATATTTTTATTTAAAAATATATTAAAATAATATATATTTTTTTTATTTTTAAAAATTTATTTTTAATATTAGTACATTAAAATAATATATAAATACAAAAAAAAATCGAAACATAAAAAGTTAAATTTTTTTTGTTTCATATAATAATTTCATGATATGTGTGTGCTAAGGCCACTGCCAATATTTGAATCCTATGCCAGATTTGTAAGCACCACTCCCAATTCGTGGATGTCATCGTATCTTCCACCAAGGAAAAACAAAAAGCTATAGATGGAAGATGAGTCATTTTTTGTTTGATCGTTGTCGTTCTCACTGGAATCATCCAGTTTCTGCTTTGCATATTCACCAAGTATCCTGTTGCTTCCAAAATTTGCTGGAAAAAATTGCTTGGGAAAAAATTGTTTGGCAACAAATATTAAAATTTAATATGATTTATATGTTTTGAATTGTTTTGATGTGCTGATGTCAAAAATAATTTTTAAAAAATAAAAAAATATTATTACCATGTATTTCAGTACAAAAATTTATTTAAAAAACAACCACCACACTCCTAAACCTTCTAAGACTTAATTTCCTCTGTGAATATGGAAGTAGAAAGATTATGGACAAGAATCTGCGAGAGGAATCAATATTTCTTAAGAAACACAAGATAAATTAAAAAAAAATAAACATTTTGGTTTTTCTTTCTTTTCCCTCGTTAGTTTGATTCTTCTCCAAACATATATATATATATATGTAAGAATTAAGATGAAAGGGGTCAATATATATATTCTTCTCCGAACATGGTAAAACAAGATAAATATTGTTTCTTAATAAATATATAGTACTGATCGAGTCCTTTTCATCACCTTGAAGACTGTATGAATCTGCTTGGCCTTCATAACATAGCATGAAATTAATGGCGAGGCTGCGATTTAACATTTTCTTTGTCTAATTTGAGAGAAAGATTAGGGACGGGTCTCCAAATATATTTAAATATGCCAAGATGCATCTTCTTGAGGACAATAAAATAAATAAATATTTCAATATATATTATTTTATTATCCTTGGGACCCTTGGAGTCGTGAAATCACTTGTAAACATTTAACGTGCTCTTTTGGGGATGCGATCCATAAGCCATGCCATTATCAAGATAGTGCATGGTGCTAATTGATGGTGACAAAATCGTGTCGTAGCTGTGTTCTCAAGCTTTTGTTTTTTTTTTATTTAATATCAATATTCGAGTTAACTTGTATACATTTTAATTAATTTTATAAAATTTAAAATTAATAATTATATAAATTTTTAATAATTTTAAAAAACTTTAACTTATAATCATTCTCAAACTTGTAACTATTGGTATGATTTCTTTTTTATTTAATTAATGGCAGAGTGCATGATGACAACTAAAACACATAGTAATTGCTCATAGAAAACAACTTCCACACAGAAAACCAATGGATGGATATGAAACCCGACCTTTCCTAATGAATAGTATAAAAGGTGGAAATTTCATTGGATTTTGTTAGCTATTTAAGATGGGTTGGTTAAAATCTTTTGAGTAAATTATGGATGATGCTGAAAAATCTTGAGTTATAAACACCAAAGGGAAACATTTTTTAAAATGCTAAAGAACTAAAACTAGATAGTTTTAGATTTTTTTTATTTTTAATATCTCACAATTAACCTGGCCCGGTTAAGTTTAGATCGAGTGATTAACCGAGTCAATTGGGTGATATTCAAGTCAATTATGTCCTAGTCTTAATTGGTTTAATGTTAAATATATCTCCCAAGTTAGGCGTCATTGAATTTCTAGATCAATCCATCATATTGGAAAACTTGAGGGACTTAAATTGACTTATCCTCTCCTAACCAATCACGTTTCGAGACGTGGATGATACGCATCAACACATGGCAAATTCCTTGGAGCACAAAAGGCCAAATAGTAAAAGATTTGTTCTTAAGACAGAATCTCAACCCCGCCAATGTGTCAAGGATGTCAGCTTAGTACAAAGTGACCATGAAAAAGGAGCAAGGACTTGCGAAAAGTCTTTAATGATGGATGGACAAAACGATGTCGTTGTTGAAAATGTCGCTGCAACTTGGATGTAATCAAGCAAAAGTGAAGTCCCATCCACGTGGTCATGTTTTCTTTTTATGGTAACTAAAGTGGTGTGTGTGTGTGTGTGTGTGTGTGTGATTTAGGGTAAATTAAACTAAGTAAATCTCATGTTTATAAACTTGATTCATGCACGGATTACAAGTTGGACATTTGTATAAGATTTATAAGGTATAAATTAAATAAATCTCATGTTTATAATAATAACTTAGATTGCAAGTTATATAAGTTGATTTGGATTAATTAAAATAACTTTATTTAAAATAAAAATTAAGAAATGTCATTTTAAAATAAAAAATTAATCACCCCATTAGTGGGAGGTCCTATCATTTTCTTTTTGAAGTAGAAAATCAATCTCCCCACTATCTCACTTGTGGTGGTGACTGCCAAGTTTGAATTGTACAAAACTTCTTTGATTTTTCAGCTATAACACTTCAAATTGATCTCTATGATTAAGCCTCGCCTCCAAGAAAATCATGGCGCAATCTCATCATATTATACACCTAATTATTAATCCAGGTGTTTTAAAAAACAAACAAATATTTGATTGGTTAAAAAAAAAAGTAATAACAAATACTTTAATTGGTTTAAAAAACAGTAACAACATATATATAGTTTTAGTTTAATTGACCAGGCTATAGATTTGCTTTTTGTAGATCATTAGTTTGAATCCACAAATCTCAGAGCCACTAGAGACTTATATGGTCAATAACTTCAGGGCTCATGGGATTAGTCGAGGTACACGCAAACTGACCCAAACACCCACGTTAATTAAAAAAAGATAAATATATAATTCAAAAGGAAAAATATATTTCTTTTTTTTATATTATCTTTTTTTTTTGTCTTGAAACACAAACGAACAATGATTTTTTATATCTTGAAATGCGAGCCAAACCCTACATTAATTTGATTTTGGTTTGGTGGGTTTAGTTATGCTTTATCAAAGAAAACATGCATGCAAAGTTTAGGTGTTAAAGAGTCCATAAATGATAAAAGCATTGCGACAACACCATCCATCATGTGAATTCAACTAGCAAGTGGCAGACCTCATCCATTGAATATTATTAAGACATCACATGGTCCTTTTATGGGAATATTCTCACCTTAAAAATCATCTCTTACTTCCTCCTCAGATCCAACTGAACCAAAGAAAACCTAAACCTCCTCTCCACTGGATATCTTGTCTCTTGTCCTAGAGATGGAATATTCCAGCCACCACTTTGATGTTATCGTTGTCGGTGCCGGCATTATGGGCAGCTCCACTGCATATCAACTAGCAAAAAGAGGTCAGAAAACGCTCTTGCTGGAGCAATTTGATTTCTTGCACCACCGTGGATCCTCACATGGCGAGTCACGTACTATACGGGCAACTTACCCGGAAGACTACTACTGTGACATGGTCATGGAATCCTCGCAAAGTTGGGAGCAGGCCCAGTCAGAAATTGGCTACAAGGTTTATTTCAAAGCCCAGCAATTTGATATGGGCCCCTCCGATAACAAGAGTCTCCTATCGGTTATCTCTAGCTGTGAGAGGAAGTCCCTCCCTCATCAGGTCCTGGACGGACAACAAGTGGCTGACCGATTCTCCGGCAGGATTAACATACCGGAGAGTTGGGTTGGGGTGTTAACTGAAGTCGGTGGGGTTATAAAGCCCACCAAGGCAGTGTCCATGTTTCAAGCATTGGCATTTCAGAAGGGTGCAGTTTTGAGAGACAACATGGAGGTGAAAAACATTGTTAAAGACGAGGCAAGAGGAGGGGTAAATGTGGTGGTTGCCAATGGCGAAGAGTATTGGGGTAAGAAATGTGTCGTTACTGCTGGGGCTTGGATGGGCAAGTTGGTTAAAACGGTTAGCGGGCTTGAATTGCCTATACAAGCCTTGGAGACTACAGTGTGTTATTGGAGGATCAAGGAGGGGCACGAGGCAAAGTTCGCCATTGGAAGTGATTTCCCTACGTTTGCAAGCTATGGTGAGCCTTACATCTACGGCACGCCGTCGTTGGAGTTTCCGGGACTGATCAAGATTGCTGTGCATGGAGGGTACACTTGTGACCCTGACAAGAGGCCGTGGGGTCCTGGGATTTCATCGGATTCCATGAAGGAATGGATCAAGGGGAGGTTCTCAGGCTTGGTTGATTATGGCGGGCCTGTTGCTACTCAATTGTGCATGTACTCAATGACCCCAGATGGGGATTTTGTGATTGATTTTCTTGGGGGGGAGTTTGGGAAGGACGTGGTGATTGGTGGTGGGTTTTCAGGTCATGGGTTCAAGATGGCTCCAGTCGTGGGGAGGATTTTGGCTGACCTTGCGCTTAGCGGGGAGGCCAAGGGTGTGGACCTGAAACACTTCAGGATACAGAGGTTTCAAGAGAATCCTGAAGGCAACGTGAAAGATTATGAAGATCAAGTCACTCTTCACCAAATCACAGGTAGATGAGTAGCCCATTTGCCTGTCCATGTCGCAAGACTAGACCTTTTAGTGGCCATTTGTATCTTATCTTTAGTGGTTTATCTTTAGTGGTTTAGCTCTCTCTATCTCTCTCCCCCCACCACACACATTCCACAGAGGCTTGCTCTGGGATATTTGTCAACCATCCTTGCCAATCAAATTAGTGATTCTCAGGTGAATCTGGGCTTAGAAAAACGATAAAAATCACAGAATTGATGCAGAAATAAAAAAAAATTATATTGCTTGTGAAGAAACTGGCTCAAGAAATAATATGATGTATGCTTCATTTGCTAAAAAAATGGAGTCCAGAGACCCAATATGTACAAACTACAATCCCATACAAAGCATTGGTGCTTTTGTATAATTTCCAAAAAGAGGAACCCAGAAACACTGACGGATGACGGCAGCGCGATTCACCTTTTGATTGATGGGTTCAGGTAAGGCAAGATCTAAAACTATATCCTGTGTAATGGCAATTTCTCCTTATTGGATGCAACAGTGCAATCTGCGATTTGTAAAAATAAAACGGCAATCACAGCTGCCTGATTGAGCTAAATAATGAATCAATCTGACCAAATATCGTGGGTTTCAATCTACTCTACACACAGGCTGAAAGACCCAGCAAGAGATACAATCCTGAAAGGAGCCTCCATCCATCTAGCCTTTAAACCAAATAGAGAACCTGCACATCAGGGAAATAATGGCATCAGCGGCGCACTCCAAGTTTCAAAAAAGAATTGTCAACTTTGCCTGATCAATGAAGAAACTAATTCTGATAGATTTGGTTTCTTTAAGAAGATAGGGCAAAGCTATTCCAAGCTGAAAGCATGCTTGTCTACACACAATTGCTTCACCAGCATAGGTAATAATATCAACCAGTTGACCACCAAAAAAAAAAAAAAAAAAAACAGAAAAAACAAGTTTGCAATTGGCTATCAATCAATTGAATACCAGAGTTTTTCGAAGAATCAAAAACTTCAGGCAAAGGTTCATCAGAAATTAAACATCAACATAGTGGAACCTAAACGTTAAAAAGTGGCAAAATCACTTTGTATTCGTTGGGTGCTCCTGAACACAGGAAACAAATAAGTGAGAGAGCAAGAGAATGTATGCAAGTCCAGAGTTTGAACCCAAAATGGTAAAACCATGCATGCAATTTCCAAACAGTATAATCAAGTGTATAGATAGATTGATTCATTAAGTTCAGATAAAAAGAACACAGAGTTACTTGCAGAGAGCCACTTTAATGACCAGCTCAACCAAATCCTTACATTAAATAGATTGGCAATTATAGACACCACCTGTGTTGCTCGCTAAACCGCAAAAGTTGCAAGAAGTGCATGCAAGACAGCCCAGTAGATAATTATACAAAGACGTAGGGCAGGCCGACGCATTAATGCCCGGTCACAAGAAACCCTGAAACATTGCATATATAAGATTTTTCAGACCATTATGAAAGCAATGTAAGTATTGCATCAAAACAGGGAAGAAAACAGATAATCCTACCATAGACCATCTATCATGTCAGACACAGGTCTTGTAAACTTCGGTACAATTCTCGATGTAGTAAGTGACTTGAAACCATGAACTGAGGAGGAAGAGGGAAACGAAATAAGAATCAAACCGTGTTAGAACCAAAAACATCGAAGAGCAACAAAACATCTTGTTGGACTACCTTTATCATCATCTTCATCCTCTAAACTATTCTTGCCAACAGGATCCTCATCTATAGCAATAGCAACTTGATCATTGTTGACTTTGCGCAAATTGCGAACTTGAGATGAACTGGAGGGCACAGGGGCTACCCATTTGTTGATCTGCATGGAAATTACACCAAATCTCAGATTGTTCTCAAGCACTCAAAATTTGAATTGCAACAAGCATATAAAAATAATTGGATGTGTTAAACTCAAAAATTTCAACAAGATTACCCTAACCCTACTAATCAACACAGAGAGAATTTCTAAGATTGTGTTACTTTGTTTCAACTACTTGACAATTTGATTGCACAGTAGAGAAAAAGAAAAGGGAAAAAAATTGATATCGCTGTTTTAATGGTGCATCACTAGAAAACTAATTTTCATACGTGAAAGGATAGATTAAGAGACTCACCACTGGTTCGACTTCCACAATTTCTGAGACTGAGTTGGTTGTCTGTCCCAAATCTTCAACCCCTTCAAGCATATTTAATTGGGATTCTTTCTCACGTAAAGAGCTCTCAAGAGTTTCTATTCGACGTGTTAACTCACCTACTTTATTCCTTTCTGTTTGCACTAATGTGTCCCTGCTTTGAGCCACCACCTGTAGATCCTCCAATTTAGACACAATGCTCGTAATCTTCTTCTGAAGCAATTCCTTGTGCTCAGGTGCCATACTGCTATCATAAAGATTAACATCTTGCATCCCGACTTGAGAAACCAATGTGTCCAACCACAACAACAATTCATGGATGTCGTCTGAATTTCTCTTGCTGCTCATCTGAGATGCAACCAGAACTTCATTGGTGCACCTAGTGACCTCTTGCCTTAAGAAAGATATTTCAGCATCACGCTCTTGCAATTGTGATTGAAGTTTTTCAACCTCAGCAAGGAGACTTTCAGAAAAATGATGGAGCTCATCAAACTTGTTCACAGTGATGGAAAGCTTTTTCAGAGCCTTTCCACGAGAAGCTTCAAGGTTCTCAATGTCCAAATTCTTTTGCTGCAAAATCTTTTCCAGTTCTTTTGTTTTGCTAGTTAAATCTTCCATCTGGACCTCTTCCTCATCAAGAGCTTGCATCAGGGTTTCAATTTCTGTAATCAACAAGTAGCATCCATTATTATGGATTATCTAAATGAAAAATTAGAAAATATAGCAATTAAAACTACTCATTTCAAAGTCATCTAAACGTACCTTGCTCTTTCGCAGCAAGCACATCGGTCAGCGATCTGACCCTCTCCTGTAAATCTGATGATATGGCTTGCCCATCTTGAAGTTCCTTTACTCTCTGCTTCAATAATTCCCGCTCCTCTTCCATCACATCTACCTGTTTCTCCAAATCATAGATGCGAGTTCTTGAAGATTGCAGATCTCGCGAGTAGCTTGTTACAGCTGACTCTGCTTCCTTAATTTGACTAACTAGCTCCATGCAAATCCTCTCTCTTTGAATGTCCTTCTCCTGAAGCTCTTTCTGCAAATTTGATATCATAACTTTCATTTCTTTCTTTTCACCCTCTGTGATGTCACCTTTTATACTAAAAAATTCCTTGACTGCCACGGACAATCTTTCTGCCATGGTCTTGAAATGCTCCTCAGATGGAAAATTATGCTCACCACCATCAGCGAATCTTGCAGGTTTCCAGTTCACTGCCATGTCACCAGTAGCCATAGCATTTCCTGATACTTCAGCTTTTCTATTTTCAATTTCCATGATAGAACTGGTGCATGCTTCATAAAGCAAACTAATGTTTCTGAGCAATACAACAATTTCCTTTTCCTTTTCCTTTTCTGCTGATTTTATATGCTTATTTTCTCTTTCCAAGGCCTCAAATGACTCTTTTTTGGGAAATCATTTCTCTGTGAAGGATCCCGATCAATTTTGATAGATTTCTGGCTTGGTTATGTAATGCACCAGAATGTTCGCCTAATATTACTTTAACTGCACCAATTTCTTTCACTAATTCTTGCACAGTATTACAAACTTCAATAATAAAATTATCATCAAAATCATCTGGCATGCTGGATTGTGATGAAAACTCCACAGATAAGTTGTCCTGAAAAGAGAGCTTAGGTTAGAAACACAAAACAATAAATAGTAGGTCCAATCTAACTAAAATTTTCAAAAATAACAAGCTTAAAAAACAAGATTTCTTGAGAGAATCAAGTAATATAGATAATACCATGTTTTCTGAAATGTTGAAAGTAATGCCATCAGCCCTGCTAAAAGGTGGAACATGAACTGCAAGATTAGTTTCTGTTCTTTTAACACATGATGCCATACCAGCCTCTACATTTTGCAGAAATTCCAGTTCCATGGTGAAAACACCACCCAGTAGATCATTGATATCAGAGAAGCTTTTCCTGAGTTTGTCTGCCGTAGATTTTAACACTGCAAGCTCTGAATATTGTTTCCTTTTCTCCTGTGCATGAACTGTGAACGACCTTTCCAGACGTGAAAAAGCTTCCAGTTTTGCAGCCTCCGCTGTATCCCTCTCCTTGGATATCTCTGAAATTTCAATACTGGCTTTAGCCAGCTCCTCTTGTAGACTATCATTCCTGTCTTGGACTTCATTTAATTCAGCAAGCAGCAGTTCTGCCGCTCTTCCAGATTTTTTAGATTCTTGTTCGGCTGAAGCCACAGCAGCATGCAAATCACGGCATAGTTTCCCCATGTATTCCAACTTCTCGATTGGATCATTGCTGTAAATTTCAGCACCAACATCAACGTCTCCGAGAACATTCAACATCATGGTTAAAGTATGCCCTTTCTCCTGCAGAAGGTGCTCAGTTTCAGCCAAATGATTTCTCAAGAGTGAACTATCAGCTTCAAGGGCTTCCACCCTTTCAGGGTAAGTGGCCAAGTCTCTCATCTTCTGTTCATTGTCTGCAAGAGCATTTTCCCTGTCCTTAATCTGAGATTTCAAGAGCACCAACTCCGCATTCATCTCTTCAATGGTTTGTTTCAGACTATCACGCTGTTGTACCAATAACTTCCCTTTTCTAACAGCAACGTTCAGCTTCTCTCTCACAGAAGTAGACTTCTGTTCCTCCTGATGCAGTAGCTCTTGTAACTCCAACATCTTTTTCTCCTTTGCTTCAACTTCACAAATCAAAGACTGCTGCTTCTCTCTGTCTCTGTCTCTTTCCTCCTTCACACATGCCAGTTCACTCAAAGTCTCTTCCAGTTCTTTTTTCAGAGAATCCCCATTTTCTTCCTCATTACCCCGTGCATCTCTCTTCAGAAGAGCTGCATCAGATTCCTCAGAGTCCAATATATCTCTAGTTTGGCCTTCAATAAAATTGGCATCAGTTCCTTTAGCATGGTAATCTACAACTGCCTCGACAGGCACAGATTTTGCAGAAGAAAGTGTTGCGTAGTTCTCTACAAGCTTCCTCAGTAATCTTTCCAGACACTCTGTACTGCTGCCATCAGATATAAAATCTTTTGCACCAGGATCCTGCAATGCATCACAAACCAAATCCTGCATCCTTCTTATCTCATCATTAATGCTCTGAATACGCTCCTCAATCCCAAGCTTGTCAACCAATTTCTCCTGCAAAGCAGATGCTTCATTCTGCAGTTTTTCATTGTCTAGTTCAAATTGGACTGTCCTTGCTGAAAGTTTCTCAACATCAGAAGTCAGAATCTCCAATCTTTCAAAAAGGTTCTCTCTCTCAAGGATAACTGCTTGAAGGTCTCTCTCAAGGTCAGATACTCTCTTTGATGACTCCTGCAACTCAGCAATTAGGTGAGATACTCTATCTTGTGACTCTTCCAAATCTGCAGTAACTGATCTGCAATAATTTTCAAGTTCATCAATCTTCTGCAGCAGAGAATTTCTATCATGGCTAGCCTCTGAAAGTGCATTTTCTAACCACTCAATCCGATCCTCTGGCTCGGCCAACCGCAAATGGGAAGGCAAATTGATCCTAGCTAAACGTTCTTCCCATCTCTGAACCAAGTTGTTCCTTTCCATCAAGGATTGTTCCAGCATTTCATTTTGTTCAGCCAAGCCATAAAACGTACTTTGAAGCTCCTCATATTTTCTTCTCAAATCATCCCCTGAATTTGAGCCAGACTGTACATCCTCTTTCCAGGTATCTGTGACAACAAAACCAGTATCAGAATGTGAACCCCCAACTGAACTTTTTTGGTCCCAATCTGTAGGCAGTAAAGTGTTTGCAGTTGCTGATCTTGCTAACCAATCAACCTTTTCGATTATATCTCTTGAATGGAAATGCTCTGGCAGATCCAGATCTTCTAAAATCTCCTCTATCCTCTGGAGTACCGAGTCTTTTAGAAGAAAAGATTCTCTCAGTGCAGTAGCTGAGTTGCGGATGTATGAAAGTTCAGATTCCAGAGCTTCCACGCGCCCACCAGCCTCTGAATAGGTCTTCAGTTTTGCTTCAATTTCATGCAGCCTGGAATCTTTCAGCTGTAAATCCTGTGAGCATCTGTCCAATTCACCAGATGTCTCTGCCAGGGACTGCTTGAGACTGTCACGCTGCACAACCAGCCCCTTCCCCTTGGCAACAGCTATGCTAAGCTTCTCTCTAATGGATGATACCCTCTGCTCTGACTGTTGGAGTTCACTTACTTTCTCCTGCCATTCAGATCGCATAGCAACAAGAGCTTCCTCAGCCTGGGTCAAATGCTCCTTAAGTACAAGGATTTCATTCTCATGCTGAAGCGTCAACCCAGTTAACTGATGTATCTCCTTCTGCAGTTCTGTCATTTCCAGTACCTTAGAACCAAACTCTTCTCTAGATGAGTTAACCTGCTCCTTAGCCTCCTTGTATTTGTGCACAAGGAAAGACACCAATGACTCCAGATGGGAAACAGGTGTCATCTCTGAGTCTGCCCCGCCATCTTCAAGTTTCACTTCACCCTCAACATCTTCAATTAGCCTTTGAATGGAACTAAAATCATGGCACCTTCTGTTCAGTTCCTCAGTATCTTTTATTTGACTCATCAACTCAGAGTTAAGTTTCTTGTTTGCAGACTGAAGTTGTAGCCTCTCAGCCAGAGCATTCTCCAATTTCTCCAAAAGGGCTTTGAATCTAATATAATCTACAGTGTCAGGCAATTCCTCATCTTGTAAATTACTTTCTTCCACATAACCACATGAATCAATCACAATTTTTCTAAGCTCAGAGTACAGCTTATGCGAAGTGGCATTAACCAACTCACTTTTTCCAAGCAACTCATTGCACTTCTCACTCACTCCATTGAATAAGTTAGAGGCCGTTTCATGGTCTCTGGAAGAAGCTTCAAGTTTCTCCTTCAGATCCTGTATCGTATTTGTAGCAGCATTAACAGAGGCAGTAACATGACTACTTACATCCAAGGAACCATGACTGGGCATTGAGGCGGTGGAGGTGAGCGAAAATCCAGTAGAGACATCTAGCCTATCAACTGCTTCAATAATCTGGGCAACGGTTGAATTCCATTCCTGCTCAACTGTCAATGCCCTCTCAGCTGCTTCCATTTGGGATTTTGCTAGTTCATCATGAAGTACGGAAGCCTTCTCATCTGAACTTTTCTGTAAACCATGCAACTGACTCTGCAAATCTTCAATTTTCAATTCGCAGTCACTCAGTTTTCTGCCAAACTCAGAATTTTCTGCTTTAAGACTGACTTCTTGTTGTCTCAGGGAATCACAAAGAACTTCAAGCTTGTTGTTTTTTTCATTAAAATCAGACAAATGTTGCTTTACCGCTTCATAAAGAACACCAAGTTGGATGTTGGTTGCTTCCAAATTATCATTGTGTTCCTTCAGGGCTTCAGCCTGAAACTTGAGCTCCCTGATAGTGCAATTAGCAATGTTTATATCATCTCTCTCCGTCTTGAACATTAAACTGGCATTCTCAGCATCTAGAGTTAATCGCTTAAGGATTGCCTTCAAATTTCCTGTGTATTCTTTCATTGAAGCAAAAGGATCTGTTGCTGGTGATTGATCCTCTTTCATGGAACCATCCTCTGCCTCATTCTCATCGTGTTGCCCCTTTGACTCAAAAGCTTGAATTAGTTTTGACACTGCAGGAGATGCACTTTTACCACCAGCTCTAGTTAGTGATACCGAATGAGAGTGCACCACTTCAATTTCCTTTTCAAGACCTTGCAAAACTTTTCCTGCCTCCTCAAGGTGTCCCTTCAAGGCTACAAAACCCAAGGAATCATCAAAGACTTCCTGCCCCAACAGTGCTAGTGGCGGAGCTACTTCAAAGTTACCAGACATGGATTTCTCAGACATTGAAAAGGTAGCTTCACCATCATGCTCAACATCAGATGCATTCTCCCAAACCTTGCTCTGTGTTTCCAAACTTCCAACTGGATTCGCAGCTTTGCCAACCGGGGATGACTTTTGGGCTTGCAAGTCTTCAATTTCTTGTAGCTTAACTTTATGTATATCCAGATTGCTGCTAAGAAATATATTTTCCTCCGTAAGTTGTTCAAGACGCGTTGTCATCTCTTTTAGCTCAGATTCAAACTGCAAGCATTCTGCATGATCTTTAGATAACTCATCATGAAGGACAAGAAGCTCAGATGAAAGTCTATCTCTCTCCTGGGCTGAATAACTCATGTCCTCTTCAAGTTTCTTTCTCTCTTCTGTAGTCATGGCAAGGCTCCCACTTAATTTCAGATTTTCCACTTGTAGAGCTTCCACCAAACCCTTACAATCAGATAACTCCAGGCAAATCTTATCATGACAATCAGCAAGGTACTCCTTTTCCCCATTGAGCTTGATTTTCTCATCTGTCATTGAAGCAACAGTTCCCCTCAAGTTGGAACTTTCCGTCTGCAAAGCTGCTATCAAACTCTTGCAGTCAGCTAATTCATTCAACAGCTTCTCATTCTCATGGAGACAAGAATTTTTTCCCTCCTCAACTATCTTTCTCTCCTCGGTCAAGGAAACAAGATTGCCATTTAAGTTTTCAACTTCCACCTGCAAGGCTGCAACAAAATCCTGGCTGTTGACCAATTCCTTTGATAGTCTCAATAATTCTGATTGAGACATCTCCAGACTATTCTGCAACTTGTATGCTCTAGCAGAAACTTCCTCGACTTCCACCTTTGCTTCGTGAAATTGCTGCTCAAGCTCCTCCCTCCCACTAAAACTAGCCTGAAGTTCAGATCTGCATTCTGCAAGCTCTTCAGCAAGGGAGTTACCCCTCTCACAAGCTTCTTTGAGTGATGCATGAAGCACAGATATTTCATCATCCAATTGATGCAAATGGTGATCATTCTCTATTTGTAGATCAGACTGTTCAGAAAGTTGCAATTGAAGGATATCTTTCGTGCACTTTGTGAGGAACAATTCTTCTCTAAGTCTCTCCAACAAACCCGGAAAGCCATTTTGTGATGAGAATGAATTGGTAGTCCCCAACTCAACATTAGAAACTGATCCCCGAGACTCGAGCAGTAACCTATACTCGTCTTCATTAAGTCCCTTTATCACCTCTATCAGCTGCAAGAAAGTGATTTCGCCCAAATCACCAAGAGGAGACATAGCATATCCATCAGATGTACTTGCTAGTTTATTTAAAAGAGGCCTTTGGTCACTTTCAGCAACAAACACAAAAGAATCCTCAGGAAAATATTGTGGACTAGATGCTTCTGTAACCAACCTATCAGATTGAACACTTTCCCCATCATTTCCACAATATCCATACCCAGATGGAATTTCCACATTTTCTACAGTAGAAGGACCTATATCAACAACTTTCCCATGTTGATTCATGGCTTCATGGATAACACCTGCACTTCCATCAGCCTCCGAAATAGCCAAAGTAGATGCCACTAGCCCATCTGACATGTCAGTTGCTCTTGCAGAAACAGAAGCATCATCTACCCCATCACTTTGCTTTGATTGAGAAGCTGCTGCTTCCACCACGTGGATCTGTTCTGAAGCTGTCTCTCCAGCACATTTGGCAATTTCACCACGCCCTGAGAAAGAAAGCCTCCTGTCTCCTTCAAGCTCTAAATCACTGCTTCCACCAAAATGCTTTGAGTCCAAACCATCAGCTTCCTGCAATGCCCCCACCCAGCAACAAATGAGAATTTAATTATACATCAAATCCACACGTTACTTTGTCCCAATCTGCCAAACAGACTTCCCTAATAAAAGGAAAAGGGAAATATAGATTGACAATTAGTATTAAGAGATTAAGAGCCCAACCTACATCCGTTACCTGATTTCCCCTTGCTTGTATCGAGGATGTATCAGGGGTATCTTCTTGTGGTGGCAATGGCCACATGCTGTCTTCCCCATCTTGGCTCTCTGTTTCACCTGTAACGGTTGTGCCATCCATAATATCAATTAATTTATGAGGGGCTGACACATCCACGCTTACAAATGCATCATCATGTTTGGTTTTTGCTTCAGAATCTGGAATATCTGAGCTTCCTAAAGGAACAACTCTTGCAGCCTTATCATCAATAGACTGGCTACTTTCCGCTTCATCAGGTTTTGAGGAATCAATATGATTCTCATCAGCCCCACCTTCCTCCGCAGCACTGCCAGCATCATGATCCAAAGCTGTTTCAGCTACTCTTGTTTCAGGTGTCAGAGGAATTGAAGGCAGATCAACAGCCACAACATCAAGATCAAGATCAGGAGCCCCAGAAGATGAAGACACCAAAGAATCTACCCTTCCCGAATCAGGATCACTCTGAGATTTAACTTCCCATTCATGAACCTGTTTCAATCCTGCTGCTTTTCCAGTACTCGACGCTTCATCAGCGTCAGATTCATGCTTCTCCGACGTGCTAGACTTTTTCAAGGATCTTCCATGGCTACTACTACTGCCTTTACTGTCCTTCTTCTGGCGAAATTGCTGAAGCTGATAATTCAAAACAAAGACTCAGATTCCAACCAATTGCGTTCAATCTTTACCTCCTTTCTAACCCAGAGAAAGAGAAAAGAAAAACAAAAGGTTTAAACTTCAAAGACACTACACATCACACAATGTTGAATCTCCTACAGTTACAGCTAATCATATCCGATTCTAATTTTTCTTCTTTACAAAACCACAACAGTGGATTTTTATTTTTCCCTTCGGATTTAGCTTCCGCAGCATTCCTAAGATTAAAACCAAAAGCAAAATTCACAACATTCTGTTATACATTTTCTCCTACTCTATTTATTAAAAAAATAAAAATAAAATCCATTTCCCTCTAATTCAGCGCCAACCAATCAAATTGTAAAAAAAACCGAATCTATCAATCAATAATAAAAATAAGTGAATGAATGGCAATGACAAATAATGCTAACAATAAGAAGAAGAAGAAGTACCTTTTTACGACCGGCGGCGAGCAGATCGGTACGGCTCTTGTTCTTGTCCATCCTCCGATCCGCTCCGTTTTTACTCCCCACCGTTACTTGTCACTAAACACCTCCTCCTCCTACTCCAATTCTCGCGCTCACCATCAGATTCTTCTTCAATTCATTTAAGAACATAAACAAACTAAATCAAAATCACCCTCATTAAGAGCATTATTCACGCTTATACCACGCTGGTATTTCCTTTTCCAAACAAGGACAGATTGATTCGAGAGAGAGAGAAGGAAATACCTATGATTTCGGTTCGGATTGGTATTCGGTTCTGGAGGAGTTAGTTGCGAATTTGCTTGGAAAGAACGTGATTTTGCTGCGTGTGTTCGTTTGCTTGCTAGGTTTTGAATCTCGTAGATCTAACGCAAAGCTTTTTCCTCTGTCGCTTGCTGCAGGTGAGATGTCGAGGGAGCAGCAGGAGCCATATTTTGATTTGGTTTTGCTCCTTGGGCTGTAACGGCGTCGCGTTGGTGAACGAACCGAGACGACAAGGCGGGCGGAGTTGGAGGTTGGATGGAACGGCTTCGTTTTGTGGAACTAACCAAGACGACAAGGCACAAGGCAGAGTTGGGGAATGGACCCTGGGCCTGGAGGGCCGAGACGGATGGACGGGTCTCTGGACTGGCTAACTTTGGGCTTGTCATGGGATTTAGTAGTAATCTTCGTAATATTTTCAACTCCTATCAAACACCTATGGCACTTCATCTTTTAAAAATAATAGTTTATTCCGTTTGGTTTAAAATAAAAAATTGGAGATCAATTTTTAATAAATCCCAATATTTCCCCCAACCTATTTTTCCCCGCCCTCGACTAGTTAACACTTAATCCTTGTTTGGAGGTCGAGTGTCAATCCCCTAATCCTTTTCCCCTCTCAAACGAAACTAGGAGACAAGGTTAAAGGGGTTGAGTATTTATCCCTTAACATATATCTCTCTTTAACAAAAAAACCAAACACAACCTTACAGTTAATTACTGTTGCAATCTTAGTTTTGTCTACACTCCAATTAATGTATTCACAAAAATATCTCGTTCTTATTACCTTACCTTGGAATTCTATGAAGGGCACATACCGACTTTACCAGCTAAGTTTCCAAACCCACAAATCTATCATCGTTGCTTGAATTTGCATGCCCGTCTAAGGCTATGTTTATTTTTACAGTTAATTACTGCTGAAGATGTTTTTACTCTTACCACAACTTTATTTGTGGGGTGCATCTCAAAATATGATAAAAAAAAAAGGTTTGGTCTAAGAAAAGCATAGACTTTTAGCTTTTTGTAAATATGTATTTTTTTTCAAACAGTAATTATAAAAATTATCATGATATTAAACATAGTGAGTGATTTTTTTGTGTTACGATCTATTTTTTCAAATTGTTTTTTGTGTGAAAAATATTAAATTAATATTTTTAAATGTTTTTTTATGGTTTTGATGTGTTGATGTCATAATAAAAATAAAAATTAAAAAAATATTATTTATTATATTTTTAATTGAAAAATATTCTACATCACAAATCAAATATACCCTTGATGAAGGTCCGGAGTTCACTCCAAAAGAAAAGATTGTTCAACGTTGATGAACAAAATGCTTTATGCAATAAAAAAATTAGAGAAGGAAGTTTTACAAAATGCTTTCTTTGTGTCTCATTTGAACATTTGATGAACACCTGCTAAATCAAAGCTTTTTTAGTTGATTTGCCCTTTGATTTTGTCAATTGAAAAAGTCATTGGTTTGGACCCATATAAGAGGAAAATCTATTAGAGTTTGAATAAATAGATTTTCTATGCATTCTTTCAAATGTATTATTTTCAATGAAAAGTGGTTATGAAAGGTTGAAATATTGATCTAGTTTTACATGTATATAGCCTGGATTTTTGTCCGGCCTTAGATTGACCTGTTATGTCGATCGATTTATACCAGATTAATTTTTGAGTTTAAATAAATGAATTTTCTATACATTCTTCTGAATATATTGTCAATAAAAAATAATTATGATAGGTTAGAATTTTGATCTAATTTTACATGTATATAATAGTCTAAATGTTTTTCCAATCTTAAATTGACCTGCCATGTCCATCAACATAGATTATATCAACCTCAACTCTGCTTAATATGAAACCAAACATGAGTTGACGAGTTATTGGGTTGATCTATCAAGCTAACACAAGTTTAATAACATTAGTGAAATATTAAAAAAAATAAGTTTATTAGAATATGATTTTGTAAGTTGTTATAAGGAATTTAGAAATATAATTTTTCAAAAATGTTTTTGAAAAATCCCCTTCATCTGGGAGGTCATTCACTACATGGGAGGTCATTCACTACACATGCATCAATAAGTTCAACGCATTAAATTAAAATTGAAATTAAGACAGCCACCCTATTTTATTACATTCAAAGTCATAAGAGCAAAAGATAATTACTAGACTCGGGAGTTTTGTTGGACAGATACATTGTCCTGTCTGATGATATGTTCATATATATATATATATATATATATATATATATATATATATATATATATATCTATCAAGATCACAAAGTGATTTCACTCGATGAATTCACGGGTTAAAGTCAACTCAATCTTGCTGTAAATCAATGCTAGCAGACAAGTCTCCTCCCTCCGCCATGAACTTTCCTGCACAGTGGGTGTATATGATCACAGATTTTTGCCTGTTAAACAAGGGGCTAGACAGCTAACATCGTGCCCATGGATGGCACCACCGCGAGAAAAAAACACAAAAAAAGTGGAAGGATGTGGCATTTTTTAAAACCAAATGACATTTCCAGATGAATAAGATATTGTCACCATGGAATCGAATCAGAAATCAGATCTTCCCCATGTTGTTTTAATGGCAAAAAAGAAGCTTAGATAGGTCAAAACCTGTTTGGTCAATTCTTATAAAAGGCTTATCAAATGATCCTTGGGATGCTAGTGATGATATACGTTATATATACATGGTTGGTGGGCTTGGAAATTTCTTAAGAATTATAAATGGAAGAAAGAAAAATACAAATATTCTTAGCATCCTCCCTCTCTCGATCTGACTTCATGTTCATGCCGACCCTTCAAATCCTTGTACGAAAAAACAATGGCAAGTTGATAGCTTTTCAAACCAGAAAGCTTTAGCATTCGCATGCTATTAATTAAAAATTAATGGCGATGGGTGAATTTTATAGCTAAAGGAGCTCCGTGAGGTTGCCATTTCGAATATCTCCATTATTTTGGCCTTTGTGTAGTCCACACATGCAAGTAATGAGTCACATTCAACCTAGTGAATGTTCATGCCATCTTTGTAGACAGAAAATATTGATACAAAATAGAGTAGATTTGCCTTATAAAAACAAGATTAAGAGCATGGAAACCCCACTAGCATTAACCCAAAGAATAACATACTAACTACGCTCTTAGAGATAGCATATGGTTACTATTTTTCGAAATAAAAAAATAAAAATAAAAACATGTTCGGTTGAAAAAAAATAAACAGGAATGTAAATTAAATATGTTTTTAAAATAAATTTATATACTCCCAAACCATAAAATAAATAGAGATACGTCGCTTCCATTTTTAATAACTCTGATTTAAAAAAAAATTAACCAAAAACTCCTTTGAAGATTAAAATGAAAGAGATATATCATTTTTATCTTTAATATCTCGGTTTTTTTTCCAAAATATTAACGAGAGACTCTCCCTTGGAAATTAAAATGAAAGTTCTTAAAAAAAGTGATGAATCTAATCCTACCAAATGATTTTGTTCCAAGCCGATCTTTCAAATGCTAGAGTCCTAATCAAAGCGTGGGTCGACCACCAATCACCTCACCTAGTTAATTAGGTAAACTCCACGTTGATAGATTTTTTTTTTTATTTTAAATATGATGAGTTGACAATCTATCATACTCCATTTATTTTTCATTATTTACCTGTAATTATGCCGAAACCGTTGCACAAAATCTTTTATTTTCTCAAGAACAAGATGAAAATTGTAAGTCTCCCAGAGAAATTATTTTATTCAATGGCTCAAGGTTTATTAGCCCTTCGACATGTATTTTGAAGGTAGGCCACTTCCATGGCAAGAGTTGGGTTGGAATAAAATTTATCATTGAAAACCCTATATGATTTATTTTAGTTTAATTTCTAAAAAAAATTAATTTAGTTTAATTTGTTGGGTTTTGTTTTTACATTTCAAAAGCGTTTTTGAAATAATTTGAAATTTTTTTATTTTTTTCTTTACTTCAAATTAATATTTTTTTGGTATTTTTAGATTATATTGATGTGCTGGTATTAAAAATGATTTTTAAAAAATAAAAAAAATATTATTTTAATATATTTTCGAGTAAAAACACTTTAAAAAACAATCGCAATCACAATCTCAACTAAATTTTCTGTTGTATTAGTTGCCATCCATTTCTTTCTTCTTCTTTTTTTTTATTTTCCTAGTGATATCATCCATTTGAGATATATATAAAACTCAAGAAATAAATTTGACTTTGAATTTTAATATATATATAAAAAAATAATCTAGATAACCTTAAACACATCTTTTTTCTGGGAAAAAAAATGGTAATAATATATGCTTAAAATGCTGGCACCAGCTAATACCAGATTTTCAATGCCTCGGTATGAATTCCTACCCCACGTGGCAGCATTGGGATGGTACTTCCACTTCGGGGTTCTTGATGGTGAAAATAAGTCAACCATCTCTATTTTCGTCAACAGTTGGATTAACTAAATCGAGATCGAACGGACCGTAAAGTTTTATGTTTTCTGGTTAAAAAACAGGCATGGTTGAGGTGATCCCTGCTTGGAGCCAGCTTTCAAGGGATATTTATTATTACGCTAATAATTGTTTTTTTAAAAAATTTTTAATTAATAAATATATTAAAATTTTAAAAAAACTTATTTTAATATTAATACATTAAAACAATCTAAAAACATTAAAAAAATAATTTAAAATATTTTTTTTAATTATTTGCAAAAATATTTTTCAGCTGAAAAAACAAACAAGGTTGACATATGTTATGTAATATATTAATTTTTTTATATTTTTTATTAGTGATATCAGCACATTAAAATTATTAAAAAATATTTAAAAACATTAATTTAATATTTTTTTAAATAAAATGTATTTTAAAAAGTAAATTTAAGAACAAAAACAAACACTCCAAATCTCTCACAATTTTAACTTCCAAGACGTGGGCTGGATTGTTGTTGTTGTCGTGGTCAATTTATGAGTCAATGAAACCAAATTAACTCTTGGAAAAATGTAAAGATGCCTTTCTCACTCTCTTGTATTGTTCCACATATTTATCAAAATATTTCACTTGGATGATGATTTTAATTAAAGTATAAAATTAATTAAATTGTCAAGGATCACAAAGAGAAACATCTTTTCTTACTATATCAACTCTTTAAAATTAATCACATAGCCCTCTGATTAAACCTAATTCATTAGTCACTAATCAATTAGATGGACATGCCGGGAAGATAAGTCATCATAAAGATTGGTTTCAACTGCTTTTCAGTAATATAATAATGTTTATTTTTTAAATATTATTTTTAATATTAACAAATTAAAACGATTTACAAATATATAATAATAATTAAAAATCATTTTCTTAAAAAATATTTTTAAAATACAGAAAGAAAATATAACCACCCACGTAACCTATAATAAGAAGGCGGCTTTTGTCCTCGAATAGTTCGTGAATACATTAATTACTTTACCTTGACACTGAAACTCTCACATAAAATAAGATTATACAAACTATAAACAACCTTCAACTCTAACTAATACAAGAGCATCTTACTCCTCTTGTCTGGTCTTAAATATTGTTTTGCAAATTAAACACGCACGTAGTTTTGTAAGATTTTTATGTTCATGGTTTTATCCAAAAAAAAAAATTTGTTTGTTTTTAATTAGAAAGTATTTTGATATTTTTTACATGGGTTATTCATTATTATTAATTTATGTGGAGGCATTTTTATCTATACAGTATTTTCATGAAGATTAAAATAAAAAAAAAATACTCTCAAGAGTAAAAAAATCAATTGTTCTTGGCAGGGGGTAAAGGTATTTTTGGTTCTTTTATAACAGTTGAGTTGCAAATATACCCTTGAATCCAAGAAACTTAACGCATTGGGGTTAAGGGTATTTGAGTCTTTTGATTCTATTTTTTAGTTAATTGTTGATTTTGCATAGGGGTAGTGTTGTAATTTATCATTAAATAACATTTTTAACTAGAAAAAGTTTATGACGCGTATCGTGCATGTATTAGATGGTGTTTGAATGGGAGGTAGCTTGTGCTTTTTTGAATAAAAAGCATGTTTTTATAGCTTTTAGAGGTGTGGTTTGTACTTAAAAGGTATTGTACCTTTGACAAAAAACCACCACACCTCCAAGCCAAACACACCCTTAATGAGTGGGGAACGTCGTGTTTTTTGGACCGTGGTTAAAAATGAAACCTTCATATAGTCCATTCCCTGCTATCTTCTCTTCTTTTCTAGGTGGGGTGTGTAAAGTAAATATTCTTGATTTATTGCCAGTGACCCTTTCTTTTTTTCTCCCATTCATTTCTCTCTTATATTATGATAAATACATTATAATACCTAGTGTTAATGAAAATAAAAATAAAAATAATTAAATTAGTAATAATGATAATAACAATGATGATGATATTAATAATAATAATGGTGACAGTAATAATAACAGTGATAATAAAAATAAAAATAGTAATGAAGATAATAATAATAACAGTAGTAGTAGTAGTAATAATAATAATTAAATTAGTGATGATGATGGTAGTAAAAACACTAATAATAGTAATATTAGTTATAATAGTAGTAGTAATGGTGCTAGTAATATCATTAATAATAATACGAATAGTTTTTTTAATAATAATTAAACATTTATTATCCTGTGTTAACTTAAATCTAATTAGTGTTATTATTATACATTTATTATTTTTTTTAATCCCCGAACATTTTTTTTTCCCGCACAAACCTATAGGTCGCCACGTGGCGAGGCTAGTTCTATTCTAGAAGACAATTTTTACATATTATATATCTTGAGATAACACATTGACCGGTATTTGTTAATCTACCACGTAACTAGTGATTAAAAAAAAGGAGAAGACATGAATAAGAAATTGGAAAATACATGCAAAGGGGAGGGTTAGTTTGGTTGATTTCTTCTAAGCTTTGAAAAGTCAGTCAAATTTAATAAAAGGATTCAAACATCCACACTAAACCAACACCTCAATAATGCATTCGTGGTAAAAAGAAAGTTCGAGCTAGAATAAACAATAATAAATTAACTTGACCAAATTAAGGAGATAATCGCTTCATCGATCATGCATGAATCTTGGTCATGAGTTTTCTTGACTTTTCCATCATATCTTGTCTCTTGTCTTTGCAAGAAAGCAATGCCCTTGAAGTGGACTGCAACTATCTATTCTTCAATAATTTATGCATATATTTTTTTTTGGATTCGAGGAAACCACATTCTCTGGAAAGCATATTTTGTGGACTCAGATAAGCGAGTAAAACCCCGGCTGTCCCAGGCTCTTACAAGAAATGCACGCCCTGACTCTAAACTCTAAACCCTAAACCCAGGCTCTTACAATAATTTATGCGTATTATATGTTCGGTGTTTATATATATATATATATATATATAAATGAAAACCTTGAGTTTATATATAATGGAGAATCACTGGTTATTATTCGAGTCCGTTTGAGAGTATCATTGTGATTGTTTTTTAAAATATATTGAAATATATTAAAATAATATTTTTTATTTTTTAAAACTTATTTTTGATATTAATATATTAAAATGATTTACAAATATAAAAAATATATCAATTTGAAGTAAAAAAATAATTTTTTTTAAAATATAAAAATAAATATATTCATGAAAACTTGTGACACGAGAGGGGAAAAGACAATAACTAGAAGTTTGCAAATATAAATACAAGAGGCTCTCCTTGATATATTATATTCAATAATTAACAATAGAATTAACGAGTTGAGGTTTGTTTGGATTTGATCGAGATATTAGGTGAGCCTGAATTTTTAGTAAAGTTAAATAATTTTTTTTTTATTATTATTGTTTTCAACTCAACTCAGATTAATCCAAGCTCGGAATTAACGGGGTATCGGATCGATCTATACGGCCAGTATAGTTTATATAACCATGGTTATATTTTGGTCTCCTCTGCAGAATATTTTTTTTTCCCATCTGTCTCAATTTCTTCTTCTAGTCTTGTCAAAACCCACATTTCCCACTCCATAATGCATTCAACAATAAGCTACAGTGATTCAATCTCTCGTATCGTTTTTCAAACTTAACCCTCTTTCGTATTTTAGTTTGGTCTCTCGTTTCTTTATTGCTCCCCGCTACCCCACATTGAACTTTTCAAACTCATCTCAGCCATTAGATCACAACTAATCTTTGACTCTCTCCTCTATATCAACCCCTTCAAGTCCCGTTCTTTCCCTCACTTCCCCCCCTCTCTCTCTGAACAGCCAGGAGACCTCTCTCATGCCCCGTTGAGCTCTCTCTGAAAAAGCCCTGAAAGAACCTGTCCAGACATGGCGGTAGAGCTGATGAGTTTTAACACAAAGATGGATGATAAGACGGCTATACAAGAGGCTGCGTCACAAGGAATTAAGAGCATGGAACACTTGATCCGAATCATGTCTCACCAAAATAACCATCACGTTGCCGATTGCACTGACCTTACTGATGTAACCGTTTCCAAGTTCAAGAAAGTCATTTCCATCTTAAACCGAACAGGTCACGCCCGGTTCCGTCGTGGCCCGATTCAACCCAACCAGCCGGCCAAGTCTTCGTTTTCCCTCTCTCCACCCTCCACATCGACACAATCACCGCAATCACAGTCTCAGTCCCCCTCCTTCTCTCGCTTCCAAAACCTAACCCTAACTCCACAGCAAATCACAACTCCGGTCACCGCACCGGCGGCGCCGACGAGTCTGACGCTTGATTTCACGAAACCGAATATATTTAGCTCCAAGAGTGCAGAGATTGAGTTCTCGAAGGATAGTTTCAGCGTCTCTTCGAACTCGGCGTCGTTTATGTCGTCGGGGATAACCGGAGACGGCAGCGTTTCTAATGGAAAGCAAGGGTCGTCGATTTTCTTAGGATCCGCTGGCAAGCCGCCGCTCTCGACGGTGCCGTACAGCAACAAGAAGCGGTGCCATGAGCACCATCATGATGACACTGTCTCTGGCTCCTCTAGTGGCAAGTGCCATTGCTCTTCCAAGAGAAGGTACGAATTCGCGCACTTTAACACCCAGTGCTTTTTAGCAGAGTCCGCGCATTTTAACAATCTTTGAATTTTTCTTTTTTAAGGATTTGACTAGTGTTTGTTTCAATGCCCTTGCATGCTTGCTTGGCTGTTAAAAAATATAGTAGTTGGTTTGACTCGAGAGAGTTGACTCGGTGAGTTGCTGTCGATGGCCTCGATTTGCTTGAAACCGGGAAAGTTTAACGAAGGCTGTAGTTAAAATAAAGGGAATCCCGTCCTAACTTATCATCGAAATTTTAATTTCATCCCAATTTAATTATTATTTTTTACCAGATTCATCCCTTTGACTTATTAGCAAAAAAAATTGCAATTGCATCCTTCTGTTCAAAACAATTACAATTGTTTTTTTTAATAGAAAATGTCAAATTTCTTAAAAATGGTCTTCTCTAGCATGCTATGCATGGATGGAAGTTCTCTATTGAGAATGAATTAATATTTTGATTACCAATTGGAAAGATTTTTAGATCAGGGACCTAATTTGGTATTAATTGATAGGTTAGACCCTAATTTGAGAGTTTGTTTCTGGGATAGAGCTAGTAAAAAAAACCTCGGTAAATTTATTAACTTGGAACCGACGGCGAGTTATGGCGAGCTATAGTGAGCCGACTTGGAGTATGGTGTTGGTCAACGAGTTGGTGTAGCTGACCGGTTTTTTGAAGTGGTAATTAATGTTTTAAGGAGCACGCGTGACGGGCAGGGGTGTATAATTACGAAAAAGACCGCAAAGCGATAACTTTTGAGCTTGCTGGTAAAGACATTTTTGTCTTTATACACATAGTTTGCTTTGTCAAATTTCTTAAAAATGGTCTTCTCTAGCATGCTATGCATGGATGGAAGTTCTCTACTGAGAATGAATTAATATTTTGATTACCAATTGGAAAGATTTTTAGATCAGGGACCTAATTTGGTATTAATTGATAGGTTAGACCCTAATTTGAGAGTTTGTTTCTGGGATAGAGCTAGTAAAAAAAACCTCGGTAAATTTATTAACTTGGAACCGACGGCGAGTTCTGGCGAGCTATAGTGAGCCGACTTGGAGTATGGTGTTGGTCAACGAGTTGGTGTAGCTGACCGGTTTTTTGAAGTGGTAATTAATGTTTTAAGGAGCACGCGTGACGGGCAGGGGTGTATAATTACGAAAAAGACCGCAAAGCGATAACTTTTGAGCTTGCTGGTAAAGACATTTTTGTCTTTATACACATAGTTTGCTTTGTCGACTTGGTCTCTTTATTTTCCCAATGTTGACCACTAATAGCTTGTAAGGTTGAATATTAATTGGACACGTTAATCACGGTCCCTGTTAGTGGACTAGATTGTGTCGGGTAGCTGATGGTCCCTTTCGGGAGGAGTCGGGTATGGAGGATATAGAGGATCGGGAAATGTTCCATACAGTGATGGCGGCCATAGAATTATCTCGTGGAAGAAAGTACAAAGGATGCTTATTACATATGTTGTAATTATGGGGAGAAATCTAAAAACAAAATAAAACTAATATGGTCAAATTAAATATTTCAGGGCATTAACATAATGAAATGAAGCTTAAATTAATAATTGTTTTTAAAATGGATTCATGTGAATGGTTTTGATTGATCTTTGTTTATAATTACTACCTAATGCAGGAAGAATCGGGTGAAGAAAACAATCAGGGTTCCAGCAATAAGTTCAAAAATAGCTGATATTCCACCAGATGAGTATTCTTGGAGAAAATATGGTCAAAAACCAATCAAGGGATCACCATACCCAAGGTAATTAATTGATTAGAACCCTTGATTAATTCACGCATCAATATCAAATCAAACAACAAAGTCTTAAACGCTTGTGCTCTGGTTGATACGTTTCAGGGGATATTACAAGTGCAGTACAATGAGAGGGTGCCCGGCAAGGAAACATGTGGAGAGAGCAACAGATGATCCAGCCATGTTGATTGTAACCTACGAGGGAGAGCACTGCCATACTCAAGGTGCAATGGAGGGTAACATGGCTGCCGGAACTGTTAACTTGGTGTTCGAGTCAACCATGATGGTAGGGGAATAAAGGAGGAGAGAGATTTAGGTTTTAGGAAAAGAGACAAGTTAGACTTTTGTAATATCAAGATGGTTGAATTTGGTGTCTGATTTTGTATATTAAATTTTTATTGATAGCGGTGGGGGGGAATCTTAATCTCCCAAGGTGATCTTCAAAGTAAATCAAAGTGTTTTTAAATTATTTGTTCTTTGTTCTCGGTTATTGGATCTATCTCTCTCTCTCTCTGTGGGTTTTAATTTTTTTTTTTTTTAAAAAAAGAAATGATTCTTGATAAAAACAAGGGGCATCTTGGAGAGAGTGGTGACAAAAGAAATGGTGATCGACTAGCTGGCTGGTAGTGGGCTATGACTAACTTTGTATGTTATTTTTGGAATGTGATTATATTCCTTGAAAATGGAAATAATAGAGCTTAAAACTATCAATTCAAGAACCTGTAATCTTTATTTGAAAGTCTCCGCATTAGGAATCAAATTTCAAGATAAAAATATTTTTATTTTTATTTTTATTTTTTTAATAAAAAACCCGAAACGAATTTGATTCTTTTATGATAGAAGGACAGGAAAAAAGAAATACTTTTGTTGCCAAGTAACAAATGGGTGGTAGAAAAAGAAGTTGGAGTAAGAAGCTATTAGATGACCAAAACAATTCATAAACCAACATTTGACTTTGAGTTTCAAATTCTTTGATTAAAAAAGCCAGAAAAAAAAAGGGAGATCACCAATAACTACGACTTTTAGGTAAATGTTTTTAAAAAATTCAAATTTTTTATTTTATTTTTTATTAAAAATTAATTTTTTATATTTTGAATCGTTTAGATATGATGATTTTAAAAATAATTTTTTAAAAAATAAAAAAATATTATTTTAATATATTTCAATATAAAAAATAACTGTAATTACATTTCCCCGTATATGCTATTAGAGATGGCAAAGATGGTAAATATGGCTTGCTTGATATTTAATTAGTAGCGAGGGTGGACCTAAATCGNGNNNAGNNCAGTCTTTTTATGCTGAGCCAATTCAAATGGTTGCTTAGCAGGGAAGGACTCTAGCTTTTGCCGTCTAGAATCTAGATAGATCTTTTGACTCAGGGTGTTCTTACTATTACAGTCAGGTGTATATAATTTATATATATTTTTTCAAATTGATACTCAATTGTAAGGATCAGGTCTCTGCACAGGGCAAAGAGTAACTGAAGAAATTAGTGTTTATTAAATTGATTATAATGCATGAAATCAATCATAATTACATTATTGTGAAAAAATATTCTTGCATATATATATATATATATATATAAAATACCTTTTTGTCGTCGAACAAGAAAAAGTAATGTTTTTTTATATAAACTATGAGAGCATGTCTTTAATATTCCAAAATTTTCATTAATTCTAGCGAAATTTTCTTTCACTATCCCTCTTAACTGTCCATGTCATTTATATCATTTTAATAATTGTAGGGTAATAATTATTTTTTAAAGTATTTTTTATTTAAAAATATATTAAAATAATATTTTTTAATTTTTTTAAAATTATTTTGATACCAAGTATATTAAAATGATATAAAAACATAAAAAATTAATTTAAATTAAAAAATAATTTTAAAACATAAAAATAAATAAAATTAAAAGCATAATGATAGTTAAAGTCGATGAGCTAATTTTAAGAAAGAAATTAATGCACCGCCATTAGAATGTGAAGAAGGGGTCAAATCATGCAAGCAATAAGAATCATATAGTCTTATAATGCGGATGGAATTGACCATTGGAAATCATGCTTCATTGCTTTTTTTTTTTTTTTTTAATTGAATTGAAAGTGGGTGATTATAGGTCCAAAGAAGAAAACTGATCTTATCCAAAGCTACATATGTGTTTTGCCACGTAATTAAGATATTTATATACATTATTGACAAGATTATAGTCATAAAGAAACTATATAAAATTTAAGTTTTAATTTTTTCAGAAAATCGTAAAAACGAATCTCAAGATAAATATAATACTTTGATACGAAGGATCCATTGTTATATAATAAATAACTTAATTAAAATTCGAATTAAGAATAACCCATACACGATGCAACCGACAGGTCGTTTTAACAGAGAATAAAACTACAGGATTGGGGATACGACCAGCGAGTTAGGCGAAAGTACAGAGAAGCCTTTTGCCTTGCTGTCTTCTCTCCACCGTGGCATTAGTCATTACTAGACCTTGCAAAAGAGAGACCTGTAAAGACCCCCCCCACTCTCTTAAGATTCAGGGTTTTCTTTAAAATCTCTCTTGCTCATCAGATTCTCTGACTCACCGGGTCAACTCGCTCTATCAAGCTTGTCAGAGCTTAAAAAACCAAGCAAATCTCATCAAGCGAGTTTCTTGCACTCTTACATTCTGTTGTCTTCCTTGAAAGACCAAACTTCCCTAAGGTTTGTTAGTTACCTGTGATGTTAGCTTTGTTAGTCTTTAGTTTCGTCTGAAACTGGTGAAGTTTGGTTAAAGATTGTAGACATTAAGATTTGTTGTTACATGAATCCTGGTTAATAATAATTAATTTCCCAAAGAACCCCAAATCATTAGATTAAAAACGATCAAATCTTGATTGCTAATTTTAGCCTTTTCAAGCAAAAGTTCAGAACTTTGATTTAATATGAGGCCCTTTTCAGCTTAATTTGTGTGGAACCCGGAAGTTAAGATCTTTGATTTTTTAGGGGTTTGCTGTGTAATTAGAGAGTTTAGGATTGTAATGGCTGTACTAGGGAGGAGTGATGTTAATGGTAATGATATGATTGAGAATTTGATAGCTGCAAGGAAGTCATTGAAGCTAAGTTTAGAGAAGTCGAAAGCTTTAGGGTTTGCTCTTGAGAAGGCTGGGCCGAGATTAGATGAGATTAACCAAAGATTGCCTTCTCTTGAGGCGGCAGTGCGCCCCATTCGTGCGGACAAGGAAGCACTTATTGCTGCTGGGGGTCATATTAACCGTGCCATTGGCCCTGCAGCCGCGGTTCTTAAGGTTTTTGATGCAGTTCATGGACTGGAGAAGTCGTTATCGGATCCAAGGAACAATCTTGCTGGGTATTTGTCAGTGTTAAAGCGACTTGAGGAGGCTTTGAGGTTTCTGGGGGATAATTGTGGATTAGCAATCCAGTGGCTGGATGATATATTGGAGTATTTGGAGGATAATGTTATGGCAGATGAGCAGCATCTTTTGCATTTGAAGAAGTCATTGAAGGGTCTTAGGGAATCGCAAAGTGATGATGAACGAGCTCGTCTTGATGGCGGGCTTTTAAATGCTGCGTTGGATAAATTGGAAGGTGAGCTTCGGCGGCTTTTGACAGAACATAGTGTGCCACTGCCAATGTCATCATCTCCGGATCTTGGTGAACAGGCAGTCATTGCACCATCACTATTACCTGTGTCTGTTATACACAAGTTGCAAGCCATTCTTGGGAGGTTGAGAACTAATAATAGACTTGAAAAGTGCATGTCAATATATGTTGAAGTTCGTAGTTCGAATGTTAGAGCTAGTCTGCAGGCGCTGGATTTGGATTACCTTGAGATCTCAATAGCTGAATTCAATGACGTGCAGAGCATAGAAGGGTATATAGCTCAGTGGGGCAAGCATTTGGAGTTTGCAGTGAAGCACCTGTTTGAAGCGGAGTACAAGCTTTGTAACGATGTTTTTGAGAGGATTGGCTTGGATGTTTGTATGGGATGCTTTTCCAAAATAGCTGCCCATACTGGCATTGTTGCGTTTCTTCAATTTGGGAAGACTGTTACAGAAAGTAAGAAAGATCCAATCAAGCTTCTGAAATTGTTGGATATATTTGCGTCACTGAACAGATTAAGGCTGGATTTTAACAGGCTTTTTGGTGGAGCAGCCTGTATTGAAATCCAAAATCTCACACGGGATCTCATTAAGAGAGTGATTGATGGGGCAGCTGAGATTTTCTGGGAACTTCTTGTTCAGGTGGAGTTGCAGAGGCAGATTCCACCTCCTCCAGATGGGAACGTCCCTATACTGGTGAGCATCATTACTGATTACTGTAATAAGCTGCTTGGGGATAATTACAAACCTATCCTGAACCAGGTTCTGCTCATTCATCGAAGTTGGAAGCGCGAGAAGTTTCAGGAGAGGATTCTTGTTAGTGAGGTTTTGAACATAGTTAAAGCCATTGAGCTCAATCTGGAGACATGGACAAAGGCTTATGAAGATTCTATCATATCTAACCTTTTTGCCATGAACAATCACTATCATTTATACAAGCATTTGAAGGGAACAAAGGTTGGGGATCTCTTAGGGGATTCTTGGTTTAGAGAACATGAACAGTACAAAGACTATTATGCTGCAATATTCTTGCGAGATAGTTGGGGGAAGCTTCCAGGTCATTTAAGTCGTGAAGGCCTGATTCTGTTCTCAGGTGGGCGTGCCACTGCACGTGATCTTGTCAAGAAAAGGCTGAAAAATTTCAACGAAGCTTTCGATGAAATGTATAAGAGGCAGTCCAGCTGGGTTGTGCCAGATAGAGATCTCAGGGATAAGATATGCCAGCAGATTGTGCAGGCAGTTGTACCTGTTTATCGGAGCTATATGCAGAGCTATGGGCCCTTGGTTGAGCTAGATGGAAGTTCCAGTAAATATGCAAAATACTCGGTGCAGACTTTGGAGCAAATGCTGAGCTCGCTATTTCTGCCAAAGCCAGGAAGATATGCAAGTTTCAAGGGCAGACAACTTAGTGCCAAATTCAACAATGGTGTTGCAGATCTTCGCCGTACAACCTCTGCGGTGGTGTGATTTTCCCGCTATTATTGCTTTATGTTGGTTAAGCTGAAAGGTACCCGATCCAAACGTCATCCCTCCTTTGATCAGCTGCCAGCTCTTGAACTGTACATATCTGTATGTTTGGTGGCTTGGAACTATTTCGGAAAAATTTAATTTTAGTAGAGCAACCTCTTTTTTCAGACCATTGTCTGAATTTTCCCAGTGAGATCGAAATTTCAGAAGCTGTTTAAATGCAAAGCAAACGGAGTGCTATATCTAGTGCCTGGTAGGTTCTGCAATCTCGAGTAAGTCCTGGACACTAGTATTAAAGCGAAGATGTGCCTTTTTGAAAGCGTAGATAATACTTTGAGGTATAGATTGTCATTTTACTTTCATTTTCACTCTCATTTATTCAAATAGTGGGCGGCTGTAGAAACCTTGTATTTGCTAGATTTGTGTACAATTCTTTGATTGAAGAGCAATTAGAGGTCTAGCAGGAATTAAATTGTTTACTTGTATCCTGAGAAGGGCATAAATGTTTGTGTGGAGAATTTAAGGATGATAATTCAATGCAATTGCTGGTGTTAGAAGTTAACTTACAGCCTTGAGTTCACTAGAAATATGATCAGCAATAAGATGTTGGCTCATTTAGCTTGTCCTATTTTGAATTGTAAGAGAATTCTTTATTGTTTAAAGCCTTATTAGTATGATTCACGCTTTCATCGATCAATTACACTATTAAATTGGAGAAGATGCTTTAGCTTTGGGTACTATTACTGTATATTTTGTTTTCCATCTCAATTGGTTGCCTTGGATGTGCACTGGTTGAGAGGGCATGCCTTTTAGGCTGATGTGTGAATTTTCATGAATGTCTCTCTGAAAGCTTTCATATTATAGTACTTCTAGTGCTCTTTCTTCTTAGTTATTCCTGATTCATGACCTTATGATCCTCCTATCAAGTTGCTCCTACAAAGCTAGCTGTTTGTCCATAGATCCCTGCAGATTCTGTCTCCTCACTGGCCATGCTCTTCTAGATTTTCTACGAAGTCATGTTTCCTTCTCTTCTTATCCTCATGGCAGAACCAGTTACCTTCCTGAATAAAAAATCTCATTAAAATGTCTTGAATGATGGACCTGAAGCCACAACTGTGCAATGAAAACAGAAGCTTCCTAAATCAGGGAAAGAATGAAAGCCAAGTTACGGCGGCCAGAAGACGGAATTTAACAGTAGTCCATGAATGATGCATCCCATTGATTAACATGCTGATTTTCTTTTCTATTTCTTTTTCAAAAAGTATAAAGAAATCCAAGTTCATGGACTCCATTTGAAAATAATGAGGGAATAAGATCTGTAACTTGCATTTTGGATTGTACCTACATCAGTACATCACCAAGGATGGCTCTCAAAAAGCGCTTTGATTCCCCTTCTCAGAAAGTGCTTCTGGCCAGATGGAATATTATTTGCAATTCGTTTTCCATGTATTGGTTGGGTGCTGCTGATACTGTGTCCCCCACCTTTGCTAACTTTGCCTGTCAAAATCGTTTTTTACTTTTATTTTTTTAATTTTTTTTTACCTATCTATTACTTTTCATTCAAAAATATATCAAAAATATTTTTTTTAATATTAGTATATCAAAATAATAAAAAATATAAAAAAATCTAGTAAATTGTTTGTCAACAACAATAAGCTAGACAAGGTAAGGAGATTTCTTGACCAAGTCTGAGGGGAGAGTCCCTTCAGGTTGGTTTTGTGGGAAGAAAAATAAAAACACTCATAAAGGAAACTCTTTTCTTTTTGTCATCCGACTTCAAATTTCTCAATAGTGAATGTCATATAAACATCTAGTATTTACGTTCATAGAATATATCAATATGTCCAAATCTAAAAAGAAATCCAGTATCAACATCTTCAAGCATTGTAATATTTACTTAATTTAATTTTTATTAGTTAGGTCAGTTTAGCTTCCAATTCAAAACAATTTGCTATTAATATTCAATTATTTACTTTTAGAGTTTATTAAACCATAATTCTCTCTATACTTTTAAGATTTCTTCTATTTCGTTATATGGGAGATTATTGAGGTGATTGGGTGCCTCGTATTACCATTTAATTCGTCAAAATATCGATTTTTTAAACCTCAATTGGTAAAAGATTATTGAAAGACAACAAATTATGTCTCGAAACTTGGTGTGTCCTGTGTTTTCGCAGGCCGAGTGGAGATTTTCTGGAGAAGGAGAGGCTGTGATGACAAAAAAAGGCCTGTTACTTTGACATCAAGTCATAGAAGGATTCAAGTTTAATCAACACGTTAACATGACCTTGACCCCTTTTTTAATCCTCATTTTCAAGCTTCCATGGCTCCTCGAAATGCTCTGATCTGGGAACCCTTTTTTTTTTGTTTTGGTCAAACATAGGAACAGAGTGATGTGCACTTTCTCTTAACACTGAAACCTGATGTCAACTGGTCTTATCCACAGAATCAGCAGATAAGAATTAGTCGAGGGTCAGGGGAGGAGAAGCAAGTGTGGGGTTGAGTTTAGAAATTGTGGGGGGGGGGATGAAGTGGGAGCAAGAAAGAGCTATATTGAGTATTTTCTATGCCTTGCATGTTTGGATACAACAGAATACAGATAATGGGAGAAGATATTGGAATTATGTCCAGAACATACCAAAATGCAGACATAGTTTATGCAGGATAAACACCAGTGCTTGTATCAATATTGTTTTTAGGAAGCAGATCATGCATTCAGTATTCCCAATGAAAGCTTAGAACTACATGAAAATTTATCAAAAACAAAACTAAATACAAAAATAAATATTTTGCCCAGCAGTTCACTAAATGATAACACACAAAAGGCTATGCTTTCATACAATTACTGCTACATACCCATTGTCGACAAGCCAATGTAACATTCCTGCTGCAATGCCCTATGTTACAGAGAAAACAGGAAAAAGTCTATCAGGCTGTACTGGGCGAGGATCATATCTACCAAGTACTCCAGCAGCAGTATCGATAATTCCACTCTTCACCATTTCTTTCCTCGCACAGCTGCCCAAGAGAGAACAGGACTAATTCAAATGGGTGAAAGTTTTTGTTTATACGCAGTATTACAAAGAGAAAGTTCTCGACAATTGAAACCATGGCAGACTTTGCTAGAGCCCTTAGAAACTTTAAATAAGAGCTACCAACAATCAAAAGAGAAAAACATGACGAAAATAGAACCGACGCGCGACTCAATGTCCCTAATAAATGAGGCTCTCCACATAACTTTGAGCTTCAAAGTAGATGTGAGATTTATTGTTTGGAACCCTACTCCAGCTTTGGTCAAGGGATCATCCAAATGCAAACATAATAGCATGTCATATGGTTCCAAAGAAGAACTCCCCTGAATAGGATTTTTTTTCATCATTGAGAGTTCCTATAGGCACCGTATTTCTAGGAAGGATTCCTCTGAATATGAATAGCTCCGTCCAACTTTCATTCTTCTTTGTCCACATCTCAAACATCAAAATTCGACTCTTTATTCCACTCAAGCTCATTGCAAGTAATTCTTTGTAGATCACAAGGTATGTTCAATATTCCAATGACCTTCTGAATAAAACTGAGCAAATTGCTTAGAAAAAGTACTATTCTGCAGTTCACTGGTTTTAAGGCTGACATTAAGAGGGGGACATATAAAGCAATTAGTTGAATCCAAGAGCCACCACCTTCCTTGATGCCTGGGGGGTCCTGACATCCATCAATCAAATTATTTCATCAAGTCCAGGCTGTATCTACTATAAGAAAGGGAGATGAAAGATCCCGCAGTGCATTGCTGATATATATCAATAGTCTATCAAAATCTTATACTCAAACTTCCACATGTTGACAAGCTTGTAGCAAAGATTCCAGGCACTAATACAATGACAAGATCTCAGCATTAGGTGCTTTTCCGCTAACCTGATTCCTACTTTCTCTTATTGTAAGTGCTTTTCTGTTTAACTTTTTGGCCTTGGTTAGTAACTCTCTACATTTTATTGCAAGTGTCATACAGTTATTTCTACAAAATAATGGTGCTTTTGGGATGTATTCAGGTTTGAGAAATCCACTTAAACTGATTAGCTATGTGACTCCAGTGATGGCGATTGCAACAGCTCTTGTTTTTCATTCTTGTTTGGCCGAGTTAAATTAAATAGAATCCAAGGACTTGGGCTTGGAACTACGGAAATCGGCAATGACAATCTTAAGAAGGGCATCGTTAGCGATGCCGCAAGCTGTAAGTGTCAGAGATCTGTCCTTAATAATTTCATTAACTCTTCGGTGTTCAACGAGGCTGATTCCTATGCCGCACAGGTGTGATAATTCTTGTCACCATCAGTATCCTTGTATTAGAAAATTAAGTATCAACATCTTCAAGCATTTGTAACTAGCTAGCCAGATTGCTTAGTGCTTGTTAATGAAGCCGCGGAAATCAAATTCGAGTGATTGTTGCAGAAATTCATATCAAGCCCCAATTGATGGTAGATGTCAATGAAAGTATTGAGTAACTCTGGTGTATATACAATGTTGATTGAAAGGCTCAAAACATGTTTATGTTTTAAGAGATGGGGATGGAGGAAATTTAAAAGACTCTGATGGCATGCTCTTACGCCTCTTTTGCTGTCCAATAGGCTTAATGCAATCACACGATGGTAGAAATTAGAACTCTTAGGTGAGTTTGTTTTCTAGAAAATAATTTTCAAAAAATAATTTTTTAAATTTTTTTATATATGTTTGACATTAGAAAAATTGGTCAACGAAAAATACTTTCTAGTTAACGAAAAATTTGTCTGGGTTTCCAAGAAAATATTTTCCTTTTATTTTAGGCGTAAAACACTTTCTGGAAATTGTGAAAAATTTAGAAATATCATATTATTTGCTGATTATATCAAATTTAATCCTCAAACTTTTGATTGCTATATATATATATATTTTGTTTTGAATATTTATTTTTCAATTTCATCCCTTAAAATTTAATTTTTATATTAATTTTGATCATGATTTTTATTTTGCTTTTCCCTTATTATTTTCTAATTGAAATTTTTTATCTATCAAATTTGGTCCTATTCTTTTTATTGTTACTTATTTTATTTGAAATAATTTATGAAATGTTAATTATTATTATTTTAATTTCTTCATCTTTTTATTTTTTTTATTTTTTAGATTTGATTTCAGTTATTTTGATTATTATTTATTTTATTTAAAATAATTTATGAAATTATATTTTTTTTTAATTTCATTACTATTCAACTTTTTAATTTGTAAGATTTGTTCCTTATTATTTTAATAAACTTGAAAAAATAAAATATTAATAAGTTATTTTCCAGCTTATTTTTCATTATATAACCAAATACTAAAAAATATTTTCTAACTTTTTTTATTACATTAGTAAATATCAGAAAATAATTTATTTTTTTAAATTTATTTTTTAAATAAAAACTATTTTCCATCAAATAAACTCGCTAAATAAAGTTTGTATGGCAGAGAAAGCAGGGTAAAAAACAAAAATAGCAGAACAGGAGACAAGGGAAAGGAGACGATAATTTTACGTGGAAAACCCTCTTAAAATGAGGGGAAAAACCACGGGACAATCACGGAAACACTATTATTAATTTATATGCTAAGGAAACAATCTATTTTTAATGTACAGATAATATTCAAACTATTATAAGAAACAATAAGTAAAATAAAAAGAAGCAAAGTCAGAAACAATATAATTAATTAATTAAAGGATATATACACATCTCCTCCTCCTCCGATGGATTTGAGCACTGTGATTATTTCCTTGCCCCATGTTGTTAGTGAAGCGCCTGCATGGCAACATGAAAGATGATTATACTTATAGTTGATTATATAGGAAATTGATGGATCATATATACTCTTAATTCATCGATCAAAGCTATTATTCTTTTATTAAATTAATTATACAGTTCAACCACACGTACGTTCTTATTAGATGAAGATATTGTCTACTTCATGGATATATAGTAATATAGGCAACCAATCCAATAGGAACACCCAAAATAAACAAATAAATAAATAAATAAATAAAAGAGGAAGCTAATTCCTAATTACGTACAAAGAAGTTACCTGCAGCCAATTATCTATTACCACCAATCAGGAAGCTCCTAACAGTACTGCCAATTAAGAGGAGAAATTAAGTTGAAATCAGTTTCCTAAAATTATACATAAAATTAAGTGCTACCCTTTTCTATTAATTAATAAATAAATAGATAAAAAAAGAATTTGATGCCAAGGGAATTAATAAATAGAACACATTACCTCATCTGTGGGTATTAATAAATTCTGATGTTTGGGGTATGAGAGGCGTTGGGCCAGCCCTTTCCTCCTGCTTTGAATTCCTCTTCTAGAATTGGGCAGCCTATAATTTCCAGTTGCTCAAGAGTTGTTGACTGGAGCACGTAATCCGGAAGTGCTTTCAGTTTTGGGCACCGCCAAATTGTCAAGGAACGAAGAGATGGCATAATTATGGTTGAAATGGAGATGTTTGTTTTATCTTCATTTCCTCCTTCTCCTCCTTCCCACTCTTCCCACTCTTCCATAACCCAAAAGGTAAGACTTTTCAACTTGGGGAATGCAATAATAGTATTTGATGATGATGATGTCATTTCTCCAATACTAATCTCACTATCAACTCCCAATCCCAAGAATTCACGCCCCACCCTTCCCACGCATTCCATCCCACCTACACTCAATTCTTCAAGAGATGGCAACTTCCCCAAAGGAGGCAGATTCTCAATCTTCCCCCAGTTCTTGAGTGCAACAACCCTTAGTTTATTAATCCATCCAGGAAACACCCGAAGGAGGATGACTCCTTGGTAATAACGTATCTCCAGAGATTCTAAGTTTGGAGGTGGTTCTAAGACTTCAAGGACTTCTTCATCGTTAATTTTCTCCCTGTCTGTCCTCGATTCAAAAAATAAACCTAAATGAGTGAGGTGTTTCTTCCTCTTAAGTTCTGCTTTCTTAACCTTATCAGGATCTTTCACATCTCCCAACCATCTTATCGTAAGAGATCTTTGAAGGTGGTTCAAGTTTCTCAAATCCCCAATATTAGACACTTCATCACTACCACTCACATGGAACTCATCTAATTCCCGAAGAGAACTTAACCCCTCAACTCCTCTCATCTTCACAAACTGCCAGTTATCAACACTGAGATGTCTTAATTTGACTAGTCTTCCTATGTTGTCAGGCAGCCTTTCAAGTTCCGAACAAGACGAGACATCTAAAGTTAGCATATTATACAATTCACACATCTCTTCAGGTAACTCCCTGATCCTATTCCTAGACAAGTCAACATGCCTCAGGTGTATCAACTTTCCTATGTTGGATGGGACTTCTTCAATTCCACATCCTGACAACTTCAATGTTCTTAGACAACTCAAATTAGCTATTAAGTTAGGTAAGGCTGCATTCATCGATGAAGGATCACCATCAACAATCAGGCTACGAAGCTTCTTAAAACTATGGATGGTTGCAGGAAGTAGGTCGGTTTCATAATTTCTAAACACTACCATGGAGTGTCGGGCATCTCTAGAAAAAGAGTCTATCTTCGACTCTACCGCACCATCGATATCTACACTAAAACATTCATTTTTTGTCAAACTTTGTGCAAAATCATGCACCATGTCATGCATCTTACATGCATAAATGCTGCCATCACCCTCGTCTTTCTCAAAATCTTGAAAGAAAGAGCGAGCAGCTAAAGCTTCGAAGCACTCACGACCCATTACTTCCATCTCTTTATTCTGTGTTTCCCGAAGGAAACGTTGTGCCATCCACAGTTTGATCAAAGTATCCCTCTGAAATCTGAAGTCTTTTGGAAAGACTGCACAATATGAGAAACACGGTCTCATATCAGAGGGCAGGTCATTGTAGCTCAACCATAAAGGAGCCAAAATTTTGCTTTCAGCTTCTTCAGTCTCCCAGACATGGCTGTTCAAGACACTTTCCCACTCTTCTATTCTAGTTTTAAAGCTCAAAAGACTTCCTAGACTCTTTGCAGCAAGAGGCAAGCCTTTACACTTTGCTGCAATTTGTCTACCAATATCTTCTAAATCTCTTCTCTCTCTACTGTTTTTTTCAAAAAATGCTAGCTGACTGAATAGTGACCAGCATTCATCTGTAGAGAGAAGTCCTAGTTCTAAAATGTCAGCGGATGAGGAGCCCATCCTACTCGCGACATTCTTCTTTCGTGTGGTCACCAAAATCCTACTTCCAGGCAAACCACACTTGAGGGAGTCTTTCAGTTGCTCCCACTTTGTGGAATCTTCATTCCACACATCATCTAGGACAAGCAAGAATTTCTTTTCCCTAATTGAATCTTGGACATGTGTCACTAAAGTCTGCAATGTGTTTAGATTTTGGGTAGACTCCTTGAGATCTTCAAGGATTGCCTTGGCAATCGTTATCTCATCAAAAGGATCTGATACACAAACCCATATTATCTTCTCAAAATGGGTCTCCACCTTATGATCATTATAAACTAGCTTAGCAAGGGTTGTCTTTCCTATCCCTCCCATCCCTACGAGAGAGATTGTACGGAGGGCTGGTCCTTGACTACTCTCACTCAACAACATTTCAATCACCCTGTCTTTATCCTTTTCTCTACCTTTAATTTCTGTTGCATCTATAACAGAAGTGGTTTTTTGATGTTCAAGCTGTTTAATTCCCACTTCAGATGATTTGAAGTGGAATCTATCTTTCTCAATCACAATGCCATCTATTCTTTCATTCAGTTCTTTTATCTTATGAGCAATATCACGACGCAAACCAACTTCTCTGAAACAAAGGCAAGAGAAGATCATGGAGCATACCTTCCTAGCAGTCTTGCGGGGATGCTCATTTACCTTCATTTGTGATTTTGCAATTGCCGTGCCCCACTCATCCAGAACATCATCCATATCATAAGATACGCCTTTGAGCTGATCTATCCAACGTTTGATGGAGCCATCCTTCAACTGTCTTTCCTCTGCATCGGCAAGCACAACTTGTATGGCCTGAAAATTGCTGGTAAGCTTCCGAACCTCGTTCTTGACACCAACAACGAGCCTCACTTCCTGTTGCACCTCCTGAGCAAACATTAAGCTCAGCTGCTCCATGACTACGGAAACAAGAGCATCAACCATATTATGCAGAACTAAGGAATGCTTGAGAGGGGATAAAATTGAAATAAAAGGATTATAAATTTAGGAATTTGCAATATAGGGAGTAATTGATTGGTTGAGAAAAGAGGAGAAATGAAAAGGGCATGCAAAGGGGAGCTTATGATTTGATGGTGCTTCATATGATCTATTACTTGATGTATATATAGTGCATTGGAAAAGGCCATGGAATCTCTTAATTTCATGTACTGAAGCAAAAGAGCTTTGCTTTCACGATGGTTTTTGGGATACTTGTCTTCCCCAAGAAATGCCCTTTATTCTTTCCTTTCGAGTTCTCAGAAGAAATATTCCAAAATTTAGAAGAGCAAGCTAATCATGTGACTCCATAAATCATTCTTTTTTTTTACTTTGGATGGGAATTCTTTTCCCCCTTATAGTCATTAAGATTGTTTAATGCTTATGGCCAATGGCCACCTTGATCCATTCAATTCATACATTATTTCGGGACATATAGTAGTTTAAGAAAGAATCTTGTGCAAGTGCAACAACCAAGTAAACAAAGAGAAGGGGAACACGGATGGAATCTGATGCAAATGCAAACATCTCCAGCCTCCAGTTTGTTCTAAGCTTTCTGAAACAACGTATCATTTACTAGAATTTCTTTCTTTGAGTGTGAACTTGTTCCGCCAACTTTGTTGTAAAACCCTTGGTGTTGATCAAATTCACTCCCATTTTATTATCATTACTTCTATTTGATCTGATTGATCTCTTGCATGACAAAGATGGCATGTTCTCTTACATTATTGTTGGTCTGTCTATGCACGATTAAGATTAAGGGTTAAGATTTTTAATTAGTCCTTCAGTGCTTTTTACCTCATGATGCCAACTAGTACTAACTAACCATATTCTCTCTAATGCCAGCACCTTCAGCCTGGAGGGACATGGCAATGGTAGCCATCCTTGGATATAGAAAATGGTGTGCTGGAAAAAAAAATTGTAATAGTGAACCTTATAAGATGCAACCGACAGGTCGTTTTGACAGAGAATAAAACGACAGGAATTGGGATAGCGACCAGCGAGTTAAGCGAAAGTACAGAGAAGCCTTTTGCCTTGCTGTCTTCTCTCCACCGTGGCATTAGTCATTACTAGACCTTGCAAAAGAGAGACCTGTAAAGATCCCCCCCACTCTCGTAAGATTCAGGGTTTTCTTTAAAATCTCTCTTGCTCATCAGATTCTCTGACTCACCGGGTCCGCTCTATCAAGCTTGCCAAAGCTTTAAAAAACCAAGCAAATCTCATCAAGCGAGTTTCTTGCACTCTTACATTCTGTTGTCTGCCTTAAAAGACCAAACTTCCCTAAGGTTTGTTAGTTACTTGTGATGTTAGCTTTGTTGGTCTTTAGTTTCGTCTGAAACTGGTGAAGTTTGGTTAAAGATTGTAGACATGAAGATTTGCTGTTACATGAATCCTGGTTAATAATAATTAATTATCTAAAGAACCCAAAATCATTAGATAAAAAACGATCAAATCTTGATTGCTAATTTTAGCTTTTTCCAGCAAAAGTTCAGAACTTTGATTTAATACAAGGCCTTTTCATCTTAATTTGTGTGGAACCCAGAAGTTAAGATCTTTGATTTTTTAGGGGTTTGCTGTGTAACTAGAGAGTTTAGGACTGTAATGGCTGAACTAGGGAGGAGTGATGTTGATGGTAATGATATGATTGAGAATTTGATAGCTGAAAGGAAGTCATTGAAACTAAGTTTAGAGAAGTCGAAAGCTTTAGGGTTTTCTCTTGAGAAGGCGGGGCCGAGATTAGATGAGATTAACCAAAGATTGCCTTCTCTAGAGGCGGCAGTCCGCCCCATTCGTGCGGACAAGGAAGCACTTGTTGCTGCAGGGGGTCATATTAACCGTGCCATTGGCCCTGCGGCCGCGGTTCTTAAGGTTTTTGATGCAGTTCATGGACTGGAGAAGTCGTTATCGGATCCAAGGAACAATCTTCCTGGGTATTTGTCAGTGTTAAAGCGACTTGAGGAGGCTTTGAGGTTTCTGGGGGATAATTGTGGATTAGCAATCCAGTGGCTGGATGATATATTGGAGTATTTGGAGGATAATGTTATGGCAGATGAGCAGCATCTTTTGAATTTGAGGAAGTCACTGAAGGGTCTTAGGGAATCGCAAAGTGATGATGAACGAGCTCGTCTTGATGGCAGGCTTTTAAATGCTGCTTTGGATAAATTGGAAGGTGAGTTTCGGCGGCTTTTGACAGAACATAGTGTGCCACTGCCAATGTCATCATCTCCGGATCTTGGTGAACAGGCAGTCATTGCACCGTCACTATTACCTGTGGCTGTTATACACAAGTTGCAAGCCATTCTTGGGAGGTTGAGAACTAATAATAGACTTGAAAAGTGCATGTCAATGTATGTTGAAGTTCGTAGTTCGAATGTTAGAGCTAGTCTGCAGGCGCTGGATTTGGATTACCTTGAGATCTCAATAGCTGAATTCAATGATGTGCAGAGCATAGAAGGGTATATAGTTCAGTGGGGTAAGCATTTGGAGTTTGCAGTGAAGCACCTGTTTGAAGCGGAGTACAAGCTTTGTAACGATGTTTTTGAGAGGATTGGCTTGGATGTTTGTATGGGATGCTTTTCCAAAATAGCTGCCCATACTGGCATTGTTGCGTTTCTTCAATTTGGGAAGACTGTTACAGAAAGTAAGAAAGATCCAATCAAGCTTCTGAAATTGTTGGATATATTTGCGTCACTGAACAGATTAAGGCTGGATTTTAACAGGCTTTTTGGCGGAGCAGCCTGTATTGAAATCCAAAATCTCACACGGGATCTCATTAAGAGAGTGATTGATGGGGCAGCTGAGATTTTCTGGGAACTTCTTGTTCAGGTGGAGTTGCAGAGGCAGATTCCACCTCCTCCAGATGGGAACGTCCCTATACTGGTGAGCATCATTACTGATTACTGTAATAAGCTGCTTGGGGATAATTACAAACCTATCCTGAACCAGGTTCTGCTCATTCATCGAAGTTGGAAGCACGAGAAGTTTCAGGAGAGGATTCTTGTTAGTGAGGTTTTGAACATAGTTAAAGCCATTGAGCTCGATCTGGAGACATGGACAAAGGCTTATGAAGATTCTATCCTATCTAACCTTTTTGCCATGAACAATCACTATCATTTATACAAGCATTTGAAGGGAACAAAGGTTGGGGATCTCTTAGGGGATTCTTGGTTTAGAGAACATGAACAGTACAAAGACTATTATGCTGCAATATTCTTGCGAGATAGTTGGGGGAAGCTTCCAGGTCATTTAAGTCGTGAAGGCCTGATTCTGTTCTCAGGTGGGCGTGCCACTGCACGTGATCTTGTCAAGAAAAGGCTGAAAAATTTCAACGAAGCTTTCGATGAAATGTATAAGAGGCAGTCCAGCTGGGTTGTGCCAGATAGAGATCTCAGGGATAAGATATGCCAGCAGATTGTGCAGGCAGTTGTACCTGTTTATCGGAGCTATATGCAGAGCTATGGGCCCTTGGTTGAGCTAGATGGAAGTTCCAGTAAATATGCAAAATACTCGGTGCAGACTTTGGAGCAAATGCTGAGCTCGCTATTTCTGCCAAAGCCAGGAAGATATGCAAGTTTCAAGGGCAGACAACTTAGTGCCAAATTCAACAATGGTGTTGCAGATCTTCGCCGTACAACCTCTGCGGTGGTGTGATTTTCCTGCTTTTATTGCTTATGTTGGTTAAGCTGAAAGGTACCCGATCCGAACATCATCCCTCCTTTGATCAGCGGTCAGCTCTTGAACTGTTCATATCTGTATGTCTGGTGGCTTGGAACTATTTCGGAAAAATTTAATTTTAGTAGAGCAACCTCTTTTTCCAGACCATTGTCTGAATTTTCCCAGTGAGATCGAAATTTCAGAAGCTGTTTAAATGCAAAGCAAACGGAGTGCTATATCTAGTGCCTGGTAGGTTCTGCAATCTCGAGTAAGTCCTGGACACTAGGATTAAAGCGAAGATGTGCCTTTTTGAAAGCGTAGATAATACTTTGAGGTATAGATTGTCATTTTACTTTCATTTTCACTCTCATTTATTCAAATAGTGGGCGGCTGTAGAAACCTTGTATTTGCTAGATTTGTGTACAATTCTTTGATTGAAGAGCAATTAGAGGTCTAGCAGGAATTAAATTGTTTACTTGTATTCTGAGAAGGGCATAAATGTTTGTGTGGAGAATTTAAGGATGATAATTCTATGCAATTGCTGGTGTTAGAAGTTAACTTACAGCCTTGAGTTCACTAGAAATATGATCAGCAATAAGATGTTGGCTCATTTAGCTTGTCCTATTTTGAATTGTAAGAGAATTCTTCATTGTTTAAAGCCTTATTAGTATATGATTCACGCTTTCATCGATCAATTACTCTATTAAATTGGAGAAGATGCTTTAGCTTTGCGTACTATTACTGTATATTTTGTTTTCCATCTCAATTGGTTGACTTGGATGTGCACTGGTTGAGAGGGCATGCCTTTTAGGCTGATGTGTGAATTTTCATGAATGTCTCTCTGAAAGCTTTCATAGGATAGTACTTCTAGTGCTCGTTCTTCTTAGACATTCCTGATTCATGACCTTATGATCCTCCTATCAAGTTGCTCCTACAAAGCTAGCTGCTTGTCCACAGATCCCTGCAGATTCTGTCTCCTCACTGGCCATGCTCTTCTAGATTTTCTACGAAGTCATGTTTCCATCTCTTCTCATCCTCATGGCAGAACCAGTTACCTTCCTGAATAAAAAATCTCAATAAAATGTCTTGAATAATGGACCTGAAGCCACGACTGTGCAATGAAAACAGAAGCTTCCTAAACCAGGGAAAGAAAGAAAGCCAAGTTTTGGCGGCCAGAAGACGGAATTTAACAGTAGTCCATGAATGATGCATCCCATTGATTAACATGCTGATTTTCTTTTCTATTTCTTTTTCAAAAAGTATAAAGAAATCCAAGTTCATGGACTCCATTTGAAAATAATGAGGGAATAAGATCTGTAACTTGCATTTTGTATTGTACCTACATCAGTACATCACCAAGGATGATTCTCAAAAAGCGCTTTGATTCCCCTTCTCAGAAAGTGCTTCTGGCCAGATCGAATATTTTTTGCAATTCGTTTTCAATGTATTGGTTGGGTGCTGCTGATACTGTGTCCCCCACCTTTGCTAACTTTGCCTGTCAAAATCGTTTTTTACTTTTAATTAATTATTTAGTTTTTAATTTTTTTTACCTATCAATTACTTTTCACTCAAAAATATATCAAAAATATTTTTTTTAATATTAGTATATCAAAATAATAAAAAATATAAAAAAATCTAATAAATTGTTTGTCAACAACAATAAGCTAGACAAGGTAAGGAGATTTCTTGACCAAGTCTGAGGGGAGAGTTCCTTCAGGTTGGTTTTGTGGGAAGAAAAATAAAAACACTCATAAAGGAAACTCTTTTCCTTTTGTCATCTGACTTCAAATTTCTCAACAGTGAATGTCATATAAACATCAATATGTCCAAATCTAAAAAGAAATCCAGACGAGTTAATTTAGCTTCTTGATGGAAACAAGTAAGTTTTTAATTTGATGGTTGGATAAGGATAAAATTTTACAATCGTGTTCTACATACGTTGTTATATAAATGGTCAGTTTTTATTATAAAAGATTGACGTTTTGGGTTTTTTTTTTAATATTTCCTTTTATTTTCCGAATCCGAATCCTTTTCCTTGTAATATTAACTTAATTTAATTTTTATTAGTTAAGTCAGTTTAGCTTCCTATTCAAAACAATTTGCTATTAATATTAAATTATTTACTTTTAGAATTTAGAGTTTATGAAACCATAATTCTCTCTATAATTTTAGGATTTCTTCTCTTTCGTTATATGGGAGATTATTGAGGTGATTAGGTACCTCGTATTACCATTTAATTCGTCAAAATATCGATTATTTAAACCTCAATTGGTAAGAGATTATTGAAAGACAACAAATTGTGTCTCGACAATTGGTGTGTCTTGTGTTGTCGCAGGCCGATGGAGATTTTCTGGAGAAGGAGAGGCTGTGATGACAAAAAAACGCCTGTTACTTTGATAATCAACACGTTAACATGACCTTGACCCCTTTTTTAGTCCTCATTTTCAAGCCTCCATGGCTCCTCAAAATGCTCTGATCTGGGAACCCTTTTTTTTGTTTTGTTTTGGTCAAACATAGGAACAGAGTGATGTGTGCACTTTCTTTAGTTACTCTAACACTGAAACTTGATGTCAACTGGTCTTATCCACAGAATCAGCAGATAAGAATTAGTCGAGGGTCAGGCCAAGAATGTAACTGGTCCGTAACCTGGAACATCCAATCTGGTCAACCTTAAGTACCAGCGTGTTGTTCCTTGGTTTGCTGCAAGGTTGTAAGATTCTGGACCTCCTTGCAGCTGTCGTGTTGTTCGTCCATGTCTGTTCTTTTGTTGACAAATTCTGCTGCACATTTTGGATCCAATTAATACTAATCAACCGGTTTGACCGACTCCAAATATCACAGAACCGTGTCTTACTTGTCTATGTTTTACCTCTGCTAGGATTCTTATTCCTTGCTTAAATTGCCCGTGCCTGTTATAGACTTTTCACAGTTTCTCTCTTTGACACCCCCCTCCTCTCTCTATATATATATATCTAGACATGGAGATTAAGAAGCTGAGATAAATACTGCTTTAAGAAATACTCCTTATCATTACAAATTTCAAAGAAGAAAAGAAGTAGTCGTACAGAAAAGAAAGTTTTCGAACAAAAATGTATGTGACTAGGCCTCTTTCGATGTACAAAAGAAATCCCTCAGCTCTTTCGTCAGCTCCTCCTGAAGGTTCAAATTCTGTTATATTGATAATACAAGATGAAGAAGTTGATCTTACTTGTTGTTTTTGCTGCTCCAAGATCGATTTTGTCAAAGACCTGCCTTTCCCGCAGAACAAGAATCTAACAGTTAGCTACACCACAAGATCAGCTGATGGACATAATGATGACAGTACAAACCAAGTTATCTTATATCCCTGTGCTTAATCAGCCACTGTCTTCCAACCGATACTACGTGATCGAGCGTCAAGGGAAGCATAAAGGGTATGTTTAATAATCACAATTCGCAGTTTCCATTTATTTGTTTTTCATATTATGTGATCGTGAAGCATTAGAAAATCAAAATCCTTTATGTTCGGCTTCTTTACATAATCGACATGATTTTTCTAACTGCATCTGTGCATTAAACTTGGCCTTAATTCAGGGAAGCACACACAAATGCTAAAGAGGAAGACGAAACAACGTGCTGTTTTGGCTTCTGTAGACATAATCCGGATAAGGAACCGCAGTCTTTCGACCCCAAGGACGTGTACGAGCAATTTGAGATTAGCAAGAGTAACAGGTTTGGTTACGTTTCAAAATCGGTGGCTCCAGATGGCATCCCTCCAATTTTCTTAAGGAGAAAAGGCTGGACAGTGTCAACCTCAACTGCACGTGATTTTGAATTGAAGGAAGCAGCAGGCCTTGACAGAAATCTCCGAGCCCGCCTTCCAGATTTCCACTTGCCATTATCACAAAGAAGTTCTGCACCTGTTGTTGTAGGAAACTGGTATTGTCCTTTCATGTTTATCAAAGAAGGAAAACTGAAGGACCAGATGAGTATTTCAAGGTACTATGAAATGACACTGGAACAAAGATGGGAACAAATTTTCGCGAGTGAATATAATTCTAGTGAAGGCAACTCTGTCGTTGTGGATGCTGTTGTTCAGAGAGAAACGGTTGATGTTGCAGGTAGAGAAGCTGCACCTGACAAAAGGAATGCAGTTGATGGGGTGATGCAGGTAGAGAAGCTGCACCTGACAAAACTTTTCTGTTTTAGTTCATGAAATATAATACAATCTTTCAAATATAATATAAATTCATATTATTTTATTTTATGTTTAATTTTTATTAATTAAAATAAAATTGATGAAATTTGAATACATGACTATTTAATCAACAATATTCTCATATTATCTCAAAAAAACCTATTCAACCCGATTATCTAACTTATAAAATAAAATTTTATAAATAATTTTATATTATTCTCTAAAATAACTCATGCATACTTGTCGTTATCTCTAAAATTTCTTTAAGAAATCTAATATTACTTAATAAAGATGAAAATAATAATATGGAAAAGAAAATAAATATCAATTACTTAAAAAAAAACTAAAAAAAAAACTGTATACTTAACTTTACATCACTTGTTCGTCACTTGGATTGTGAATTGGACGAGTCGGCCACCTTCATTCTTGTCACAAATCCAAAAGAAGTAAGCAGAAGCCCAAATCACACTCCATCATTCAGCTTCTGCTCTGCCCTTGATCGAGGCCCATGCCAAGTGTACAGTTTCCTTGTGCTCGTCGAACCTCCATCTATTGAATTGAAACAACAAATCGATCCGGTAGCCATGGGAGTCTTGATTCAACCTTCCAGCTTTTCTCTGTGTATGGCTTCACTTTCTACACTATCATCAAAAGATTTAAACACTTTCTCCTATCTTTTATAAACACGCAGATTGATGCAAAGATGACAAATCTAAGATCTCATCGAAAAGGGATCTAGATTTGGTGTGCGAGAATCTTTGGCTCGTTGTAGGAAATTGCTTCTGTTCGTAGTTGGATTACAAATTGCTGTGACATCAACAAGTATTTTCATAAACAGAGAGAGGCACAGAGGTTGACTTGTGTGGGTGCTGGGTTTCCACACTAATCAAAAGTCAATAGAGAAGCCAATTTGGACTTTCTATCGACTAAAACAAATCAATTCTCGTCAAGTTCATACTATTACTTAGCATTTGGATGGTGTTTTTCTTGTAGAAAGTGCTGCACTTCCTCGGCGCAGAAAAACCTGTGCTCCTAGCTGTTTACAAGTTTTTTCCCAAAAGTCAAGCATGCACCTTAAAATGTCAAAACCACGACAATTTTGAGTTCCCAATTTTGTCTCTTTATTGTTTCTTGAAAGGTTGAGATTTGTGTGAAGAGCAATGATGATCATCACGATAATGTCAATGGTAATTGAACGTGTCGCCGGCTTTGCCGTGAGCAGACATGGCTGCGTTTTGGTTTTTGTCAAGGGAAAAATGGGGATGGCGTTAGATTTGCAATCATAACCTTTGACATTAGTCCACCCCAAATCTTACAATAGATTGATTGGAATTGCTGACCAGAATTTAGGGATGGACATTGTTTTTCAAGAACTGTGGCATAAATCACGAGAAACTTAGAAAAGATCCAAAACTTATCGTTGGAGCTACTTTCGACACAACAAAATTAGCTTTTTATGGCATTTGTCTAAAAAGCTTATTGAAATAAATGCTATTTAATACATATAATTATAATGACATCTTATGATTTTAGTATATCCTTACCAATATTAGATATAAACTAGTTACATGTCCCGCGCGATGCTGCGGGTCAATTATTTTTTACATTTTAAAAATAATCAAGATCTAAAAGTGTTAGGTTTTTTTCAAAGTTATACCCAAGAGTCTCAGGTTTGGTTGCAACGCCTGACCCAAGAGTAATGTTTATAATATTAATAATAACATTAAACTTGGGTTAACCCTTAACATAAAAGTGTCTGGACTGCAATACCAGACCTAATAGCATTGGACGTGGGTCTAACTGTAAGGTCGTGTCATAAAAGTGTGATAATTAAATAGATTAGTTAAAAAAAAAAATTCAGGTTAACTCGTCAAACCAAGTTAACCCGTTAAACTTGGGATCCGTGTCATGAATGTCTGGTAACTAAATAAAAAAAAGTAAACATTAACAAACTAAACTAAACAAAAAAAATTAATTAAAAAGAAAAAAAATCCGGGTTAACTCATCAAACCATGTTAACCTGTTAAACCCAGTATTTGTGTCATGAAAGTCTGATAACTAAATAAAAAAAAAATTGACATTAACAAACTAAATTAAACAAAAATATTTATGAAAATAATAATACAAAAAAATTGACGGGTCAACCCGGAATTAACTGGGTTCACCCGTGAAACCAGGTTAACCCGTGAAACCAGGGATATGTGTCATGAAAGTCTAATAACTAAATAGAAAGAAATTTAACATTAACAAACTAAACTAAACGAAAAAAATTAATTAAAAAAATAAAGAAAGAAGCAAAAAAAATCCCAAAAAGCATAAAAAAACAGCTAAAAAAACTTAGACAACTTTAAAAAACAAAAAAAACAAAAAACAAAACAAAAACGTCTAAGAAATCAGTGTTTTACTGTGGACTGCACTGTGCAGTCTACAGATAAATACTGATTTTTTTTAGCTATTTATAATAATATATTTATCTCTGATGTTAATGTCTTTAGATCTAATTAATTCTATCATGATTTATTAATAAAACTGATATAATTCTTTTAAAAAAAAGTTAAATAAATACCATTAAGTAAGTATAATTAATAAAAGCAATTGTAGCAATGTGTGAATGCCCTCAAATCTAAATAGAGTGCGAGAATAGAAATTTTGGATAATTTTTCTCACATCTAGCACACATTTTATGTGTTTGGCTATAACGGGTGTAAAAAGCAAATACACACACACAAACTCTTCCAATCACATCATGTTTAATTAATGTTTTTAATTATAAATTTGATTGTCAATAGATCCAGTGATGGTGAACTCATTTTAGTTTAAAAAAAAATCATCACATTAAAATGTTAGGATATATAGTCCCTCAACTTTATAATAGCAGTTAATTCAATCTCTGTTGTGATACGTGTCTCTCCAATTCTATACTAACTCGTTACTTGTTTTATTATGAATTACAAGGTTTAATATATCTGTTGTGAAAAACTAGCAATAATTATTAATAAATATTATAATACGAGAGAAATTAGAAAGAAAACAAGATTTAAAATCATACAGTAATGTACCTACATCCATATAAACAGAGAGTTTTTATTTTTCACTATATCAAAATAGAGTTACATGGTGTTTATTTATACCATACCTTAAACCGTCCAAAAAAACCTAATTGTTCAAGAAATATTAATAATTTTTCTTAACACTTCTTTACCGTACCATAGCAACAAAACAGAAAGTAATCAACCATGTCTTCTCGCTCCAATCTAGTATTTGCTTATGAGTCCTAAACTATAACAGCATCTATCTATATATATCAAACCTAAAATGAGATACTACATTATATATTATGCTTTTCATGAGCTGATTACTTAAATTAAGTATCTATAAGAATATAAGTATAAGTTAAATAATAATTTACAAAAACCACATGTTATTATTATTATTTTATTATTTTTTTTTTTGTGAAAAAGAGATCAAACGATTTGATATAAGAACCACCACCATGAATCGATGAGTGGCTTCATTGACTTATAACGTTAGTTAATGCATGTGGACAGAAATCTTGACGCAACTTGATGAATTGATTTCAAATTGGAGATAGCCATGAACTCTCAAATTTACACCGATTCATGTTTCTTTGCACTTTGAATCATCACTATATATCCAAGTTGACAACAAAGAGGAAACAAGGAATCATTGGACGTAATCAAACTCAAAGTTATTACAACAAAAGGAATCAGAAAATCTGCTCATAATAATATAAAACAAGGGACATGGATTAGTGGTCTAGGTGTCCGGTCCCACCTTGGATTATTGTTCTTTTAAGCAAATGATCCCTCTTCGTTCTCGAGCACCCAAGACAAAGCCTGGTTTTCATTGATTAATTAAATAGATTATCTAAAGAGATAAGGTAAGTCTGCAAATGGGCTAGGAGTAAGACTAGATAGAGCCACCATTGGTCCTTCCTGGCATTGACCTCGTTCCCTCCCATGAGAGTTCATTAAATTATTCATCCTCCTCCTTTCAATACCTTTTACGATCATTATATAATTCAAATTTATTTTCACTGAGTTTCATGCAGATTCTTCGAGCCTTAATTATATATTCATAAGAGCTTGATTCCATCATCTCTTTTTTAAACTCCAATCCCTTCTTTCTTTACTGAAGCAGATCCGGCTTTACCTCTAAGTTCTAGCAAAGTTTTAAATTAAATTAGATAAAAATTAACTATTTTCGTATAATTAACTAATCAGATTAAAATAATATGTTTTAACTTTTTTAAAAATATCTTGAGAAGGTAATATTTTGAATTGATCTGAATTAACCCGTGAAATAATCAATATAATCAAAATCTAAATTTGATTTTTGTAAGGAAAAAACAAAGTCATTTTAAACTCCTTTTCAAATCTTAAAATAATCATGTTTTATATTAAGTCAGGTTTAACTCCTAGTTTGAGCTAAGTTTCAAATTAAATTAGATAATAATAAGCTAGTTTGACACTTTTGATTTATCAGGTCAAAATAATATGTTTTAATTTTAAAAAAAATCTTGAGAAGATATTATTTTAAATTTATCTGCATTAACCCGTGAAATAATCAACATAGTCAAAATCTGAATTTATTTTGTTTTTAAGAAAAAACAAGGTCATTTTAAACTTCTTTTCAAATCTTTGAAACAAGCCCCCTTACTACTTGAGCCAATACATCAAAAAAGCATAGAAAATATACACTATTTATTTATTTATTTATTTAAGAATAAAAGATATTAGAATATTTGTCGGCCAATGAAGAAAAGTCGACCAAGAAGCAAAAATCTCATTGGCATGACTACTTGTCAAAGGGTGCTCATTGGCATGTGTGGATCCTAAAGCTTAAACAAATACAGCAATCTAATAATTAATATGCCTTTAAGCTCTCTGGGCATGCAAATTGGCATTTTCTCATCATAAAATATATAGAGGCAACCAACATGATTAATTTGCATCAACAACTGGATTATCCATTAAGAATATTCGACCCGTACATATTATGGGTGCAACCCACGCATCCATGATTCCATTCAAGGGGGATTAGTCAATTTGTTAGCTGGCTAATCCATTGTTTAATATTCCTATTATTTTGGCTTTATTCTTTTAACAGTGGTTTGATTAGATTTCTTTTGGTTTGATGTTCTTAATTTGGAGTTTAATATATATATATATATCAACCAATTTGATTATTATAATTTAATTAATTTATTTATTTTTATAATAAAAAGTATCTTCGAGTCTATTAAGATTACAAGTAAATATTATGATCACTTATTTATGTGGGTAATCAGTATAATATATGACTGTTAATTTAAAAGAAAAATTCTGCACATAACTCCGTTTGGTAACGCGGTGTAAAATGTATTTTTTAAAAAAATTAATTTTTTTATTAAAAAATTAATTTTTTTATATGTTTTACATTATTTTGATACACTATCTCAAATGATTTAAAAAAGAAATAAAAAATATCATTTTAATGTATTTTAAAATAAAAAATATTTTAAAAACAATCACAACCACACTCCCACACAGAAATTAATTAGACTTATCATCAAATACTAGAATCATTTTTTCCAGATTTATCTGATAAAAGGAATTCATTAGACTTATCATCAAATTACATAAAAATTCCAACCATATACTAATATTGATTTTTTTTTTCTCTCTCTGGAAATTGTCAAGCTGATGAGTATTTGGAACTGCCAGCTAATTAACCCTAGATGGAAAATGTTTGAAATTTCCTTATATTTTCAACTTTCTAATTGATGAGTCCTATAATTCTATATCAGCAGCATGATTCTTCGCTGAAACTTCCCCAACTCCTTTCGCTGTTTGTTCATTCTAAAAGAAGAAGAAAGAAACCGTTGCTCATATCAAAATGCTTTAATTGTCAACTAAGCTACAGGAATTTTTTTTTTTTAATATATACTATTTTAAAACATTTTTAAATAAAATTTAATCCACAATATGATTGTTTGATTGCTAATATAATAGTGATTTTTTTAAAAAAAAAATATTTTTTTTATTTTTTAAAATTTATTTTTAACAGTAATATATAATGCGAAAATATCAAAAAATTAATTAGAAAAAATAAGAAAGCTTTTAATATTTTTTAAATGTTTTTAAAATACAAAAAAGAAAGAATAAAATCGGAGAGAGAGGATGTATGGGGTCTCGTCAGTGTCTGTGCCACGTCATCAAGTACGTGTCAAACCTTCGCCTTTGCCGGCAGACATTAGCATCTCTCTCTCTTAGCATATACTATTACTTATCCCATGTACGTACATATAATTATCCAAACTAGCAGTCCCGTTTGGTCCATCTATTCTTGATTTTGTCTCACTTTGGTCCTATTCTTCTTCTTATTTTGATTTTAATACCATCCTTTTAAGATTCTAAGCACAATTCTCATGTGATTATTCTATTAATTGGTGTAAAAAATCATCATTATTTTATCTTATAACCATCATTAATTTCTTGTTAGATATTAATTAGATGGGTAGCTCGTGCTATGTCGCGGACCGGACCAAATAATTTTTTAATGTGAAAAAAAATACTTAAGTGACGATAATATTTCTAAAAAAGTAAAGGAAATTCAAGATTCATGCTATTGACTTTATTGGATTAAATTATCTTGATAAATTTAATAATATAATGTCAATAACGAATAAATTGAAAAATAATTTGACCTCAGTCAACCTGGGTTAGCTCACGAAACTCATGACCGGTTATGTGAGATTGAAATAACTCTATAAAAGGATGAGATCATAAAAAATCAATTGTAAAAAAAAAACCTAAAAAAAATACTTAAACCAACCCAGACCAATCTTTTAAACCTATGACTCGGGTTCTGAGACCATAATTATCTCATAGAAGACAAACTCAAAAAAATCATGAAGTCAAATTATAAATTAACAAAATCTTAATCAATAAAATGTTGAGGGATGAACTTGAAAAAGAAAGTTCCAATAAAAAAAGATTTTAAAACAAAACAATTAACAATTAAAAGAATAATGATCAAATGTGATATAAAATAAAATGAAATAAAATATCAAGGGGTGTAGTTGGAAAGATAATTCAATTAAGAGAATGATTAAAAACAAAAAAAATCTCAACAAAAAAAATAAAGATCAATTTTAAAAGATAAAAAAAATATTAATTATTTTAACCAATAAATAACAAATATGAGACGAATATAATAAAATTAAATACGTGAATATAGATTGAGAATTTTAAAGTTTTTAAGATGACATAACGGTAATAGCGATTGAGGAATATTCTACATATTTGGGAAATAGTAGTTGAGGATGGAGTTAAAGTGAAAATTAGAAAGAGTTTATATTTATCAACAATTGACATAGGAATACAATGGTAAAAACAAGAGCATTAGGATCAAAGTGAACAAAAAACAAAGAGGGAGGGACCAAGTAAATCTCCATAATAAACTTATACGTAAATCTAAAGACACAGTTGTGTGCATATATATCCACTCGCCCTTGCCTCCTCCTCTCTCTCTCTCCATACTCCAAAAAACATAAAGAAGTCTTGATTTTTATAAAATTTGTGATCTTCGTTTTCTCTCTCCTTAGCCTTCACCCTCCCCCACCTTATCCTGCGCGCCGTTCTTACCCCTTAACCTTTACCTACTCTTACATGACAACAAGCCCCGTCTGTAAACCAAAGAAGAGAAGGCGAAGACGACGGAGAGGTGAAGGCTGAAGCGGTCAAAACCTTATCTTTTTTCCGTTTGTCTTACCATCAATTGATCTTTGCAGTTTGTGATTTGCTGTGACCACAAAATCATGGAGGTTTTGGTGGGACCCACTTTTAGCATCGGCGGAGACGTTTCCTCAACTGGGTCGACTTACGTTGTAGCTCCACCGCCGCAAGAGAAGCACCAGGTGGGGGTGGCGCCGCCGTTCTTGTTCTTGAAAGATGTTGACGGTGATGAGAGTCCGATCTCGAGCCGGGCCGACTCCGGTACTCACCCGGATGATTTATCTGATAGTTCGTCGTCAATCGGAGCTCCTGATGATAGTGATGAAGATGAAGATGACGGTGTTTCGTCGAATAACGCTTTGGGTTCCTTGAATTCTATGGAAGATGCTCTTCCCATTAAGTAATTAACAACTCTTCGTTTTTATTTATTTTCAAGAAAACTTGATTTATTTATAACTTTTAATTACTATTTTTTTAGTTGATTTCTCTCCCTCCCTAATATGGGAATATTTCTTTGTTTTGTTTGTGTTTAGGAGGGGATTATCAAATCATTTTACTGGCAAATCAAAGTCATTTACAAATTTAGCAGAAGTGAATACAATAAATACAGTGAAGGAATTGGAGAAGCCAGAGAATCCATTTAACAAGAGGAGGAGGATTTTAATGGCAAATAAATGGTCTAGGAGATCTTTTTACAGTTGGTCAAATCCAAAATCCATGCCACTCCTCACTATGCATGAAGAAGAAGATGATGATGATGATGATGATGGAGATCATAACAAGGGATTAGGAGGAGCACAGGATGAAGGTAGCGAAGAAAACCCATCATTGACGCAAGGCATCATAGCAAGAAAATTGCAAGAGAAGAGGCTTACTAAGTTTGGTTTGAAGTCTCAAAGTTGCTTCGCTCTTTCAGATCTACAAGAAGAAGAAGATAATGATGATGAAAATGATCAATAATATCTTTACTTTTTTACCTTAAATTTAGTTTTAGGGTTTCATTTTGTTTTTGTTCTCCACTTTATCAAAGTTTTTAAATAAAAAAAAACTTTTATCTTTAATGCAATTCTTCTTATTATTGTCACCGTTATTATTATTTTTTTATTTTTTTTGAAAGAGGAGATAATGCAAGAAGATGGATGTGTTTGCCATGGACACCATGGATTTTCCTTCGAAGAAAAGTAGTACTTCCAAATTTTAAAGACGAATCTAACCTTGTTCTGATTTGTCTCGGAGCTATTTAGTTAAGGATAACAGTGACTTTGTAGTCATTGCATGAGCTGGACCTAGTAGCTAATCTATCTTTATCTTTATCCATCATCTAGCTTTAACTCTCTTCTTTCTTTATTCAAAAGCTCTTTCAAGGTATGGTGGGGCGATGGGACACGGAAGGGCAGGGAAGGGGAGGGGAGGGCACTATACCAAATTGTTATTTATTTATTTATTTATTTAATTATTAAACGAGATTTCAATGTTTTTATTTGTTGAATGAAAAACTAGATGCTAATTTCTTTGAATACAAGATATCATCGTTGATATGTCTTTGTCCTAACCAAAAATTGGAACCTTCTTGTAATAAAAGAAACGTGGATAAATAAGGTTTTAGACAGGTTCCATGAATTATCATGGGCTAGAGATTTTGGCAAGCCAATTTGGAATAGTCGTTCTTGATTGATGCCCTAGATTTGTTGAAACTTCTAGTGGGAAAGCATCGTGGAAATGTCTTTGCCAGATCATTGAAATGTGTTTGCCATTGAAATTAAGTGTTGGGGCAAGAAAAATTGTCCTTGCATAGTGAGATTATAGGGTCCCAATGGGCGTAGCGTGATGGCAAAGGGTTTGAGGTCTGCACAGCAGGTCTTGAGTTCGAGTCAGGGTGTGCATCTCTTATAAGAGTCTGGAACAGCCGGGATTTTACTCCCTCACCTAAACCCATAAAGTGCTCCGACCTCTCACCTGAGCCCACAAAATGCTCCGAGAAAGTGAGATTTCCTCGAATAAAAATAAAATAAAATTATAGGGATTTCATGATTCAAAATGAAGAGGTCTTGCTAGAGAAAAAAAAAAAAAAAATAGTGTCCACAAATGGAGGTCACGGGTTAAAATCTTTATCATTTTTTCTTGATTTACCTTCAAAATTGTAATTTAAGTGTTGTTATTAGTAAAAATTATCATTACTATTCTATAGTTTAATCATTTTTATACTCATAGTATTATTGGTGCGTGTGAAATGGACTAAATTATAAGATTATCTAGGATGTAAACTTTTTTTTACTCGCTATTTTTTAAAAACATGAAGGATTAGTGTAAAAATAATTAAAAAATGAATTTTTTATGAGCGATTTTAAAATACATTTTGATATACTTAAAGAATAAATTTTTATAACCAGGGTTCATAATTTGAACTTCAAAATTAAAAAGAAAAGGATTTATCTTATGCACTTGAATATTTATTTTTTATAAATAAAAATCAACCGAAATTCTTGTTGTGACAAGATTTACATATTTTTGTCCAATCATTTGGGAAGAATCGTTGAGAATTTTATGTCTTTGGTAAATGCAAAGTTCGGAAATAAATAATATATTTAAAAAACATGCAGGACAGCTACAAAATTCCAAATAACAAAGCTTCTGATCTCAACTATTACAAGCTTGCAAGTACTGGAAATATAAATTATGATTGAGCATCAGAGGCAGACAAATTGTTCTAATATTCTGTTCCTTGTTATCTCTCTCCTTTTAGAACACACAGCACAGCACTTTTACAGAATCAAAGCTCCTATCCTGTCTGGGAAGAAGAAGAAAAAAGAAGAAGAGAGGATGGGTTTTGAAAAAGAAAACTCTGTTCTTCTCAAGGAGTGGTGGGTCTAGACTGGAATCGCATGATGGTCAAGATAAAAATTTCAGGTTGGTGTCGCTGTGTTTATCATTCAACATGCCCAAGTCTTATCCCGAATCATACTCCATATATTCTTTTCTGGTCCAAAAATAGACGTTTCACCTAAGATAAGCAAGACCCATTAGCCCATAATCATAGATGTTTAATCCAGTTTAGGGTTTGATAAAAAAAAGAAAAAGAAAAAGAAAAAGAAAGGGTTATTTATTGTCATCATGGAGTCAACTTGAATAAATTATTTCTATTAAAATGTCACCAATCCCACATCTCTTAAGAGATTACAAGTATAAAAAAATATTTTTTTAAAAATAAAACCTACTATGTAGTTTAAGTTAGATAGTACTTTTTAAAAGCCAACCATACATAAATGTAGACATATATCATCATTGACGCTGATTATAAAAATATTATCCAAGCTCTATCATGGATGTAGACATATATCATCATTGATGCTGATTATGAGAATGTCATAAATAGACGATTATCCAAGCTTCATGATGATGGCACCAATTTTATTTCCACAAGGAAATGAGAGCTTGCTTATATGTTTAAAAGACACCTCTCTCCCTAAGAGGTGTCTTTTAAAAGAATAAAATTTATCATGTGATTTTGGTGGGATAATATTTTTTAGAGGGCCCATCATGTGCGAATGTGAACACGTATCATTAAAAACAATATTATTTTATTTTATTTTTTTACTTTTTTGATATTGATGTGGTTAGATTTGAATTGAGTTTTGATGGGTCAACTATATAATTAAAAACCTAACCACAATAATTAATTTCACAGAGTTAATTTTTTTTAATTTCACTTAAAACCTAGCTTGAATTAGTTTTGAATTATAAGTTTATCAAATCAACCATACGACGGATTTAAGGACCATGCCTTCAATCATGTATTGTTTTATGCCAATAACAATGCATTTATCACTGCATGTCTCTCAATTTTAAGGAATGTAACTTAACTGGTCAGGTTTTGGGTTTGCTCCCTAAAGGTCACCAGTTCGAGTCTCACAAATCTCAGGATCACTGAAGACTTACATGATCGTTAACTTCAGGACCCGTTGGATTAGTCGAGGTACGCGTAATCTGACTCGGATATTCACTTAAAAAAAAAAAAAAAGAAGAAGACTGCATGTCCCTCTCTAGACTGCAACTTCAAAGCTTATCTTGCAGGTTTTTTCTACCTGATTCTTTCTTTTTTAAGACCTCGTGGAATCTGTCAATGGATCACGTGTTGTGTGGATAATGCTTCTCATGTTTTCTTCTAGCTTCTAACAAAACGTTTTCTCTCTGAAAACTCAGATTAGGATAATAATGTTAAAGAAGAGGAGTCGTGCCCATTAAGCATTTGTTTAATTAGTGCATTAATTGTGCTTTAAAAACAATAATATTTGGATTAGTTACAAGAAATAATTAGCTGTGTTCTTAAAATGCATTAAAAAAAAACACCACTCCTCGTTTACTTCTGTTTTCGATTTTATGACTAATGATATTTTTAATTTAGTTCTTAAATACTAAGACTAAGTATATCTTAATTTATTGTCTTAAAAAATAGGTTATCGGACACTTATTGCTCAACCTTCTTATGTTCATAGTTTTTTGTTGGTGGTTTGACTCCTAATCATAGTTTTGAAATCCAGCTTGGCCTAACTGGTCGACCGAGGCTGGAATCGGGCCGGGTTGAATAAAAAATAAGAAAAGAAAAAACCCGATGTGGCCCGATCAAAAACCTGGTTACGATCTGTTGACTTTTGTTTTTTTTACTAAAATGATGTCGTTTTAATTTTAAAAAAAAATTAACCCGGACAACCCGGTCAAAACCTAAAACCCGATCCTTGAATCGAACCGGATCTGAAAACTATACTCCTAACCTTACAAGTGCAATTAACAAAAACATAAAAAGGATTAATGTTTCACTTAAGCCTATGAGGAAAAGCATTTTTTATTCAAACCGTATTTCTCTTTCTTGTTTTTTTTTGTCCCTAATATTCTCACGTTTTGGTCCCTCAATTTCTTTTTTTTTCTTATTTGGTTCTTTATTATTGATTTGATTTGCGATTGGTCTTAGCTTGCGCATGAAAATATTCCGAGGCATCGAGAAAATGGTTAATGCTAACAGATTGATTTGCTACATTTGTTCTCTAAACCGTACTTGTCGTTGTTTTCTTTATCTTCATGCCAATTTCATTGAATCTTTTAATTCCTAGTTTCACTGGAATCGGAATTGTTAGCACTGTGATCAACATTTAAGCTTTGGCAGAATAAAATCTCAACTAGTTCTGTGAGTATTCTGATCCATCAGCTGTGATATATCAACTTCTTGTGTTGCAAAAGCAATGTAATATTCTGCTTTACCTGTACTGTTTTCCATATTGTCAGGCTGTGGAAATTAATATCCAAAACTATTTTCATTTAGTTAGTGTCCCGTAAATGATTATGGGGTTTTTTTTAAGAAAGAATTTGTCTTTTCAAAAAAGAAAAGACAGGGGACATGTTCTTTCTATGTTCATTATCTTCGTCTCTTTTAATCTCGAGACAACAACCAAATGCCAACACTTGATACCAGAACCCTTTGGATAAAATGGAATTCGGTAGATACTGCTGTATAGATTGGTGCGCATAAGATTAGATAAGAACATCATGTCCCTGTGCGTTTTTGAATCAGAATATGTTATTTGGTTTACTTTGTTAGTTATAGTAATCAAGCTTTCTTATGTATTCAATTCTTACAGTTTAGATGTTAGCTCTCAAAAAGCAGAATAAAGTGCTTTCCCTTTAATCAATTTGCATGATTTTGTTTAGCATGAATGAAACGAGTTCTTGATTTGGCTTCACGCTATCGGCTAAGCAGAGAATCAGGCAAGAAAACAACAGCAATTGCAAGGCTAAAAGAAGATGGCAAGCCCAATAATGTTTCCAAGCCTGCAGCTCCCCTAGAGACAGTGTCCAAGTCTCAAGATATTGTTATTTTTGAAAGCACTAGAGTGGCTATAATGGCACTCGTAAAATTGAGAGAAGGGATAAAGAAGAGAAGCTCTTTGATGCTGTTGTGATGGCTATAGTGTCACAGACTGTTAAAGAGGAAAACATTCAGCAGCAGATAGCAGACATGCTGGGCTTGAAACTTGATTAGAAAAGTGAACGAGGAAGAGCAAGGCGGTTGCATACTAGACTGAAGAATGTGGAATATGAGAGATCCTTTTCATCTTGGATGAAATTTGGGACCAAAGGCATTCCATTTGGGGATGATGATGGTCAAAACGATCATAAAATAAAAAATACTTTATATTAAATAATAATGAAAAATTAAATATGTATACAATTATCTAAGTTTGTAGTCCACAGAGATTTTGGACTGCTAATTAGATGGTGCATATATAAAATCTTGAGCATTTAATAGCATAATATAGCTATCAGTTTGCCGCTTCTGACCTCATAGCATATAATAAACGAACTACATCCTCACAAAATACTAAAGAACTAGCTGGCTGATACCAAACGGATAAGCATCAGAAGGGTCAGCAGCATGGAACGCCCTTGCTGCTGTAAGTTTATTCATAGCCTCTGTAGGATGGAAACCATCCCAGAATATGAACTCGTTTCTATTAGGACATGCAGTTGAGCTTGGATTACAGAGACCAGCATTGTTAACTTGACAGCAGCTAGATTTGAAGACCTTGAAACCTGCGAGTCACAGAGCTTAGGATTTGCATAGGAATCAATGGCTAACAGTAACAAAAGCAACAAGATTGGAGATTCTCGACCACGTACCAAGCTGAGTAGGATATCTTCTTAACGTTCCAATTGAATTGATATAAATAACTTTCGAATCGGTTAATTCTTTATTGAGTTGATCAACAAGAGATTTTAGCCTGACATTAAAAAGCTGAACTGCACCAGCAATGCTCTCTGCACATGTACCATTCTTGCCAAATAAAAAAATTGAATTTGGAGTGCAGCTAATTGCTCCTAAACCAAACAAGGCAATCTTTCTTGCTCCAGCATCGTGCAACGTCTAGAGAAACAGTAAAGATACGGGTGTCAAATTTGACGATGAATCAGAATGTTGTAAAAAAAAAAAAAAAACTGAAAACTAGGAAAGCTCACCCTGATTTGCTTAGAATATTGATCGATAAGAACACCTGCAAACTGATCAGGAGTATACTGAGTACTCGTTGCGGAGCCAGGCAGAAAGTAGTCGTTTATATAATCATTGCTGCCCATTCCAACAGTATATAGGCATTGATTAAGGTGAGCTGCAGTTGAATCTTTTAGAGTTTTAGTCAAGCTTGATATTGTAATCTGGTGGTTGTTTAATTGCTGATTGAAGCCAACATGAGTACCCTGCAAAGATAATATATCATATGTTCATCGATTAGCACATATAACCAATCTCCAATAAGAAAAAAATGTTTATTACCAAATTACGTCCAGCCTCATCACGAATTCCTGAGGAGCCAGATGCATAATTCACACCATTGATTATTTCTGATGCTGTAGCTGTGGCAAATGGTTGAATATAATCTTTCAAACCCAAAAGCTCGGCTGAACATTATTTACAGGAGAAAAACATAGAAAAATATTAGCGCCATATACCTATAAACCATATATATATATATATATATATATGCAAAATGGTAACAGAAACAGGCAAAGCATACTGATTATATCTGCTACGGTTTTTCCATTAGTGAACCTTCCTGTTGGGCCAGCAGGAAAATCAATCCCGTAAGGTGGATAATTGACTTTTGCACTTGTAGACAGTCCATTATTATTGCCACTATCAACCAAGGAATCGCCAAATATGAAATAACAAGGAACTGATGCAGCTACGAGGATATAAGGTTGCATGCTTGATGCTACAGTTAGTAAAATAAAGATCAAACATGATGGTTTTAGCAAAAGAGCAGGCGCCATTGATACAGAAATGAAACAAAATCTCCAAAAAAAGTTGACAGAGAAGGATGGTAATTATTTCTAGATGAGAAGAGAGGAAGGATTTACGGGTTATATAGAGAGAGCAGGAAGAATTAAATTAGGAAATAAGAAAAATCCAATAATTTAGTGTTTCTATTGTAATAGCAATGCATGTAATTCTGCGACTCTCTCTCCCTAGATTGCTCAAGCTTATCTTTCGGGTTTTTTCGTATTGTGTGGATGATGATGCTTCTCATGTTTTCTTCTAGCTTCTAGCAAAACATTTTCTTTCTGAAAACTCAGATTAGGATAATAATGCTGAAGAAGAGGAGTTGTGCCCATTAAGCATTTGTTTAATTAGTGCGTTAACTGTGCTACCTATTAAAAAAATAATTATACTCCAACGGCTTCGGAGCCAGATGTAATCATAAGGCCATAAGCCCATAATCATATTCCAACGTCTTCGCAGCCAGATGTAATCATAAGCCCATAGGCCCATACGCCCATAAGCCCATAATCATACTCCAACGTCTTCGGAGCCAGATGTAATAATCTCTCACAAAGCATCACAGCGATTTGGTACTACCTGCTGTCATAATATCACTCAATGGCCACTCTTCTTTCACCACGTCGTTTCACCCCCTCCCTCCGTCACCTCACACCTTCAAGATCCAAAATTAGGGCTCGTGACCTCTCCTTCCCCTTCCGCGTCACAACTCGGTCACTAACCCAACTCGCGTCGAGCTCCATGAGTCAGTCCACCACAGATTCAGAACCCAATCCACAAAACGAAGAAAAGAAAGCAGGGAACTCAGATGAGGTGTTGGTGCAGTATGTGGTGTTAAGGAGAGACCTAATAGACACGTGGCCGATGGGGAGTGTGGTGACACAGGGATGCCATGCCTCTGTTTCGGCCATTTGGTCACACAAGGAGGATCCTCACACTCTTCAGTATTGTAGCCCTGAAAATATCGATTCTATGCATAAGGTAATTTCTTTTTCAATTTTCCTTCATGGTTTTTTTTTCCTTTTTGATTTTTCATAAATTTCTCAACTTGGAAATGGTAGAAAAAGATGAATGCCATGATGGGTTATTGGTGTATTATTCAGTCTTAGTAGATAAATTGGATATTTTGGTGACAACATTATCAAATTAGAGGTTAGAGGAGATTTATGGCTTATGTAGTGGAAATATCCAGCAAGGAAGGTGGTCAAAATGTTCGGATTAAGATAATTATAAGGTATAAAAGTTATTGAATCTTACATGAGTAGACATCAAATAAATGATTTAGAATTCCTACTCTTGCCATTGAGACTGTTCGTGTAAAATTATAAGTTCTATTTATGAAGCATTATTCGAAGTGTTTATGTTGATTCTTGTATTTAGCATTTGATATTGTTGTCTCATGTCCTGGTTTGCATCAACAAGGCCTATGATGTCTCAGGTTGGCTGCCTCCTAATAACTTGCATTGCCTTTGAGGACGTGTTTTAGCTGGGTATGTATGCCTTGATTTGTATTGCTGGAGATTGTATGATGCCGGTTTGCCTTGTGCCTTGGATTTGTTCACATTGAGAAATGGAGATTTATGTTTAAAGGGTATCAATGAGAACTGGGGACATCAATATTTGATACATAAAACTCTCAACTTTGAAAGTTTATGAGGATTATCAGTTATGACCTAGGATCTGTCTCTCCTTTTTTATGCCAGGTTACTCTGGAGGTGAAAGGAGAACCTCAAATCTTGAACTTGTCAGAGAAGCTCAAAGCTGGAGGTATTGCTCATAAACTCTGGATTGAACAGCCAGAAAACATTCCTACTTGTCTTGCTACGAAGCCTTATCCTAAATCTGTGGTGGCATTGTTTTTTAAAAAGTTGAAACTTTGCAAGTGATGTATTTTGGATATTACTGATTCATAAACAACTTTGCATTTTCTTTCCTGCTTGCTACCAATTATGAATTAGCTGCAAAAGCGTGAAGGGTCTATGATATATTATGTTTTAAGATTTGGGATGTGTTTCATGACTGGCTCGGATGAGTGATCGTTGGACTTGACAATATGGCCGATGGTATGGAATCCATCCAACTTCCTGAAGCAGGTGTCTAGTTGTGATCCACACCATCGGACAGCGAGTCAAGTCCAACATCCGAGACAGTCCCGAAATAGTGGGTGATATGCTATTTTGCAAGGGAATGGCTGGTGGTAGAAGTCTCTACAACATGCGGAGTTCCGGTTCAGGAGCTTCCAAAAGATCATCCACCCAAAAATCGTTACTGAAAGAAAATTTCAGTTACCCTGATTGTTATACCACTTAATAAATCCCTTCTTCAGTTGGTCCTCATGTAAAAAATGTAAGTACAGAATTTAATTTTCTAACATTTCCATTAATTGTGGAAAAAGTTATATAATTACTTGTTTACTAAGTGACGGATAGGGAATGTTGTTGAAATTGTGTTTTCTAAAAATTTAATTTTTTTTTTTGAATTGTTGACATGCGAATGTTAAAAATAATTTTTTTAAAATAAAAAAATAATTTTAATATATTTTCTAGTAAAAAACAATTTCAAACACACTCAAATAAAATAAAAGCAGCCCTTGTGATGAAGCTCCAATTAGAGCTCATGGTATACAAAGGAGTGCTTTTTATGATGATATTCAAGGACAAAACCCATTTTCGATCTTGAGCTATGGACAATGAAGAATGAGGGTTGGACAAAGCTATTCATATGCAGTGGTGAATTTTTTAATTAAGAGGGTAAATTATTAATAAATATTTGATATTATATATTATATAGACATGTGTTATATAAAAAAATCAAAATCAATTTACAATATATGTAATAACTTATCAAATGAAATTAATTTAAGAATATTTTTAAAATAAAAAACTTACATTATAATTATTCTTTTTGAGTTTTTATATTTTGAAAGCATTTTATAATAATTTTATTATCAATCTCATCAAAGATATTTTTTTTAATGTATACAACTAAATTATCATTCATTTACTTATCTCCAATCCTATTTTGCAATCTACTCTTGTCAATATGCATGGCAAAAAAAAAACTCTTTCCACTATAGCAGTTGTAATAGGTAAAAATAATAATAATTTGATAAGCATATATACCAATGAAAATAATAAATTCTTTATTTTTATCATTTTTTCTTCAAGACTAACAATACCTTTAATATCAGAGAACTCATCATCATTGCATAGATTAACAATATATGTATGAAGCTGGTCACCAAGTACCATAAGATCCACTATAGAGAATTCATTGAGATAAAAAAAGAGTACGGCGAATAAGCTTTTCCTTGTTGAAAGTAGAGAAAAAGTTATTTGGGTTTAAACATGCCACACAAAGAAGTAACTTTGTACTCGTCTCAGTGAAATGACCACTCAACTCATTAAGCTGCATGTCAAATTGTCAGTGATATTATTAAACAATTCATAACGGAAATGGTATAGGTTTGTAATCCCTTGAGATTTTAACCTTGAACGCCCGCGAAGCTTTGATATTATAGAGGAGCTGAATCAAAGTATCAAATATAGAAAGTTTTGATGGTATAATCACAACCATAGAAGCAACAACAAAAAGTTCTCTCTGACTATCTGAATATTTCCAGTTTTCTTCTTTCATGCGTTGATTAGTTTTCATTTTGTTATAGAATAAAATCATCACATATCCCATTATTTCTTTATCTGTTAAACAAAAATAAAAGAAAGATTTGAGACAACCAGCTTATAATTCAAACACCAAAAATATTTTTTAATGAATTTAAAGATAAAAGTTTTTATTTTAAGCTTGGAGAGAATACAAATAGTCACAGCACAATACATTAATACGTTGTCTCTTAACTTTTTATCTTTTGCAAAATATAACTTAAGCTATTATATTAATATTTTAATATAAAAATTATTTAAAAAAATAAAATTAAGTGGGCAATTGCCCCTTTTTACTCCAATGTGACTCCGCCCCTGTTTATATCCCTTCCCAAACGCAATTTTGCATATCAAAAGCCAATTTCCCTTTTTTTTTTTTTTTTTTTACTTTATCAAGTATTTGTTTTGTATGAAGACTACATGCTCATAATTCTGTTATATATTTAATTAAATTGTGGTAATAATATGAAGGATATTCTGTTTTTTTTTTTTTTTTTTCAAATACAAACTTTATAATAGCATAATAATATTACGTTCAACCTATATCGATTTGTATCATATTGAGATACCTTAATTTGATAGCTAGGTGAATGAGTTTATTTTTCAAATAATTTTCCTTTTTTAATTTAACACGGAGAATACTTATTTTCCTCAATTCTCAGTAAATAAAAAGAGAAAGAAAAAACCCTAAAGACAGCCTTAACACAAAATATTAGCTGCATAGTTTCCTTCTTCAAGCGACCCTTCTCTCTCTCTTTAATCAGTTTTCCAAAACATAAAGAGAAATCAAGAGTTAGGCTAAACCAGCAAGCATGGCTGCCGGATCCTGTCTACCTGAAGACATGATTAGAGAAACTCTGTTAAGACTGCCAGTGCAATCCTTGCTTCGATTCCAGGTTGTATGTAAACGCTGGCTGGCTCTGATTACAAGCTCCGACTTTATTCTCACACACTGCAAACATCGTCCAAAACACTCTATCATGCTTACAAACACTTGGTTCGGAGAAAATTATGGCATATCAGTGCTTGAAGCTGATGCAAAAGGTAAACCTGAGCATCGAAACCTACCATCGTCGCTGATGAATAATGTTGTCAAGTGTCGCGGCATTGGTTCTAGTAATGGTTTATTATGTGTTTATGTCAAAAACACACACAATGTTGATTATTTTTTATGGAATCTAGCAACAAGAAAACATCGGCTTCTGCTCTTTCCCCCAACACTAGGTCATTACACTCCTCGTACTTTTGGGTTTGGTTTTGTTCCTGAAACAAGTGATTACAAATTGCTTATAATTGATGATGCATCGTTCGATGGCCATCTCAATCTCAAAGCTTTGGTTTACACATTGAGCACAGATTCTTGGAAAGAAGTCGAGGGAGTTACTGCCAGCCGAAGTTATCTCAGTCCTAAGATTTCTGTGGTGGTTCAGGGAATGTGGTATGATTTGATTTTCCGAGAGGAGGAGAACATTGTTCAAGGCACATTAAGGGAACCTCGGAAGGTACCATCTATTCTCAAATTCAATATGGTTAAAGATGTCTTCTCAAAGATTGAAGATGGTCTACCTTACGATAATGCTTGTGGCAGAAACTTGAACCTTATGGAGTACAAAAGAATTACTTGCTATGGGCGTTTACAGGGATGAAGAAACAACTTTCGAGCTTGAGATATGGACATTGATGAAGAATGAGTACTGCTGGACAAAACTATTCGTGTGTAGACCTCTGCCCAAAATTATGACTATGATACCTCTGGGGTTTCGGAATGATAAAGAAATCATATTAAGTGATTATTCTACCGAATTATTTTATGACATTTTGCAATTGTATGATCCCTCGACCCAAGAATCAAGTGTGGTTTCCACATATGAAGATTTTATATACTTCGACGCTCATAATTACGTGGAAAGCCTAGTTTCAGTCGATGCCTGGTCATCAAGCTGTATGCAGATGTTTTCTTAACATGGAAAGGACCAAGCCATCGATCAGCAGGGGGCAAGAGAAAGCGGAAGAGAACAGGTTGGAATTGATGCCTTCAAGTAGGTTATAACTTGTAAGAGGTTTATGTGCTTTTGATTAATTAAATGGTACGGAATGATTCTCTTGTTTGAAGTTTTTTTTATTTAACAATTAGCTTATGATAACTATATCAATCCAAAATCTTAATAAAGTTTTAGATTAAAGAAAGTGTGTGTGTGTGTGTTTTTTTTTTCCATTTCATTGATAATTCTGTACAGAACATACACCAATTCATACAGGCTTATTAGGACTAATTTAGGGTCTAGATCCTTAACTCTTAGCTAACAAAATATTCATACTAATTACAAAGTCAACACCAGTAATTACAGAGATTGTTTTCTATTTGTAGGATTCTGGTCAACACCGGGATTCCAAGAATCCAGGGATTATGTTTTCCAACCTTTAAACTACTAAAAAAAACTTCAAACCTTTGATTATCCTATTCATAAACTCAAAAGCGTGAGTTTAGAGGTAATTCTAATGTCTTTGTTAATAATTCATGAAGTTGATTCAATCCAATCAAAACAAGTTCAAAACTTGAAGAGAAAAGGTTGTTCGAGATTTAGTAAGAAAGAGATGGATTGTTTTGTTGTATATGGAGTTCTTAACACGAGACAGCTTCACAATAAGAATTCAAAGAGAGCACTGTGACTAAATCTCCATGTTGATTCAGAGAGAGATAACAATAAAAATTAACGTCTGATTTTATTATGAAGAGGACATACACATGGGGTGGAGAAACATATTAAAAGGTTAATGAGCGGAGTCAAATGCATTATTACAGACAGCATGATAGATCATGTTCTTCTCGATCCAGATGCATTAGGACTTTGTCAATTACTTGATTATATGTGGTCATCCCACCAACCATGGCACCTATAAAACGTTTCGCAACCTCTAGAGTACCTATTTGCAGGTGTCTTCACACATGGATGTCCTGGGCCACAGAAGGGTTCGTGATCACCTTTAACGATAGCTCCATAATTAATATCTCTAGTCGCCTCTGCGTTTCCTGCAAAAAGAGTGCATGCCATCAGCATGCAAAGCCCCAAAGCCATCAACTTGTTTGAGGGAGACATTGTTAACAAGGGCAATGGTCTTGTATGCTAATGTGTTCCAGGAAGGAAGGAAGGGATGGAAGCAGAGAGCTGAGGAGGTTATTAATTTGAATGCTAGTTGAAACCCATGGAATTTATGCATGCATGGATTTGCCTATAATAAGGCATATTGGTTGGCCTTTAAAATTCATCCTGTTACCTTCATCCTACGTTGTGGATGATAAAAATACTTGTGGTCTGCGTCATTCCAAACAGCTGTGTAGCTGGGCTAGTTTTCTGTTAAAAAAACGGTGTAATTATCAGTTGGCTAAGACACTGAGAATCAAACATTTGGTAGATTGCTAAAATAGCCAACCGAATGAACATCCCTGAATTGTTAAAGGATGAATGCAGATGCTATTTCTGGCAATTAAGGCCAGCTTGAGGCTCAAGGGCTAATTGACTTCTGGAAGGTGCAGAAAAGAAGGAAAGAAGTTAAGTATGAAAGAAACAAGAAGATTTGATGATGATGAGACGAGAATATAGACAACTGGCACATAATATTTGGCCAGGTATTACTTTCCAAGAGGTCCTGAGTTTTTGAAAATCTTGCTGTTGAGTTTTTTTTTTTTTTTTTGGGGTACGCAGGGAATAAACCAAATAGACTCTGAGATCTAATAAAGAAACTTGGACACACCAAATGCTTGACAAGAAATCATATTCAGAACTCGAAGCATCCACACCACACTATCAAGCACACCGTAGCAGCAGAATGAAGGCAGATAACATTCTGCAGCGTTTCCATTTCTGGTGTCAAGTTCTCATCAAGTCACCCTGATAATCTGAACTAAAATCCACAGGTCTCTTGTAGCCACTATTTTCATTTTCTTCAACTCCATCAAGCGAAATAGTTGCTGGAGACCATTTTTTGAAATTCTAGAAATGGGAATTCTGCAGACGGAATTGTTGGACAAAAAAAAGGAAGGGGGAAGCTTCTTTTTATTTGGATATTTGAGTGTTATCGATTAGTAGGAAAACTGTTTAAAGATAATTGAAACGTACAAAAGACAGCTCCTGAATCTTGCTTTGCTTTGTTGCCTTGTATGCTCCTCCTGCTTCAGCACAAGATGGGCGACAGTCATCAACAGATATATGTGTGTGTCTGTGTGTGTGTCATGACTTTAATCAACAGGGCTCCCATTTATCCGACGCTTGAGAGTGTTGAATTTTGGGTTTACAATCAATCTAAACTATAATTTTATTAACTAAAAATATATATATATATATATATATATATATATATATATATTCTATTTTTTCCCATTAAATATTTTTTCTCCTACGAAAGTAGAGTTTGCTGGGTATGGAGACATTATCTATATGGGTTGCAGGTCCAGATTTTCACTGACCATAAAAGTTTGAAATATTTAATGTTGTAAAAGGAGTTAAATATACTACATAGAAGATATATGGAGTTGATAAAGGACTATAATTATATGATTGACTATCATCTTGATAAGACTAATGTAGTAATGGATGCCTTTAGCTAAAAAAGGAAAGCAGTGGTTGATAATACGGGGATTAAAGAACAAGGGAGTCTAGTAGAATTGAAGAAGATTGGTCTACGGCTAAGTGTGGGCTTTGAGGGGTCACCACTAGCTCGGCTAAAACATCAATCTGTACTTCAAGATAAAGTCCTAGAGGCTCAGCATACGGATGAGGAAATAAGGAAGATCAAGAAAAAGATGAATAAGGGCAAGGAATAATGATTAATAGAAGTGCACATGTTATTTGTTGATAACTTAAAGACCTCTTAATATAGAAAAGACTCTGAAATTTCAGTGAATCTTGTATGAATCCAGTTTCAAAAAAACAATTACCATGTTTTGCCCATTATATGATTGATGTGTGGTCCTGAAAGTTGGGATGTTACACCATGTGTGGTCTTGAAAGTTGGGATGTTACACCATACCTTATGTTTATCCTCAACTCTTGGCCCTTGAATCTTGTAGGCAGACACCTCTTGGGAGGCAATCGAAGCAGATTTTTCAACAGGTGCAGATTCGCCGTCCTTTTTTCCCAACATAACTAATCTTCTTCTCTCTTCCCTTCTTACTTCCGCGAAGACTTCATGAGGAGGTAGTGGCTGTCTACTAATAACTCGACCCTTCAACTCATCAAAATCAATATTCAAACCTGGATATACTGTTTGCAGGAATTGATCAGGCTTGCTCTATGATTCTGAAAGCTCCCTAGCTAGATCTATATGACAATATTGGAGAAATAAGGCCATGCATTTTTTTTAGAGTGGAGGACGTTAATGGAACATCGTGCTTGGGATTTCTAGGAAGTAATCAAACCTGGTGTTGTGTAGCATATCGATCTAGTGATGACCCTCTAAGAACTGTAGTTAGTAGATATGAGCAAATTCAAGGTTTATGGGCTTTGCCTCTTATTTCTCCTCATGGTGATGCTAATTTCTCTGCTCACTTGAAGAGAAAAGATTGTTCAAGATTTAGTAAGAAAGAGATGGATTGTTTTGTTGTCCATGGAGTTCTTGACTCTTAACTCAAGACAGCTTCACTATAAGAATTCAAAGAATAAAAATCTCCATGTTGATTCAGGGAGAGATAACAATAACAATTAACGTCTGATTTTATTATGAAGAGGACATACACATGGGGTGGAGATACATATTAAAAGGTTAATGAGCGGAGTCAAATGCATATATTCCTGACAACATGATAGATCATGTTCTTCTCGATCCAGACGCATTAATTAGGACTTTGTCAATTACTTGATTATATGTTGTCATTCCTCCCACCACGGCACTTGTTAATTGCTTCGCAACCTCTATGGTACCCATTTGCAGGTGTCTTCACACATGGATGTCCTGGGCCACAGAAGGGTTCGTGATCACCTTTAACGATAGCTCCATAATTAATAGATCTAGTCGCCTCTGCATTTCCTGGAAAAAGAGTGCATGCCATCAGCATGCAAAGCCCCAAAGCCATCAACTTGTTTGAGGGAGACATTGTTAACAAGGGCAATGGTCTTGTATGATAATGTGTTGCAGGAAGGGAGGAAGGGATGGAAGCAGAGAGCTGAGCAGGTTATTAATTTGAATGCTAGTTGAAACCCATGGGATTTATACGTGCATGGATTTGCCTATAATAAGGCATATTAGTTGGCCTTTACAACTCATCCTGTTACCTCCATCCTACTTTGTAGATGATAAAATACTTCAGGTCTGCGTCATTCCAAACTGCTATGGAACTGGCTAGTTTTCTGTTAAAAAAACTGTGTAAATTATCAGCTGGATAAGACACCGAGAATCAAACATTTGGTGGATTGCTAAAGTAGCCAACCGAAAGAAAATCCCTGAATTGTCTGAGGATGAATGCAGATGCTATTTCTGGCAATTAAGGCCAGCTTGAGGCTCAAGGGCTAATTAACTTCTGGAAGGTGAAGGAAAGAAGTCAAGTATGAAAGAAACAAGAAGATTTGATGATGATGAGACGAGAATATAGACAACTGGCACATAATATTTGGCCAGGTATTACTTTCCAGGAGGTCCTGAGTTTCTTAAAATCTTCCTGTTGAGTTTTTTTTTTGGGCACGCAGGGAATAAACCAAATAGACTCTGAGATCTAATAAAGAAACTTGGACACACCAAACGCTTGACAAGAAATCATATTCAGAACTCGAAGTATCCACACCATGCACACTATCAAGCACACCGTAGCAGCAGAATGAACAAGGCAGATAGCATTCTGCAGTGTTTCCATTTCTGGTGTCAAATTCTCATCAAGTCACCCTGATAATCTGAACTAAAATCCACAGGTCTCTTGTAGCCACCATTTCCATTTTTCGTGAACTCCATCAAGCGAAATAGTTGCTGGAGACCATTTTTTGAAATTCTAGAAATGGGAATTCTGCAGACAGAATTGCTTGACAAATGAAAGGAAGGGAGAAGCTTCTTTTTATTTGGATATTTGAGTGGTATCGATTGGTAGGAAAACTGTTTAAAGATAATTGAAAACGTACGAAAGACAGCTCCTGAATCTTGCTTTGCTTTGTTGCCTTGTATGCTCCTACTGCTTCAGCACAAGATGGGCAACAGCCATCAACAGATATATGTGTGTGTCTGTATATATATATATATGGATGCAAGAGAATAGTAACAGAGCATCCTGTGCTTTCAATTGGAAGAATTTAAGGTGTGCTAGGAGAGTCTTGGGCAGATCTGTTGTGCATACTGGACCGAAAGCAAACACAAATAAAACACAAACAAGCAGATTTACGTGGTTCCCCAAAACCGGGTACGTCCACGGAGGCAGCAGATTGTATATTAATGGAGGAATGATACAAACACTCAACTCAACCCAGTACAATCCCACAAAACCAGTGTTTCACTCTTACACTTGGTATTTCTCTCAAATCTACACTTGTTCACTCTCACAGTTGCACTATTTTCTTCTTCTGCACACTTGCACTCTCTTGCTCTCTCTTTGCACTACTCTTGTTTTTTTTTATCTATTTACATGAGAAAGGAAAGCATAAATATAGTGGCTGAAAAGGAGAGGGTGGTTGAAAAGAAGGAGGGTGGTTCACTACTAAAAAGAAGGGTATTTAGCATCAGATTTTAGCATCAGAATAATTTAGTTGCAATTTTAGCAACGGATTAGCAACGGATTAAATATATATTAATTTTTTAATATTAGCAACGGATTCAGCAACAAAAAATCAGATACTGAAAAAAAAATTAATATTTTAAGAATCAGCAACGGATTTACCGTTGCTAATATAGTTGCTGATATAAAAAATTAAATTTTGACTTTTATAAAATAATAATAATTACGTGTCGATTTTTTATTGGTCTATATATATATATACCTTGAAAACAACAAAAGAATTAAAAACCCCACAGCTGCAAACTTTATTCATTCTCCGAAAGAACCCCATCTTCTGTCCCTTTCTATAATTCTTCAAAAATCTAATTAACCCATTTCTATTCCTTTTCCAGAGCCAAATCCATGTCCTTTTCAGATCTACATATCCTTGTCATGCGTCCACAAACATAACTTGTGGTTTTCTTAACTTTTTCTCCAGTTACTTTAGAGTTGCTTTACGCTTTCAAAAATTCAATCTTGCAGGGAGAAAACATGGTGTGATAGCAGGTATAATCAAAAACCCATATTTAAAAAATTATATTTGTAATTTAGAGAGAATAATTTTGTAGATCTATTGTAAATTATTTGTTAAATATGGAAGTAGTGAGACTTTTTATAGGGTTCTGGGTTTTTTGGTTTTACTGGGTGTATGTTTGTTGTTTTTTTGGGGGAGAAATATGGGAAATGTGTCTTAGAAAAAATGGTAGAGTTTGTGCAAAATTTATGGTAAAAACCATATATGACAGCAGGGAATGTGTGTTAGCCGGCTTCCTAGCAAAGCTTCCCAACTTCTCAATACAAAGTTTGGGTAATGTGTCTTAGGAAGGTTGGCTAGGCAGCAGAAATGAAAAAGAGGGCTGATTGGTCCTGTGGGTTTGATTAATTTTGGATTAATAAAAATGTTAATATTTTTTTATTTTAGATTTAATTTTGGCTGAATCAATTTCAAGTTTTTGAAATTAAAAATGAACTGGATAATAGTTTTTTTGGATTTTATAATCAGTTAATTTGATTTTTTTTATTTAATTAATATTTGAAGGCTTTTGTTTTAATTTCAAAGCTTTATCGATACTGCATGCACACTTAATGAACTAAAATGTCCAAGCATGCCAAGAGAGGAGAAATTTTAAAGTTTTCAGTCCAGGGAGAAGATTAATGACTCAGAACCTAAAAACATGAAATTGGAACAAAATAACAATGTGGGATGTAGACAAATCAATCGTCGACACTGCTCTAATTTAGGGACGACTCATTATCATAGTTATTGTCCTTCTAAACATCCTACCGCAGTACATCCGGAGAAGCCAAGTGTCTGTGTGATACTACCACCTCTTTCCATCCTCAACTCATCCTACTCCCATCACTCAATTGAAATCAAGCACCGAAAGGGGAAGATAACTAATGTACACTTGCGGAAACCAACTCAGAGAGAGGATGGTGATCGTTCCTTTTCTCTTGAAAATTATGGAAAGCGAAAGGTAAAATGTGTACAGAAATGCCACTTCCATTCTTGTAATCTTCCAACGCCCATGAAATAGGCTTTCTAATATCTTATCTATCCATAAAAAATGTGCACCAATCAACCAGTGACATCTCTAGCATCTAATCTAAACCCAAAAACACATGAATAACAATAAAGTAATTTTATTCTCGTTTGCAATTACAAGCTTAAGAGTTATGAATAAGAGAAAACAAGTGGGTGAGGAGGCGTATAGCAGAGAATACTGATTTTAGGTTATACATCTAACTTGATCAAGATCATAGTTTCGTTCCCCAGTGATTGTCAATTCTCTTTCCAGCCTTTTAAATTATTATTTTCTGACTTTATTTTTGGGTGGGCAAGGATATGGCAGTGTTGGGATTCTCTTTCCAAACCTATTAAATGATTTTATTTTCCAGCCTGTTAAATAACTTTTATTTTATAAAGTCCTGATAAATCATAAATAAAATGGTTGGAAACATTATTCAATGCTATTCTTGCTCATTACATGCTAATTTCCTTTTTTAATTTTTTAACACTATTATTCTTATTCATTTATATTTATATTTTTTTAATTTCAGATTGTTGAACCCATCATCATCACATTACTTATCTGCATTTGGAGTTGCCAAGTTTTTGGGTTGTGCATATTGGTCCTCGGGTTTGTCAATGTAGCTTAAAACTTTTTATTAATTTTGGAAGATAACTTGATTTGTAGAAAAATTGCATTGTAATTAAATCTTAGCCTCTGTTTGCTAATAATGGTATAATTTGTCTCCAAAGTGTTTTTAGTTTGTTAGTATTTCTTTGTTTACTGTGACGATCTTAAGTAATAAATTATTGATAAAATAAATATTTAATAGTTGGTTAAAAAATAATAATTATGGCATATGTTTGCATGCAAACTTTATTTCTACAATATTACTTGACAATGAAAAGCGATTATATTTTTTTTCCAATAGAATAGTCTATATTACTAAAGTTGAAGAAAAAAAATTATGGTGAGAAATAATAAAATGAGCAATTGCTTAGTGTATCCTATTTAGCTAGCTATTTTGCCTACATCATTTTTACTAATCCAATGGACAATCAAAACAACGTATTATATTTCCCTTTGATAACTTATAAGCTAGTTATTAATGAAGTTATTTTGATAATTTGTTATATAAAGTTTTAAATATAGATTAAGAAATGTATTAAATAATATTCTAATCTCTTTTTTGGTTTTAATTATGTTAATTAGATTAATATGGACGATCGATCATGGATGTATCGCCGTCGTAGGGATGGTCATATTTGTCCGGAATTTATTGCGGGTGTACGGAGATTTATTAATTTTGCATTTTCAATTGATGAAAATGTATCTGGAGGTAAAATTAGATGTCCTTGTGTTAGGTGCAAAAATCAAAAGTTTTTAATGGAAGAAGATGTTTATAAGCACCTGTTTTCAAGAGGATTTTTACCTGATTATGAAAATTGGACTGTACATGGAGAGCCTTATGTTTCAGAACCGATAATAGCTGGACCTTCATCAGTTGGGTGTAGTCATGTTGTGAATGATGTTTTTAAAGAAAATTCATATAGGAATATGGTTCTGCATGCAATGGGGGTTGGTGATGCATACTCTAATGATATGGTTTCTAGTCCTATGGTAGCAGAGGAACTTCCGAATCCGGAGGCAGATAAATTTTATAAATTACTTAAAGCTGCAGAGGAGTCTTTATGGGATGGGTGTACCAAGCAATCTAAACTATCTGCTTGTGTACAATTGCTTAATATGAAGTCAACTCTAAATTTGACTCAGACTGCCTTCAACAAAATATATATTTTCTGAGGATGATGAACCAATTGTTCGAAAGATTTGGGAGGATAAGACAAGAATTGCTTTGAACCAGCAGTTGACACGAGCTCGTAAGAGAGCTATGTCGGACAGAAATACCAGAAATATTATGGATTGCATTAATAAAGGTCCGGTTTGGATAAACAATGATGATTGGAATCAAATGATTAAAGAAATTTGGTCCACCCCTGAATTTCAAAGGAGATCAAAATCTGCAAGAAATAATCGGCTAACTGAAACAGATGGTAAATTAAGCACCCATTCTGGAGGTGCGGTGTCATTTGCATCATATCGAGCTAGCATGGTGAGGATTGTTTATATTTGTTATGTTGGACTTCAAATTTTCATATTTATTTTGTCTAATATTTTTTATTTGTTGATAGCAAGAAAAAGCAGGTGGAAAAGAACCTCTATGGGATGATGTGTTCCCGTTGTTGCATGAGTGCCAAGAAGCCCGAAACCTTCATAGATAACAAGTCTAAAAAAGTTTTTGTAAGTATTTTTTATGTAATTTAATTATTATTTAAAATTAAAATGAATTTATTATTATATTTAATTTTATTGTAGGAGAATTACAAAAAAGAGATGATTTCAAGATATGGAACTGATCGGGAAAATCATCCTTCATTTGATGGAGCAGCTTGGTGTGCGGCTATAGGAGGAGTTGGAAAGGGTAGAATATATGGTGCACCCGGTATGCCAAAATCCATGGTTAGTACGAAGTGCTTCATCACAATCCTATACGATGGAGTCAACACCTCCTAGCTCATCAATTCAGGCATTGAAAGAGCAAATAAAGGAAAGAGATGGTCATATTTTATCACTACAACAGGAGATGACTTCAATCAAAAACTTTCTTAGTAATATGGGATACCAAGCTTGGGCATCAAATATGGACCAAGGTATGTCGACACCTATGGCTTCATCTATGCCGCCACATATGGCTCCACAGATGTATCCCTTGTCTAATCCAATATATCGACCGAGGCCTCGACCACCGTATACCGGTCCCACCTCATGATGGTCAGCATTGTTTTGGTTCGTTTCCACCACCACCCCCACCACCACCTTTATGATAAAACATATTTATTAAATTGTGACTTATCTATTTTGATGTAAGTTTGACGAGATTTAAAAATTTATTGTGAAATTTATTTTATTTGACTTATTATTTCAAGTATTAATTTATGTTCTTTGTATATTTATCTATATTGTTTGAAACATCCACAAATAATTAAAAAAATTCAATAAATAAAAAAAATAATTTAAAAAATTCATGTTAAATCAAAGAACGAATTAGTAATTTCCATCGTTAATCAAAGCAACGGATCGATGACCGGATAATCCGTTCTTGTCGACAAGACGGATCAAGAACGGAATATCCGTTCGTTGATCAAGAACGAATATCGATTCTGCGATCCGTTCTTGTCGATCAAGAACGGAATATCCGTTGCTGATTTACATATTCAGCAACTGAATTTCAGCCACTGATAATCCGTTGCTAAAAAATTAGCAACTGATAATCCGTTGCTAAAAAATTAGCATCTATTATTTGCATCTGAAATTATCTGTTGCTAATTCCGTTACTGAATTTCATCAGCAACGGATTTTAATGTTATCTGCAATGGAATAGGTAGTTGCTAATAGGCTCATTTTGTAGTAGTGGTTGATGGTTGTTGAGAAAAATGTTGACAATTTGCAAATGTCGACAATTTGCTACAAATCTCCACCTTGACAAGATTTTTCCATTCAATCCTCGTGATCAATCAATGCTGCCTTTGATGCGCCATATGGCGCTGCACCCTGAAGGTGCTTAACACCGAGAGATGTTGACCAAGTCCAAACAATGTTGGAACTTGATCCCTGAGACACATTTTGTGAGCATGTCAGCTGGATTATCTGCAGTACCAATCTTCTGTAGCAGAATATCCCCTTCATCCACAATTTCTCGAACAAAATGAAATCGAACATCGATGTGCTTGGTGCGGGAATGATGAACCTGATTCTTTGCAAGACAAATAGCACTTTGACTATCACAATGGACATCCACGTGCTCTTGAACAATTCCCAAATCTTCAATCAACCCATGTAACCAAATAGCTTCCTTGAAAGCTTCCGTTACTGCCATGTACTCTGCCTCAGTTGTTGACAAAGCTACTGTTGATTGTAACGTTGACCTCTAACTTACAGGCCCTTTAGCAAGTGTAAACACATAGCCTGTTGTTGAACGACGCTTGTCTAAGTCACCAGCATAGTCCGAGTCCACACAACCAACTAAATTTTGCCCGAGTCTATCATCCCTCTCAAACTTCAAACCAATATCAGTTGTGCCATGAATGTACCGTAAAATCCACTTAACTGCCTGCCAGTGACCCTTTCCCGGATCATGCATATACCTGCTCACCATACTGACAGCATGTGAAATATCTGGTCTCGTACAAACCATTGCATACATTAATGCACCAACTGCATTTGCATAAGGAATTTGAGCCATATGTTTGCGCTCTTCCTCTGTGCGTGGAGACATTGAAGCACTTAGCTTAAAATGAGGAGCTAAAGGTGTGCTTACAGGCTTAGTCTTACCATCTACCCCAAATCTCTGTAGAATTTTCTTCAAGTATTGGGTCTGTGTCAAACAGACTGTGCCTTTTCTTCTGTCTCTCTGAATCTCCATGCCAAGAATCTTCTTAGCTTCTCCAAGGTCCTTCATTTCAAACTCAGTTCTCAGTTGAGCTTTGAGTCTATCAATCTCCACCTTGCTCTTTGATGCGATCAACATATCATCCACATATAAGAGCAAATAGATGAAAGAACCATCAAGAAGTTTGCGAAAATATACACAGTGATCAAACTGACTCCGTGTGTATCCATGTTCTGCCATGAACTTATCAAATCGCTTATACCACTGGCGAGGAGATTGTTTCAATCCGTACAATGACTTCTTCAGTTTACAAGCCCAATTCTCTTTTCCAGTGACTTTGAAACCATCTGGCTGAGACATGTAAATTTCCTCTTCCAAATCTCCATGTAGGAAGGCAGTTTTCACATCAAGTTGGGCTAACTCCAAGTCAAACTGTGCAACCAAGGCTAACCGATCACGGATTGATGAATGCTTAACAACTGGAGAGAATACCTCATTATAATCTATCCCCTCCTTCTGAGCATAGCCTTTTGCTACCAATCTCGCTTTGAATCGGATGTTGTCTTTTCCAGGATTACCTTCCTTCTTTGCATATACCCACTTGCAACCAATTGTCTTCTTTCCTTTAGGGAGTTGTACCAAATCCCAAGTCTGATTCTTGTGGAGAGATTTCATCTCTTCATCCATTGCCTCTTTCCATTTTGCACTTTCTACACTCTGTACTGCTTCTTTGTAGGTGTAGGGGATTCCATCATCAATCACCGGAAGTGCATAAGCCACCATGTTACAATACCGAGCAGGTTTCTTGATAACCCTTTTTGGTTTACTCGTTGCAATGGATTCTTGTTGTGTGGTTGCTGGAGTTGTTGCATCCTCTTCATCTGAACTTTCATCTGAATCTCCTTCAGTAGGGATTGTCTGAACAGTCTTTATAGGAATGACTGAAGTCTCCAACTCCACCTGTTGTGCATCACCAGACTGTTTTTCCTTCTCCTGTGATTTCTCTTGCTGTAACATGCCAGACTCATCAAAAGTGACATCTCTACTCAAGATCACTTTCTTTGATTCAGAACACCAGAGTCTGTAGCCTTTTACTCCTCCACTAAAGCCCAAAAATATAGCTTTCTTGGCTCTAGGATCTAACTTGGACTCAGTAACATGATAATATGCTGAGCAACCAAATATACGATAGAGTCATAATCATTTGCAGGAGAGCCCGACCATACCTCTAAGGGGTTCTTCCATTTAATCTTCCCTGAAGGTAACCGGTTAACAATATGACGAGCATAACTTAATGCCTCGCCCCAGAACACTTTGCTTAGTCCCGAATGTGATAGCATACATCGGACTTTCTCCACCAATGTGCGGTTCATGCGTTCCGCTACTCCATTCTGTTGTGGTGTTTTTGCGAACGATAAAATGTCGCTTAATCCCTTCATTCTGACAAACTTCAAAGAAAGGATCTGAAGTGTACTCACCACCATTATCTGACCGAAGAGTCTTAACTCTTCTTCCAGTTTGAGTCTCCACCATTTTCTTCCATTTCAGAAAGATACCAAGGACCTCATCCTTGTGTTTCATCATGTACACCCATACTCGTCTTGAAAAATCATCAATAAAAGTAACAAACCAACGATTACCTCCAAGAGATTCATTCTTTGAAGGTCCCCATACATCTGTGTGAACATAATCTAGGATCCCTTTTGTGTTGTGTACTGCAGTGCCAAACTTGACCCTTGTCTGTTTTCCAAGAACACAATGCTCACAGAACCCATGCTTCCCAGTCTTGGCGCCTTTTAATAGACCTTGCTTGACTAATCCTTGCAAAGCCTTTTCACCAAAGATGCCCTAAACGCATGTGCCAAAGTCTCGGAATTATCGCTTCATCATCTTCTATACTTTTGGAAACAAATTCTTGTACCAAGAATCAGAGATCCATCCAGGAAATATAAGTTTCCTGTCCTCGTGCCTCTTAAGACAACTAATGCACCACGGATTGCTCTCAGGACTCCACCTTGCATGATAATCTTATAACCACTGGATTCTAGAACTCCAAGTGAGAAAAGGTTTTTCTTCAAATCAGGTACATACCGGCATATCTGTTAGTGTCTTGACTACCCCATTATGCATCTTCAGATGGATAGTCCCAATCCCTTTGATCTCACAAACATCATCATTACCCATCAACACAACTCCTCCATCGAACTCCTCGAGTCTCGAGAATAAGTGCTTGTTAGGGCACATGTGATAGGAACATGCAGAATCAAGAATCCATTCACCAGAATGGTTTTCTGGTGATGAGACCATGAATGCAGAGTCTTGTTCATCCTCATCTCGTGCAACGTTCACTGTTGGTTCATCTTTTTCTTTGTTGCCCCTGATTGGACAATCTTTCTTCCAGTGCCCTTTTTTGTGACAAAAGGCACACTCATCTTTTGCAAGATATCGTCTGTTTGATGATTCTCCTCTGGATTTTGAGCGAGATCTCCCTCGCCCTCGAAATCTTCTGGGGTTTGTTCTGCCTCTAACTGTCAATGCTTCTGATGTTGACTCCTTGTGAACAATCTGGTCCTTCTTTCGGTACTCATTATTCACCAAAGCATTGGACACATCAATGAATTTAATCTTTTCTTTACCATACAGTAAAGTGGTGACGAGATGTTCATATGTGTCAGGCAGTGAATTCAATAACAACAGAGCTTTATCTTCATCATCGATTTCCACATCTAAATTCTTCAAATCAGCTATCATTTTATTGAAATCATTCAGATGCTCATTCATAGAAGTACCTTTCTTGTGCTGAAAACGGAAGATCCTTTTCTTCAAGTAGAGACGATTCTCTATACTCTTCTTCATAAACTTGTCCTCCAGTGCTTGCCATAATTCCTTTGCAGAGTTTTGTTCTGAAAAGGCGTACTTCTGATCCTTTACAAGACAAAGTCGGATGGAACTGCAAGCCAACCGATTTATCCTTTCCCAGCTTTTATCATCCAGATCCTCTGGTTTATCTTCTAGAGTGAAATCTAAATTCATTTGGACAAGCATATCCATGACTTCACATTTCCACATGCCAAAATTACCTTTCCCATCAAACTTCTCCACCTCAAATTTGGTACTCGATACCGGGATGTATTGTGGAGGTATACTAGCATTCCCCGCTGATTTTTCTTCTGGAATATCAGCCATTAGGACGTCTTTGGATTACAAATGGAATCCAAACTTGTTAAAACACACACTTTTATGCTCAAAAGAGCCAAAACAGTAACTTCGATGTGCTGTTTCACAAAACGGACACCACGGTTGCGTCCGGAATGGTTGAAAATGCTAGGAACCAACTTGACTCGGCCAAAAACGGGTCAAACAATCACTGAGTTGGCCAAAAAACCAATCTGACCGAGTTGACTCAGGGAAGGAATATCCTGTCTCTGATAAAGAATATTCTGTCACGGGAATATTCTCTTACTGGTAACGGAATATTCTGATTCTGTCAAGAGAATATTCTGTCACTGTTGGATGACATGGCTGATGACAGGGCGATGTGGACCCTTCTGTTGATGACGTGGATGATGACTCAGCGCCTACGTGTCGGATGACGTGGCTGTCTTCTCAGGCGAGAATTCCGGCACTGACTGGTTTTTCCGGCAGATTTCCGGCGAAACTCGGCGAGCTCTACAGGGCTCGTTTCAACTCCGATTTCGACGATCTTTATATCGCCGGACTCGTATGGAAGAGAGGAATCTCCGTAGCTGGTCAAAATCAAGATCTGAGAACTTTGAAAATTCTGCAACTTTGAACAACGCAGAGCTGAAAAACGTGTTTTTTCAGTGTTCTAGCTTCCCTAATGCTCTGATACCAATTTGTTGTGCATACTGGACCGAAAGCAAACACAAATAAAACACAAACAAGCAGATTTACGTGGTTCCCCAAAACCGGGTACGTCCACGGAGGCAGCAGATTGTATATTAATGGAGGAATGATACAAACACTCAACTCAACCCAGTACAATCCCACAAAACCAGTGTTTCACTCTTACACTTGGTATTTCTCTCAAATCTACACTTGTTCACTCTCACAGTTGCACTATTTTCTTCTTCTGCACACTTGCACTCTCTTGCTCTCTCTTTGCACTACTCTTGTTTTTTTTTATCTATTTACATGAGAAAGGAAAGCATAAATATAGTGGCTGAAAAGGAGAGGGTGGTTGAAAAGAAGGAGGGTGGTTGATGGTTGTTGAGAAAAATGTTGACAATTTGCAAATGTCGACAATTTGCTACAAGATCACTAATGGTTGACAAAATGAAGCCTGGCAAAAACCATAGGAAAAATTATGTATACCGAAAGAAATTATTAGGGCAAGAACAAGAACATTGCTTGGGAGTTTTAACATCGTTTCTGGTTGAAACGAAAGAAAAAACATTAGTTCACAATACCAATAGCTTGATTGCAATAGAAAATGAGGAACATGTCAATAGTTATCGGGTTCATGAAGATTCTCTGATAAAATGAAATCGTCAAATGCTGTCAACAATCTAATAAGACAGTGCATTCCAAAAGTTCGGATCATTGTACTTTTGACAATCTCAAGCAAATATCGAAGAGCTGCATTGTTAAGACTCGGATATATATTCCAGCATGTCTTAAATTTCATCAGGTTGCTTTGTAGTGAGAATTCATTTACTGTGCTGTATATCAGACCACCATCATCAGTGATTTGATTGATTCCCTGAAATTCCCATGTGAATGCATGGAAGAGATGGGGAGAGAGCAGGGAGGAAATTACTTGATTTTCTACATGGGATGTTTCCAGATATTGGCAACCATGAGCATCCCTCTTTTCCTGTTGCTTTCTCTTGCGGCAATTTGCTCAGCAACCAAACTGCAAGTAGAAAATCTGAAATTCCTAAACTTGATTTATGCTGCAATGTCACTGCAGCAAAGCTATATATATATATATATATATATATATATATATATATATATATATATATATATATATATATATATATATATTTGGCCTTTTGTCATGACTTTAATCGACAGGGCTCCCATTTATCCGATGCTTGAGAGTGTTGATTTTTGGGTTGACAATCAATCTAAACTATTTAACTAAGCTATATATATATATATATTCTTTCCCATTAAATCTTTTTTCTCCTATGACAATAGTGTTTGTCAGGTACATTATCTAAATCTTTATTGACCATAAAAGTTTGAGATATTTAATGTCGTAAAAAAAGTTAAATATAAGACATAAGAGATGAGTGGAGTTGATAAATGACTATGATTATGTGATTGACTATCATCCTATAATGGTTAATGTAGCAACGAATGCCTTGATTCGAAAAGAAAGGGCAATGGTTGATAATATGAGGATTAAAGAACATGGGAGTCTAGTAGAATTGAAGAAGATAGGTCTATGGCTAAGTGTGGGCCTTAAGGGGTCACTACTAGCTCGGCTAAAAATTCAATCTGTACTTCAAGATAAAGTCTTGGAGGCTCAGCAGACGGATGAGAAAACAAGGAAGATCAAGGAAAAGATGAATCAGGGCATGGAAACGCCTTTTCAAATTTTCGCATATATTCTCCAATGTAGGTATGTAACTTAAATTTTAAGGATGAAATTTCTACTAGAAGGGGAGAATATAAACCTCGAGGATAAACTTTTATAAAAACAAAAACTTTAAACTAACCCCATGATGAAGAAGGTGGGGTTAAAGGTGTGGGAAAAACAAATAAATTTAGTTGTTAAAGAGAGGGATTTTTAAAAGATAAAAAGGAGTACCACTCAAATTGTAAAAAGAGAGAAAGAATCGAGACAAAATATAATTAAAAAGAATGGGACCATAAATACCTCATTCTCTCCTCCACGAAGCCGACAACAAGGAATGAAATAAGAGGGGGAGAATTTCAGATTTCTCCCACCAAAATTTGAGATAAAAACACCAAAATTGTTAAGTCTATACAAACTCTAGATTACTAGGTAGAGAAAACATCATTTGGCAAGGGAATTAATAAGAAAACAAGTGAAAAAATTGTGAGGGAAAGAGAGGGAGAGGGTCGGTTACATGCAAGAGGGGAAGAGTTAAAAATCTCAACCAATTTAGAGTTGAAATCTAAATTTCCTCCAAGTAAGGAGCCTTAAACCTAATTATGAAAAGCAATTTAAATTCGATTAGGAATCGTGCACCAATTTTGAAATTTGAAAAATAGGGTTCTTGAGTAAAATTTGGGGAAATTGTAAAAATTATTGAAATTGAGTTAATTGAAGTAATAAGTTACCTTAAACATGAAATCATGTAAAAATATCAAAGAAAAATCAATGGCCAAAAGAACAAGAGTGGCTAGCCATTTGGGGGATGAATAGGAGGAAAAGAATTTTGATTTGCTTCATGAAGTCTTTGTGATATGTTGTTATAATGTGAACAATGATTAAATGAGATAAATAATTGCCCTTGGTTCCCTTAGGCAAAGTTTCGGCCCAGGCTAAATTGACGAGGGGGAGGGGGAGTTTTGAGATTTCATATGTTAATGATAAATGAATTTGAAGTGGTAGGAATTTACTAATAGGGGAAGTATGATAACTTGGTAGTAGGGAACTTTGTAAATCAAATGCATGTGTTACATGAGGTGAACACGTGTTTTGTGGCCATATGTATAGTCTATGGCTTGTCTTACGAGGAGTTGTGAAATGTAGGAGAAACGTGGAATTCAATGATGTGGATGTTTCTTGAAATAATTCTTGCCACCTTACACAAAAAGTGGCAAATAAGCTTAAACTGCCCTTGGGAGGTCATATTTAGGAAGGTTACCATGCATAAAACGAAGAAATAGTTGTCTTAAAAGGAGAGGGGAAAATGGGGATAATTGAAGGTTCGTCTAAACCATTGATGAAAACTAAACAGATTTGTCACTCTGATTCCAGAGAGGATTCAGGCCTAAAAATGATAAAATTTAGAAAAGGTATTTTCAAAGAAGTTATAGCTAGGGATGTTAGCTTTCCAATGAGTCTGACCTCACTTAATTTGGAGCTCTAGAACTCCAGATATAAATAAATATCTAAGGAGAGGTCGAGCTGCAATCTCTGCTGCGAGTTTCGACAAATTGGCAAAATGGAAAATTTAGTCATGTTAAGGGCAGAATCAGGTTTCCTTCCTTTGAAAAATACTTAGTGTCATGTCTTGGGGTTCGAAAGGAAATAAGCCATATTCAAAACTAAATTTGTGGTGTTAGTTATGATTTGATAATGAACCATAATCTTAAGAGATGTAATGGAAACGCATATGTAAAGGAAGCAATCGTAAGAAGGGAGTCAACGTTGTTGTTGTCGTTGTTGTTGTTGTTGTGTGAAATGTAACTTGAGTAAGAAATAATGTGATATGCATGTGGATTCGGGGAGGGACCGTGAGAGGGGCACAATAATGTGCAAGGGACGCGTAGTCGAGCTTCCAGCAATGTAGATTTCCTATACCTATACCCTTCTTAAATATCTGTAACCTTGAAAATCTGCTTAATTATTGGATTGGATACATGTTGATGTTGCTAATAGGAGAATCGATCAGATGGAGTAAATGAGAAATGAAAAACAGACTTCACTAATTGGTTTGGTTAGGAATAATGAATTATATTAATGGACTTCATTGATAACCATTTCTTCAATCTGATTAGCTGGACCCGAGTGCAGGAGACTAATGATATTAGTAAGGCTTACTAATGTCGGCATGATCATCTCAGAGAATGAGGGATATTGAATTTGATTAACTATTCGAGTTAAGAATAGTTAATGACATTGATGGGTGACGTCGACATCGGCCAATTCATGAAACTTGATGTGAAAGCTAATGATGTCAAGAGTTCTTGACATCGGCATTTTCAGAGATATTCCAAAGTATTATGGAAAATTGATTAACTATTTTGGGTTAGAAATAGTTAATAACATCAATAGGCCGTATTGATGTCGACATTTACAACAAACTTGATTAATCGGTCCTGGCAAGGACAACTAATGATACTAATAAGAATCATTACTGCCAGCATTACCGTCCCAAAGTTTTGGTACAAAGTGGTTTGATTAGTAATCTCGGTGGAGTTTGGTTGATGGTACAAGTGAAATAGGTATTGGCATTTTTAAAGGAATTGTTCTTTGGCATTAACATATGATATTGGTAAAAATTTGGGAGGAAACAGGAAAATCTTTAGTGATTCCCAAAGGCATAAATCTAGAAGCATTAAAAGGAGATTAGATGAAGAATTGTAAAGAATTATGATAGCATGCAGCCTTGAAAATATATATATATTAGGTTTGATTGTTTTTATGTTAATATTGCTTTTATTTTAACCATTTTTAAATATTATGTTGATGTATTTTGTATATCAAAAAACTATTACAACTTGAATTGTAATAGCATCTTTTAAATTGAATGTTTGAACATAAAACTATAGTATCATGTACTTGTAATCTTCATGTATCTTTTAAATTGAATGTTTGAACATAAAACTATAGCTCTATGATTCTGAAAGCTCCCTAGCTAGATCTACATGGCAATATTGGAGAAATAAGGCCATGCATTTTTTTTAGAGTGGAGGACGTTAATGGAACATCGTGGTTGCGATTTCTAGGAAGTAATCAAACCTAGTGTTGTGTAGCATATATATCGATCTAGTGATGACCCTCTAAGAACTGTAGTTAGTAGAAATGAGCAAACTCAAGGTTAATGGGCTTTGCCTCTTATTTCTCCTCATGGTGATGCTAATTTCTCTGCTCACTTGAAGAGAAAAGGTTGTTCGAGATTTAGTAAGAAAGAGATGATTGTTTTGTTGTATATGGAGTTCTTAACTCTTAACACGAGACAGCTTCACAATAAGAATTCGAAGAATAAAAATCTCCATGTTGATTCAGAGAGAGATAACAATAACAATTAACGTCTGATTTTATTATGAAGAGGACATACACATGGGGTGGAGATACATATTAAAAGGTTAATGAGCGGAGTCAAATGCATGTATTCCTGACAACATGATAGATCATGTTCTTCTCGATCCAGACGCATTAGGACTTTGTCAATTACTTGATTATATGTTGTCATTCCTCCCACCACGGCACTTATTAATTGCTTCGCAACCTCTATGGTACCCATTTGCAGGTGTCTTCACACATGGATGTGTTGGGCCACAGAAGGGTTCGTGATCACCTTTAACGATAGCTCCATAATTAATATCTCTAGTCGCCTCTGCATTTCCTGGAAAAAGAGTGCATGCCATCAGCATGCAAAGCCCCAAAGCCATCAACTTGTTTGAGGGAGACATTGTTAACAAGGGCAATGGTCTTGTATGCTAATGTGTTGAAGGAAGGAAGGAAGGGATGGAAGCAGAGAGCTGAGGAGGTTATTAATTTGAATGCTAGTTGAAACCCATGGGATTTATACATGCATGGATTTGCCTATAATAAGGCATATTAGTTGGCCTTTACTGCTTATCCTGTTACCTCCATCCTACGTCGTGGATGATAAAAATACTGCTGCTCTGCGTCATTCCAAACTGCTATGGAGCTGGGCTAGTTTTCTGTTAAAGAAACTGTGTAATTATCAGCTGGCGAAGACACCGAGAAGCAAACATTTGGTAGATTGCTAAAAAAGCCAACCGAATGAACATCCCTGAATTGTTAAAGGATGAATGCAGATGCTATTTCTGGCAATTAAGGCCAGCTTGAGGCTCAAGGGCTAATTAACTTCTGGAAGGTGCAGTAAAGAAGGAAAGAAGTTAAGTATGAAAGAAACAAGAAGATTTGATGATGAGACGAGAATATATACAAGTAGCACGTAATATTTGGCCAGGTATTGCTTTCCAAGAGGTCCCGAGTTTTTTAAAATCTTCCTGTTGTGTTTTTTTTTTGGGTACGCAGGAAATAAAACAAATGGACTCTAAGATCTAACAAAGAAACTTGGACACACCAAATGCTTGACAAGAAATCATATTCAGAACTCGAAGTGTCCACACCATGCACACTATCAAGCACACCGTAGCAGCAGAATGAACAAGGCAGATAGCACTCTGCAGTGTTTCCATTTCTGGTGTCAAATTCTCATCAAGTCACCCTGATAATCTGAACTAAAATCCACAGGTCTCTTGTAGCCACTATTTTCATTTTCTTCAACTCCATCAAGCGAAATAGTTGCTGGAGACCATTTTTGAAATTCTAGAAATGTGAATTCTGCAGACGGAATTGTTTGACAAAAAAAAAGGAAGGGAGAAGCTTCTTTTTATTTGGATATTTGAGTGTTATCGATTAGTAGGAAAACTGTTTAAAGATAATTGAAAACGTACGAAAGACAGCTCCTGAATCTTGCTTTGCTTTGTTTCCTAGTATGCTCTTACTGATTCAGCACAAGATGGGCAACAGTCATCAACAGATATATGTGTGTGTCTATATATATATATATATATGGATGCAAGAGAATAGTAACAGAGCATCTTGAGCTTTCAATTGGAAGAATTTAAGGTGTGCTAGGAGAGTCTTGGGCAAATCACTAATGGTTGACAAAATGAAGCCTGGCAAAAACCATAGGAAAAATTATGTATACCGAAAGAAATTATTAGGGCAAGAACATGAACATTGCTTGGGATTTTTAACATCGTTTCTGGTTGAAACGAAAGAAAAAACATTAGTTCACAATACCAATAGCTTGATTTCTGAGAAAAATTGGCAAAATGAGAAATTTAGTCATGTTAGGGGTAGAATCAGGTTTCCTTCCCTTGAAAAATGTGTAATGTCATGTCTTGGGGTTTGAAAGGAAATAATCCATATTTGAAACTAAGTTTGTGATGTTATTTATGATTTGATAATGAACCATAATCTTAAGAGATGTAATGGAAACACAATTGTAAAGGAAGCAATTGTAAGAAGGGAGTCAATGTTGTTGTTGTTCTTATTATTATTATGTGAAATGTAACTTGAGTAAGAAATAATATGATATACCTATGGATTCAGGGGGGACCGTGAGCGGGGCACAATAACAGCAAGGGAGGGCGAGTCGAGCTTCTGCAACAGGTAGGTGTCCTATACCTATACCTTCATAAATATATGTAACCTTGGAAATCTGCTTAATTTTTGGATTGTATACATGTTGATGTTGCTAAAAGGAGAATCGATCGGATGGAGTAAATGAGAAATCAAAACCAGACTTGACTAATTGGTTTGGTTAGGAATAATGAATTATATTAATGGATTTCATTGATAATCGCTTCTTGAATCTGATTAGCTGATCCCGAGTGCAAGAGACTAATGATGTTAGTAAGGTTTACCAACATCAGCATGATCATCCCAGAGTATGAGGGATATTGAATTTGATTAACTATTCAAGTTAAAAATAGTTAATGACATCGATGGGTGACGTTGATATCGGCAATTTCATGAAACTTGATTAGCTATTCTTGATGTGAAAGCTAATGATGTCAAGAATCCTTGATATCGGCATTCTCGGAGATATTCCAAAGTGTTAATGAAAATTGATTAACTACCCGAAATAGTTGATAACATCAATAGGCTACATTAATGTCGACATTTATAACAAACTTAATTAATCAGTCCTAGTAAGAGCGTCTAATGATACTAATAAAAATAAATAGTCTCGGCATTACCATCACAAGGATTTGGTAAGAAGTAGTTTGATTAGTAATCTCGGTGGAGATTGGTTGATGGTACCGGTGAAATAGGTATCGGTATTTTTAAAAGAATTGTTCTTCAGCATTAATATATAATATTGGTCAAAATGAACATTTGGGTGAATCTTGTATATGTAAGACTCTAAAATTATTTTTCGGCATTAATATTTTTAAGAGAATTGTTCTTCGATATTAACATTTTTTAAAAGAATTGCCGATAACTTTGGACCTCATGATATAAGGAAGACTATAAAATTTGGGTGAATGTTGTATGAATCCGGTTTAAAAAACAAATTACCATGTTTTGCCCATTATATGAGTAATGTGTGGTCCTGAAAGTTGGGATGTTACACCATACCTAAGGTTTATCCTCAACTCTTGGCCCTTGAATCTTGTAGGCAGACACCTCTTGGGAGGCAATCAAAGCAGATTTTTCAACAGGTGCAGATTCGTCGCCCTTTTTATCCAACATATAACTAATCTTCTTCTCTCTTCCCTTCTTTCTTCCGCGAAGACGTCATTCAGAGGAGGTAGTGGCTGTCAACTAATAACTCGACCCTTCGACTCATCAAAATCAGTATTTAAACCTGGCTTGCTCTATGATTCTGAAAGCTCCCTAGCTAGATCTACATGGCAATATTGGAGAAATAAGGCCATGCATTTTTTTTAGAGTGGAGGACGTTAATGGAACATCGTGGTTGCGATTTCTAGGAAGTAATCAAACCTAGTGTTGTGTAGCATATATATCGATCTAGTGATGACCCTCTAAGAACTGTAGTTAGTAGAAATGAGCAAACTCAAGGTTAATGGGCTTTGCCTCTTATTTCTCCTCATGGTGATGCTAATTTCTCTGCTCACTTGAAGAGAAAAGGTTGTTCGAGATTTAGTAAGAAAGAGATGATTGTTTTGTTGTATATGGAGTTATTAACTCTTAACACGAGACAGCTTCACAATAAGAATTCGAAGAATAAAAATCTCCATGTTGATTCAGAGAGAGATAACAATAACAATTAACGTCTGATTTTATTATGAAGAGGACATACACATGGGGTGGAGATACATATTAAAAGGTTAATGAGCGGAGTCAAATGCATGTATTCCTGACAACATGATAGATCATGTTCTTCTCGATCCAGACGCATTAGGACTTTGTCAATTACTTGATTATATGTTGTCATTCCTCCCACCACGGCACTTATTAATTGCTTCGCAACCTCTATGGTACCCATTTGCAGGTGTCTTCACACATGGATGTCCTGGGCCACAGAAGGGTTCGTGATCACCTTTAACGATAGCTCCATAATTAATAGATCTAGTCGCCTCTGCATTTCCTGGAAAAAGAGTGCATGCCATCAGCATGCAAAGCCCCAAAGCCATCAACTTGTTTGAGGGAGACATTGTTAACAAGGGCAATGGTCTTGTATGATAATGTGTTGCAGGAAGGAAGGAAGGGATGGAAGCAGAGAGCTGAGCAGGTTATTAATTTGAATGCTAGTTGAAACCCATGGGATTTATACGTGCATGGATTTGCCTATAATAAGGCATATTAGTTGGCCTTTACAACTCATCCTGTTACCTCCATCCTACTTTGTAGATGATAAAATACTTCAGGTCTGCGTCATTCCAAACTGCTATGGAACTGGCTAGTTTTCTGTTAAAAAAACTGTGTAAATTATCAGCTGGATAAGACACCGAGAATCAAACATTTGGTAAATTGCTAAAGTAGCCAACCGAAAGAAAATCCCTGAATTGTCTGAGGATGAATGCAGATGCTATTTCTGGCAATTAAGGCCAGCTTGAGGCTCAAGGGCTAATTAACTTCTGGAAGGTGAAGGAAAGAAGTCAAGTATGAAAGAAACAAGAAGATTTGATGATGATGAGACGAGAATATAGACAACTGGCACATAATATTTGGCCAGGTATTACTTTCCAGGAGGTCCTGAGTTTCTTAAAATCTTCCTGTTGAGTTTTTTTTTTTTTTTTTGGGCACGCAGGGAATAAACCAAATAGACTCTGAGATCTAATAAAGAAACTTGGACACACCAAATGCTTGACAAGAAATCATATTCAGAACTCGAAGTATCCACACCAAACTATATCAAGCACACCGGAGCTGCAGAATGAAAAAGGCAGATAGCAGTCTGCAGTGTTTCCATTTCTGGTGTCAAATTCTCATCAAGTCACCCTGATAATCTGAACTAAAATCCACAGGTCTCTTGTAGCCACCATTTCCATTTTTCTTCAACTCCATCAAGCGAAATAGTTGCTAGAGACCATTTTTTGAAATTCTAGAAATGGGAATTCTGCAGACAGAATTGCTTGACAAATGAAAGGAAGGGAGAAGCTTCTTTTTATTTGGATATTTGAGTGGTATCGATGGTAGGAAAACTGTTTAAAGATAATTGAAAACGTACGAAAGACAGCTCCTGAATCTTGCTTTGCTTTGTTGCCTTGTATGCTCTTACTGATTCAGCACAAGATGGGCAACAGCCATCAACAGATATATGTGTGTGTCTATATATATATATATGGATGCAAGAGAATAGTAACAGAGCATCCTGAGCTTTCAATTGGAAGAATTTAAGGTGTGCTAGGAGAGTCTTGGGCAAATCACTAATGGTTGACAAAATGAAGCCTGGCAAAAACCATAGGAAAAATTATGTATACCGAAAGAAATTATTAGGGCAAGAACATGAACATTGCTTGGGAGTTTTAACATCGTTTCTGGTTGAAACGAAAGAAAAAACATTAGTTCACAACGCCAATAGCTTGATTGCCATAGAAAATGAGGAACATGTCAATAGTTATCGGGTTCATGAAGATTCTCTGAGAAAAAGATTCGAAAGATCATATAAAAATGAAATCGTCAAATGCTGTCAACAATCTAATAAGACAGTGCATTCCAAAATTGAACTTTTCACAATCTCGAGCAAGTATCGAAGAGCCGCATTGTTAAGACTCGGATATATATTCCAGCATGTCTTAAATTTTAAACTTGATTTATGCTGCTATGTCACTGCAGCAAAGATATATATATATATATATATATATATATATATATATATATATATATATATATATATATATATATATATATTTGGCCTTTTGTCATGACTTTAATCGACAGGGCTCCCATTTATCCGATGCTGGAGAGTGTTGATTTTTGGGCTGACAATCAATCTAAACTATAATTTTATTAACTAAGCTATAATTTTTTAAAAACCATTGCAATGATGTTTCAGGTTTTTTTAAAAAAGAAAAAATGAAAATTATGTTGTTTTGGTAAAAAAAAGAGAGAGAAGAGAAGAGAAGAGAAGAGAAGGGGGCATTATTTCTTGAAATATAATTTGCTCGCACACATTCAAAAGACGAATAACAACTGCTGCTATCAGGGGGGGCATTGGGATAAGGTGATGGACATGATAAATCTCTTTAGATTTCTCAAATAATAATAGCAAAAAGAATAATCTTCCCCAGGAATGGGCATTATGTACCCTCTCATCACATAGTTCCCACCAAATCCATGATTACATTACCAATTTCTTGAAGGAAAAAAAAAATACATAACCAAAACAAAAAAGTTGACCAGTATTATTTGAGTGTTGCTGCTCCTCTACAACTCAAATATAAAAGGCGCCAAGTGAAATATGGCTTTTTTAAAAAAAAATGGCTACAGGTCTGAACAGAAACAGAGCACCCGTGCTCTGCATCAACTGCCTCCCTTCTGCTTGAGAGTGATCTTATCCCCTAAGCTGAGGGCTATTCCCTGGGTCTTGCTCCTTATACGGATGTACCCACTAAGCTTCCCATCCAATTGCTTCTCGATGCTCACGTTAACAAGAGCGTCCTCACCAAAAACACTCTTGGCGTACAAATTTGCAGCCAGGAAACCGCAGTCACCATCCAGTGCGGACCTGAAATTCAACCACCCAAGAGAGCGCTTTGTCAAATACCAGCTGAAGGACATCAGATCGGCCAAAGAGTCTGCTATCTATGTGTGTGTGTGTGTGTGTGTGTGTGTGTGTGTGTGTATGGAGCACATAGACCGAAATAACTTACGGTGCGGTGAGACACTTCATATTGGTAGACTTGATGATGTGGTCCAGAAAATCCTTCTCGCTTTGGATTATTGTGTTCACAGCGACCTGGAACAAGTTATAAGCAAAAACATGATTAGAAATTATTATATATCAATATCAGGATAAGAAGACAATTAAACAGCGGAGTACAAGGAGGAAATAGAGATCAAATCAAGAAACATCCAATATAAAGACAAGCACATAACCAGAATTCAGGCAAATTACAATATCAAAGACAACATCGAATAAAAGGATACTTCCACCAACAGAAATTGCAAAAGTGGACAGTTTAGATTGAAGCCAGCCAAGAAACAATTTTCTCAACTGAAAAACAGAGGAAAATTTTACACCAAAATAGCTAAGCCTTTGCATTGCTGCAAATAACAATGACGGCTTCACATCAAGCCACAGTCCAAGTGGCATTCACTCTATATAAACTGAATGATACAGTTCAGAAATTGAAATTGTCACTCCAGTCGTGTCCCAGAAATTGAAACAAGTTAGGCTTGCATCCTTGCACAATGATGCCAGTGAAATTTGAAAAGTCTTGTATCATTGCAGGTGGAATGTAATACAAATCAGAGTAATAAATAAGTCAAAGAGAATGCCAGGGGTACCTTGTTTTCCCATTCAAACTCCGCCCACATTGACCTGAAAGCTGCATCTGTGCAAACCGCAGGAGAGATGTAATCCATGATATCAATATGGATGTCATTAAGGACAACAACTGTCCGCTCAAGTACATTGGATGCCTCATACACAATATTGCCAAAAATCACTCCTGTCTCTGTTGAGGACACCTTGATGTTGGCCTTTATCTGCCTACTAGACTCAGGAGCTAGGGTGTAGTTCTGGGGCCGCTCCACCAGTTTCAGATCACCCATTGTGGCAAGTTCCAAGCACAAATTCTGGAGAGTTTCTGTTGTCCTGTTGATCACTGTGACATCAAGCACAATGTCATAGTGATGAACTGTCACATAAGCTTCAGCATAAACAGGGTCACTAAATCCTGTGAGCTGAAGGATGCGATTAAGCTTATTCGCATCATCCCCGTCCTTGATGAACTCCCCAGTTGCTCGCTTCAAATCATCTTGAACTTCATCTTCCAACTCCAGCTGACTCATACCCTGAAATTTTGATGATATCACGAACACTTAATGTGAATATTTTACTACAAAACTGAAACTTACTGTGATATCAATTAACAGCATCTGATATCAAGCAATGTTTAGACAATCAACTAATGAACTTAAGAGACCTGACCATTGAAACATGAGGAAAATATCAACTTGACATAGTAAACATCATAGCAGGAAATATTCACCAGCATCGAATCTTTACTAGAAAAAAAAAATTGTAAAGCCTAAAACTGAATCAATCTAAAACCAAATGACCCTTTCGGATTATATCAAGCAGATCCAACTCTCAAGGAATGAAACGAGTAAACAAGTAACTTTCAAAACAACAGTTCACAAAATTAGAAAAGTTGTGTAAGGTATGCAGATGCTGAGTTACAAGGGGGGAAATGCAGCATAGCTCAAAAACAAATATTAAAGTCATCTTTTCATAAGTAACTATCAGTGAATGTATCAATGATAGTGACAAATACTAATAACCAAAATTAGCAGTGGGTCCTAGCAAACTCCTAGTCAAAAACTAAAAATTTCAAATCTTTCTTACCTTTCTGCTCTTCAAATGGTAGAAATCAATGAGGTCATCTGGCTGTGCATAAGAAACCTGAGCCTTTGCCTTTAGTTCCTCAGTTTCCCTCAACTGTTTCTCTGAAAGCATTTTGACAAAACTCTGACGGCAAGACTGCAGCCATATCTTCCTGACCTCGTCACCTGTACTGCATAGTAATCTTATGCAAAGGACAATCCTATCATAAGAGTCACAGTCAATTGGGTGTGACAGGACTGGTGATTGCCCAAGTTGTATCATAGAGACCATGATCAACAATGCCTGTGTGGATACTTTGTTTACTTCACCCCTAGAAGGCTGCACCTCTTCCAATCTCAGAACAAGCTTTGTCAAAGTGCACGCCACAACTGCTCCGAGGAAAAAATCACCAGTCAGAAGAAGGGATCTCAAGTTCCCGGCAGCCAATGAACCCTGAACAATGCTTGGAGGCGAAAAGGCCGTTTCAGAAGCAGCACTCTGTGTTGCATAAGTCCCATCAGAAAGAATGGCAGGTCTTCTAGAAGAAACAGTAACAGAACTTGGTTGTTGAGAGTTCTTAGAAGCATCAGTGGGTGCTTCCCCTTCTTCTGAAACTGAATAAAATGGTAGCTCTCCCAGGCATTGCTTGATAGTTGCAATACCACTTTCAACTTCAGAGAGGGATAGGCAATACTCGCCAATAATCCAGAGAGCACAGCAGCAAACCCTTGCAGCTCGTATCTGGTAGAAAGTGTCTAACAGTCTTGTTATAATTGAAACCCTCAGTTTGGATTTGTCTCAATTATCTCCCGGACAAATATTGCCACATCAATAGCTGAAGCAACATTACTGTCACCCAGGAAATCCATCAACAGGTGAACCACTGTGCTTGCCACCTCTGGGAACTTGATGGCACAAGAATGGATGGCTTGGATGAGCATCTGCCTGTACTCGCCATTCTTCTCAAGCTCTCCATTTTGAGTCTTCATAACTTCCTTCTTCAACATGAGAACAACCTCGTTGATGTTCCTCGGGGTAATCAACTCAAGGACAATATCTAGAGTCTTTCTCTGAATGTCAAGATTCGGGCTGGATAGTGCCCTAAGCACGTCCATTATCCTGTCAACCATGATCTCTCTATGAGAAGACTTGAGCTCATTCAGACGATCAAGAACAATAAGCTTCACGTTGTTGTCACTCTGAGAGAGAAGAAGCTGACAATAGGTGTTGGCAGCAGCTCTGATAGCAGTAGGTGCGGATGACAGAGAAACAAGTGTCCCAGCACACTCGTAAATAACTGCATTAGAAGGGGCATTCAGCAATGATATAATGATCTTAATGTATTTTCCCTTCTCTCCCCGATTCGTTCTGCACACCTTCCGAATCAACTCCAGGACAACCATCTGCAGCAGCTCACCCCATTCAGAGACCTTATCAACATTGGTCAAGAGGTAATTAATGGCCCGATCTTGATCACAAGTAAATAGCATGAGAAATGCATTCCTCTTTGCTGATTGATCCTGCTCTGTTGATAGAACCTTCTCAATCATTTCAGGAGCATCAACCAAAAGCTGCTCACCCTGAGGAAGCTTATAAATGGACATCACAGCTAAGATAGCATTCCTCCTAATGAACGGATGCCGGTGTTCAAGATTCTGGAGGACTGAGGGGATAAGCGGTTCAATTATTTCTGTCTCATTCAATCGACAGAGAAACCTCAGTGTCACCCCTCGAATGTATTCATTGGGGTGCTGCAGATTGTTCCTCAGGTTTTGGCAAATGAGAATCATCTCCGGTAACACCCTACCCTTCTGGTCCTTCTTGTCAATAATCTCCAGATACAAAAGCAAAAGTTTCTGGACGGTGTGGTCTTCTGATGGCAGGACATATCTGACTATGGTGATAAAAAGCTGTGGTAAGGTTTCCCCATTCAATAGAAGACTAATTGCCTTCTTCATGGCATCAATCTTCGCCGACACATCACTGCCTTCAAGTGCTTCTTTGATCTCCGTAGCTATAGCTGGGGTTCCTTTATCAAAATGCACAAGAAGAGTGCAAGACTTCTCCATCTCTTTTTTATGTCCTGGTAATACAACAAAATCATTTAATTGAATTCAATATAAGATGAACAGGCAAGAAAAAGAAAAGGAAAAAAAAAGAGAGAATACCAGCTGTGAAAAACAAAACGGTGCACAGACAGTGAAAAATAAAATGCAAGGAGCTTCACTGTTCCCTGAGACTGGCTTTGTCTATTTAGAAAAATGCAAAGTACCATAAAAATCATGATATATGCATTTAGTTTCTCTATTTCATATTCTTAAGCCAACAGACCACCAATTTGTAACAACATCCTACCATTTCCACCTACTCTATAGATCATGACCAATACTTTCTGATAGCAATAACACACTGACCAAATTTCTCTACCTGCATCACAGATCCCACAATAATTTATAGTTTTCATTAACACAGTAATTTCAATCAGCAGGAAACCTAATATGTAATTAGCAGGAAAATCAAATCATAACTAAGCATTAAAATTTAACAACATTCTCATTGTAACTTCTTCGAATCTCAAACACTACACGATGAGTTCACTAATTGAACAAAACAAAAGTTCTACGACAGGATTCTTAATTACTCCCTACTATTTTCACTGGTGGTGCCCAATCACCAAATTTACCTCCATTATAGATCTGGCACGATTAACACGAAATTGTAGCTAAATCTCTGATTAGCATAAAAATCATTTTGTTCAACTAACTAACTACATTACTCAAAAATCAAAATTAGATCTAATAATTAATTAAAAAAACACATTGCAGATCTGCTTAGTCTGAATTCAGATCAGAAACCTAAATGCAAAGCCATAATTAGACGATACGTCGTCGTGTTCTATTGTGAGCCAATGAATAATCTATTCAGATCAGAAACCTAAATGCAAAGTCAGAATCAGACAATACATCGTTGCATTCAATAGTCTATTCAGATCAGGAAAAAAAATAGAAACCTAAAGATGAATCAATTCGAGGAGGCATAAACGATAGTAGTAATCATTAAAAACGGCAATCTGTTTGGGCTCTGACAGATTCATTTTCTCGATAGACGATTAGAGAGTAAGAGAGAACGAACCGTGTGACGATGAGATCCAACGAAGTGAGAGATTTGCGTGAAATTGAAACAGCAAACTGAGTAGAAACTAGTTAGAAGGGGAGAGAGATTATTTGAAACTGAGTCGGATCAGATCCAGCCCATGTGTTCTTTATTCATAATAAGCCGAGAAGGGAAGTGCAGTGTAATTTTTTAAGTTTGTTATGGTTTTCTTGGTAACTGCGTGTGTTTTTTTTTTTCTTTTATATTATGTATATTAATTATAATTATTTGTGAAAAAAAATTTAATCCTTAGATTTAAATTCATTTATCATTTAATCAATTTGATACTTGTTTTTGATAAATAAATGGAAGAAAAGAGAGCTTGGTAAGGTAAGAAGATTTAGTTAGCAAAGGAAGGTATTTTAAGAAAAAAATTATTAAATTGAGAATAGTTGGTGTTATTTTATAAATTATCTGATTATTTTTACAATTTATTATATAGTTTTAATAAATTATAGAGACTAAGTTATGATTAATTTTATTATTTAATGATTATATATAGTAATATGTTTGTGCAATTATTTTATTGGATTGGTTAGACATAACTCGAAAAATAATAAATTTAAATGAATTATTTATTATTAAATTAAAAATTACTTGATTGTTAATAAATTACTAAATTAAATCATCAAATTTTATAATTATTTTTTAGCATGATTTAAATTAATAGCATTAACTTGGTAATGGTTTCAAATTTACTAGTTACATCACCCGCGCGATGCTGTGAGTTAATTTTTTTTATATAAAAAACAAAAAAAAAACTAGGATTTAAAAATGTTAGGTCTTTCTGTAAAGCTATATCTAAGAATCTTGAATTTGACTGCAACGCTTGACCCAAAAGTAATGTTTATAATATTAATAATAACATTAAACTTGCATGCCCTAGGTTTAAGTGAGTTTAACTGCAACACCAGATCCAATAGCTTTGAATGTGGGTCTCGCTACAAGGTCCTGTCATAAAAATATGATAATTAAATAGATTAATTAAAAAAAAACAACAAAATGAAAAAATTAATGAAAAAAAAGAAAAAAAATCTAAATTAACTGGGTTAACCCTTCAAACCAAGTTAACTTATCAAACTTGAGATTCTCGTCATGAAAATTTAATAACTAAATAGAAGAAAAAAATTGAATGATTAATTAGGTTAAACCGTCAAACAAAGTTAACCCGTCAAATCCGAAATATATTTTATGAAAGTTTGATAATTAAATAGAAAGAAATTTAACATTAACAAACTAAATGAAATGAAAAAAAAAATAATTAAAAAAAAATATATTGTTTGTAAGAAGCTAATTTTTAATTTTGAGCCCATTTAATTTTTAGAAAAAATGTTCCATTTTTTAATAATTATATTGGCATAAATAATGAAATTTGAAGTCGTTACTATTTAATTAACAAAATTTTAATATTATATTAAATATTTAACTTCCTCAAAAACAGATTTTAGATGGATAAGATATGATTTCAATGATTCTGTAACAATATTATCGATTTAATATAAAAAATAATTTATTTTCTAGGAATTGTTTTCAAAATAAGATTAACATCAAGAAGTTTAACTAAACACTCGGATTTCGATCAGGAAGACTAACAACGGTGAGAATCCTCACACCTCAAATTAGGAAGACTTGTAACAACGGATTTCGATTTCCTTGTTCTACAAATTGACTGAATATTTTTCAAGGTCTAATTCAGTATGTTATCAAGCTCTAATACGAACCTCAAAATCATGGCTAGCTGCCAAGCTTTTAATCACACAACAAAAAGTATTGAAAAAACTTGCAAGTATTATGTACATCATAATAAGAACAAAAGGTAGCTGCTACATCTGTCTATGTTTGATCAAGAAGATCATTATTTGGGTAATTACAAGCTCTTAAGTTTTACGACTGGACAGCTAATTTTCTAGCACACAGAGTGCAATAATATCTCTTCTTCGTCTTGAAATATAGAGGCAAGAAGCAAAACCTCCACTGGCTCTCTACATCCATGGCTTGAATCGTCCCTCCACAGTATGGACATGCCCCAGGTGCTGTTTGCCTTGCTACCACCCTCTCATCCTCATCACACACAAATACCAAGCACATCTTTCCCTTTCTTGATTCGAACTTCCTTCTTAATTTCTTCTTCTTGATCGATGATTCCTAGCAGACTCTGGATTTTCTTGGCAGGGGTTAGGGTATTTTATAGAGACAACTAGGAGCAAGATGCTTGAGATGTCTGGAAAGATGTAGAAAGCATAGACAGATAGCTAGGGAAGGGGAAGGAAGAGGAGGAGAGAAGTTTTGTGCTAACCCTGTGAGTCTAGAAGATTCTGACCGACTAGGTTGATTTTCTGTTTATTTCTTAAGATAAGAATCTTTCTGTCATGTCGCGTAAACTCGTTCAATAATTCATTACGGCAGGAAAGCGCGTTTAGCAGGATATTTTTTTAAAAATAATTTTTATTTAAAAATATTTTAAAATAATATTTTTTTATTTTTAAAAATTTAATTTAAATATTATCACGTGTAAATTATCTGAAAATATAAAAAAATAAAAATAAAAAAAATTAATGTTTGTTTTAAAAATACTTATAAATGCAATAATAAATTGACTTGACTTGTGTCTGTTTAAGTAATGTTTGAAATTATACTGTAAGATATTTTTTAAATGTTTTATGCTTGTAAAAATAATATTTTTTTTAATTTTTAACACTAGTACTTCAAAATTAAAAAAATACTAAAAATTATTAATTTACAATTTAAAAAAAATCAAAAATTTTAAAAAATATAGTTCAAAGCACTCTCAAATGTTGATTTTAAAAAAAGTCAACCACACCCATAGTTTTCAGATCTGGCCCGGTCCAAGGCCTGGGTTTCAGGTTTTGACCAAGTTACTGGGTTGTCGATGTCAATTCTTTTTAAAAAAAATCAAAACGACATAGTTTTATTAAAAAAACAAAAGTCAACAGGTTGTAACCGGGTTTTTAACCCAGTCTTGTCGAGTCAACTGGGTCACCAAATTTTTCCTTTCTCTATTTTTTCTTCAACCCGGTCCGGTTCCAGCACCGAGTTAGCCCTCCGGTCTGGGTTTCAAAACTATGACCCACACTCGTAATGTGTGTTTTCAAAAGTAAATTACTTATTTTTCAAGTGCTTTTTAAAAATAATATTTTTATAATATTTTTTATTATTATTTAATAATTTTAACCAGTTAATATGAAAAATAAAAACAAATAATTTATTTGAAGATAATCTCAATACAATACCAAACACATTTTTAATACTCATCCACAATGAAATGCATTTTCAATGATGTTTTTTAGTGGGAAATATCTAGACAAAGCCTAAATCCAATATTTATATCGTGGATTGAATAAGTTCAATCAGATAGATCAACAAAAATTAATAAAAAAGTTGTTTAAAACGTGTCAAGTTGGTAAAAAAAAAACGATTTTTTCATTGACTCAACTTTGACCAATACTGAGTTGACCTATTTAGACATTTCTTATAATATGTTTTCTTACGGTAGCTTATTGAGCTGTTTTAAAGTCCAGTGATTTTCTATCTTTTGCTAAGCCCATTTAGACGGGGATCATGAATGAATTCTTTTATTAAAATAAATATATAAAAAGAAAGAACGTTATATTTCAACATCAGAATTAGGGACCTGCCTCAAATATTTAACCTTGATCAGATATAGCCTTCCAAGAATATTATGCTTCTGCTTATAAGCTCCGGGAATTTGCATTATATTTCCTTTTGATTTTAATGGTGTTCCTAGCTTGAAGGTGTTTCACTATATATGGTGCAAGCAGAAGACAGCTGCGCTAAATTTTTTTTTTTTAGTTTAATGTGGATGTCCGGATCAGTTTGCGCGTACCTCGACTAATCCCACGGGCCCTAAAGTTAACGACCATGTAAGCCTCTAGTGGCTATCATATGAACAACCACCGGGCTCAAACCTGAAATTACAGAGAAAACAAACATTTTAGTCCTAAATTCTTACCATTAACCACCACCTGGATGGTTAGCTGCGCTATATTTTCACTTGCCTGGCAGAACATGTTCCCAAGCAGAAGGTTTTTTGACCGAGGTGGATAGTGTTTGTGTGTTGAAAACAGAACGTTTTCATTTCTTTCTTTGTTTTTTAAGAAAAATGAAAATAAAAGGTATTTAATTATAATACTTGGTGTTCTCGTCTGCAGGTTACACACACCAGAAAGTATTACAATCTTCAGAAATGTTGCAAAGTTAAATTTATTTTTTCAATAAAATTCGATATAGTGAAGATGATTGCTATTCTTAAAGCCTCTTCCTTTCTGCAAAAGCATACCTTAGACTTTGATGGAATGGTTCTGCTAGACGATCTGGAATATAATATCTGGTATAAAAGCCAATTCAGAATTTAGAATAACCTGTCACAGGAATAATCTAAAGTTTATTCTAAAAATTCCAATAAAATATTGGAGTTCGAAAAAAGAAAAAAAGCATATTATGATGTTTTAACTTTATCGTGATTTGAACTGGTTACCTTCTCGAGATAAAAAAAGAGGTAGATATTAGAGATGGAGAGGACATGTTCCCTGTCTTTTTTGTTTTAAAATGACAGAAAAATTTCTTTTATTTATTTTACGTTTTTCTCTCTATTCTTTTTCAATGAAACTCGTTTGTATCCTTTATGTATATGTTTTTTCTGCTATGTAACACTAACCAAATGCAACATAAAATTAGTCCATGACTGGAATCGGTTCTCCTCCTCCTCCTCCTCCTCTTGTGCTTGTTCTTTGATACGGACAAATCCCTCTTTGAAAACTAGAAGTTCGAAGATGTTGCTGGGATATGGAGGAGGCTAGGCCTCAAAGTTCTCTAGACTGGATTCTCTTGGACTATGGTTATTTCTGTAACATGCTGCAGTTCATTTTTTGCTGGCCCTTGTGAACACCTGGGCTTTGGTTGTTTCTGTGAGTAATGAAGATGCTTTTTCAGAAGTAACATGCTGATGTTCATTTTTGGACATCAGAGGAAACATTTCCATTGATGAAAAAGGAATGACAAACCTACTTAACCAAAAAAGTAAAATTGACAGCAGAAACGCACTAGACAAAAGCACCTATCTACCAAGTTCAAAATTGCATCTTTTACATATAATACAAATTGAATGTCCTAATTTCCACAGCCTCATTACCAAGGAGCAGCTGATGGATCCCTACAATGTTGTTCTAAATTTCAGTAGAAGCGCAGCATAACTTTATAATCTGGAACTTGAGTGTGTTTTGAGGCTAAACTACACTAGACAGGCTTCTTTCTTGTCAACAATGCAACAGCCACCCAAGTTATTAAAAGAGGGCTCAACTTCAGCAGCCAAGGTATGTCATTAAAAATCATTTCCCTTCTAGTTTCCTGTCAGAAATCTTTGATGGTCATATTTTAGTATGCAATGCAGATGTAGCAAGAACTTTCAAACTCAGTCACAAAACCGAAATCTGAACAGAAGATCTGTTCTAGACAGGGGTTAGTGAAGATGTTTAAAATTTATGTATAATTTGATGTTTAGTACCACAAGAATTGAAACTGATGAGATGTAGCCTTCCAGAGAAATTATGTTTTGGTTCACTGGCTCTCCTAAATCGTCTAATTGTTGCCTGTTGTACAGGGATAACGAAGCTTTCTAATGCAGATCTCTTGAATTTTGCATTTGGTTGTGGTCAAGATGTTGTCTTTGATTTCAGTTCAGTTCCTAAGTTGAAGAGATTTGTCATTGGTGCAAACGAAAGACAGCTGCACCATGTTTTCACTCGGTTGTCAAAACATGTTCCCAGGATGAGGAGTTTGACTGTCAAGACCAGGTATGCAACAGCTAGTTAGTGATCGGTTACTCTCTTAAGATTGAAGAAAATGAGACAGTGAAGATAGATGGGATATTATATTTTGAAAGTACAGAAATTCAATCCAAAACTATCATAAAAACAGATTTATTTTATGTTTATGTCCCTGTTCCTCCAACCAGATATATTTTTGTTCCTTCTAACCTGGGAACTAACCAAACACAACCTAGGAACATGATGTTTTTATTTATTTTTCACTTTTTTTCTCAAGAGAATTATTAATTACTAACAACTGTTGATTTCCGTTGCAGGTTACTCTCTCTTATCGAAAACTGCATGAACCTGACGATCCACTGAATGTATCTGAATCTTTATGGGATTCGACAATCAAGTTTAATCTGTTCAATGTATTAGGATGTGCACTTCCTTTTGCCCTTTTGTGTCTGAAGTTCTATGTTCTTGCTTGCTTTCTAAGCCCTTGTTGAGAATCATCTCTCTTCAATGGTAGCTAAAGGTTCTTCAGAATATAGTGCATGAATGATTAGGAGATTCCAGGCTCATCACCTCCTGCGTTGGGATACAGAAAATTTAGCTGTTTCAAATTAATTTTTTATAACACATCTAATCAGAGTTAATCCAATCAATCGTGTATGTAAAACTAGATTAAGAACAAATTAATTAATACCACCCATGAGAATCACATACATGACAACAAACTTATGACAATGAATCACGTAATTTGGACCCAGTCATCCATGTACTTTTACCAAAAACAATACTGTGTAAAAAAAGATTTCAACAACAAAAATCTTTTAGATTTTGCACAAAGTCTTCCTTTTCTTACATGCTTGTCGCGTTTATCCATGCAGTCAATCGCGCTCCAAATTACGGCAGAGAAAACGCAAAAAAAATAATGATAATGTTTTATAGCTGGGCCGTGTTGGCGAAACCACACAATTCTTTACCATTCTTTTAGCTTTGGGACTGTAATTATAGCAATTAATTTTTAAAATATTTTTTTATTTTAAAAAATTTATTTGTGATATTTTAGTATATAAAAACATTAAAAAAATAATAATAATTTAAAGCAGATAAAAAATAATTTTTTTTTCAAAAAGCCTCTTAAGTACAAATCTTCATGCTTTTCAACGCATAGTTTTCTCTTTTCAACCATATCTGTACGCTTTTACACATCTTTATTCACAAGTTGATAAAGGGGCAAAACACACTTGCATCTGTTCTTGAGTTTCTGGCTCAGCATTCCATTCCCAGGAAAAGCATGCGGGTCTCCACTTTGAAGATAGCATCAAAGTGTGGGGCAAAGCTGCTCTGGCAGCGTCCATGAATGTCTTTTCGGAGAAGAATAGGTTCCCTCTGCATTCACACACGTGTCAATCAATCCAAAGAAGCTGCTCAAAGCATAAAGACCACTTTGGTTCCTTCCACACTCTCGCAAGTCCACATCGTACGGCAATGCGAGATTATTTTAGAAATTGTTTTATGAAGTATTTCTTTTATTAAAATAATACTTTTAATACTAACCCATTAAAATAATTTAAAATTTTATAATTTTAAACTAAAAATTTTTAAAAATACGAGTGAATATTTAATTTTTTTTCTAGAAAACAAATTATTGATTTGATTTGAGAGAGTGTATTTTAAGATTATTCGAATAAAAAATTTAGTTTCGTACAAGCTTTTTTTAAAAAAATATTTGTAATAGTAAAATTAAAGTAGGATTTTGAGGATAATTTTGTATATTGTTTTACTTTTAGAACTAGCTTGATAGTGTGATTGTGGTTGCTTTTCAAATAATTTTTTCGGTGTCGAAATGCATGCGAATAATTTTTTTATTTTTTAAAATTATTTTTGACATCAACATATCAAAACGACATAAAATATATAAAATATATTAAATTTTAATTAAAAAATTAAATCTTTTAAAAACATGATTTACACTCGTTATCAAACAATAATTTAGTAATAATTCTTTTTTATTAAGCAACTATATTTCTCATCGCTAGTTAACATCTCTATCAATAGTCAAATCAAAACAATATGGGATGGTGTTCTGTTCGGCGCCGTGTGAAGGAGATTTACCTCAGCATAAACATTACTGTCTTGATATGAATGTCCAAGCTTCACCTAATATATAATATATGATCAAGTGTTATTATTATATTAATAATGTCCTTGTTAATTCGATGTTTTGATTGCTTTAGTTAATTATGCATGACGCAAATGCATGATTAAAGCAATGTATTTTCTTTTTCAACTATAGTTTAAGTATACACTCATTCTTGAAACTAGTTTGACAGTGTAGTTGTGGTTACTTTTCAAATAATTTTTCGTGTTGAAATGCATGTCAATAATATTTTTTATTTTTTAAAAATCATTTTTGACATCAGCACATCAAAACGATCCAAAACATATTAAATTTTAGCAAAAAATAAATTAAATTTTTTAGGAACGCGGTTTGCACCGCGTTCACAAATGGGTTCTTAGTATATGTATTTAATTTTAAAATTATGCATCCAATAATTTTTTTAATTAATTAATATTTAAATAAAAAAAATATTTTTATAATGTGTATGCGTGTATGTATACTCGCACTCCTGTGATGGTAGGATGGACACCTTAATGTTCATTTATATTTGAGAATAATTTTAAAAATTCCTGCAGAATTATCAATTATTTTAAATATATTGTTGTTTCGGACCTCTGATTCAATAATTAACAAGAAATATATTGAGTATAATGCAGGTCAAATAACTACAAGATCCTATTGTTTTTGTAAGATTATTCAATAATTACAAGAAGAATTTGAGAAATTTTGTTTAGAGAAAATGGCACTCTACTCTAGATCTTCCTACTAATAAAAGAAAAGGGGAATTACAACTTCTACATCCCAAGTTAATCCAATAATACATTGATATTTGTAATTAATTAGCATGATCAATATGCTATAGAAAAGTGAATTAAATTTCAACGAAGTTGTTGAACCTAACTTTAACTGTAGCAATAGTTATAAAATTTAATATGGTGATTATCCCGAGACAACTTTAAAGAATTTTTTTTAAAAAAATAATAAATTGATGATAAGATATAAATTGAGTTTAGCTAGATTTGACTCAGTTTTTTACTTAGTAGTTAGTAGAGTGTTTTTATTTTTTTTTAACCCGAATCAGTTCAGGTCTTAGATAAACCTGTGAAGTTGGTCTAAGTTTTACAATTATATTTATAGTTCGAGTTATGGATTGGACAGATTAACTAAGATCAATCAAAATAATGTTATTTTAATCTTAAAAAAAGAAGTTAAAACAACATAATTTAAAAAAGAAAGAATTTCAAACTAGAATTTGACCAAATTACGGGTCGATCCGTTAAGTCATTTAAGTTTAAACAAGTCAACAATAATCGAATTTTTTTAAAACCTAACCTGGGCCACGTTTCGAGTCCACCACCAATTCGGACCGGATTTAGAGGGTGTTTGAGAGTGTAGTGGTAATTATTTTTAAAAGCATTTTTCATCTAGAAATGTATCAAAATAATATTTTTTTATTATTAAAAAATTATTTTTAATATCAGTATATCAAAATAATCTAAAAATATAAAAAAATTAAAATTTCATATAACACAGTTTTCACCATGTTTTCTAAGCGGTGCTAACAGTATTTGTATCATTTTTGTGTTTGGAGAGATGGTTGCATCATTTTTCCTTTGGCCTGAAGAAAGAAGATGAGCTGTTGTCTACAAGTCATACCTAACAAATCAAGCAACAATGAATGTGTGGATGGTCTACGTAGCCCGATTCACAAATCATTATCCATCTTTGACAGAGACGTACTTCAATTTTGAAGTGTTCATCACAGTTTCGACTCTGATCATATCAGCCAGAAAAAAATAAAATAAAATAAAATAAAAATCACACCCAATATTGTTTCAATTATTCTAATAGAATAGAATCCAATGCCCAGCTCGTTGATTATACTTCAAACCAAATGTTGAAGGAAAAAGGAGGAAAAGGACTGGTGGGTGGCCTCTTTTATGACACAAAAGCAGGTGCCTTGCATTTTCGTTAAAAACTTCAAGAAAAATCTATGAAATTGCATGAAACCAAGTTCTCTTCACACTTAAAATGGGAACAAAATAACTTCATACAAGGTGGGTGGAGAGAAAAAAACGTGTGCTGCCTTTGGAACAGGGCACAAGGAGAATTTTCATACCACTTATAGTAAGATTTTTTTAGTGAAAAAAAAAAAAAACTTCAAAGGGTTGAAGGCAACATGTAGAGAATATTATTAAGAAAAATTTAATGTAATATAAAGAAAGGATGCGCTTGAGATTTGCATGTTTGGGAGTGTGGTTGTGGTTGCTTTTCAAAATATTTTTCATGCTGAAATGCATCAAAATAATGATTTTTTTTAAAAAAATTATTTTTGAGATCAGCATATCAAAACAATCCAAAACATACTAAAAAAATTAACTTTTAACAAAAATAAATTGAATTTTAGGAAAATATGGTTTGCACCGTGTTACCAAACACTTTAATTTTAATTGATATTTAAGTTAATTCAATAATAATTCTTTATAGTTAAAAAGAAAATTAAATTTTTCTATCAAATTTTAAATTCAAAACGGATTAATCTCAAATAAATTTACCTGATACATCAACCAAGATTAGTTTAGTAATTACTTATTGACTACATAAATCTTTTTGGAGTAATTACCTTGTCACCTACTACCGATAAGCATGTCTATACATGAAAGAGAGAGGGAAGAGGAAGCCTCAAATTATCACGTAACCTTTCACCCGATCCTCAATTTTGTTTCAAGACCAAAAGTTTAGTGGTTAGCTCTCTATCGTCTTAAATTGTCTTTTTTTTTTAATTGAGTCCTTCTACCATGCTTATCCCTACTCATACTAGTATATATTTTTTACCCTTTTCTCCAATTTTCTTCAAGAAAAAAGTCAATTTGTTAGATAAAAAAAATTATAAAAAACAAGGGCTGAGAAAACTTTTTATGATATTCAAACTGTAATTAGTGTTATTTTATAAATTAATGTTTAAGGCATTAATTAATATTTGTTGACATGGACTAACAGCCACCAACTTGATTACCATAAAATTTATCGGAGCATAGGAATCCAGACAAGAAATGTTTGAAACATCAGTGACCCAATTGATGAAATAACTTGTTTTGGGCTAAAACTTGAGAAATGATAAAATATTAGGGACAAAATGGAGATTTTCCCAAAATAAAGATAGAGAAATCCAAGTGGGTAGTCACATATCATATCAAAGCAAATAAATGAGATCTCATCCAAAACAGCGCCATGAGAGCTGGGCCACCCACACTAATTATTAAAGCTAAAAAACACTAACCCCACTCGCGGTGGTTGCATCTCATAGGTGGCCAGAGCAAACCAAACCATTAATCCCACAAAAATCTTCTCCTGTCCAAATTTCCCATCTCCCTAACCTCGCTAGCTAGAAAGCTATCTAGCCATGCTTAGCCACAGCAGCAAGATTATCAAAAGAACTAGACTTCCTCTCCCCTTCGTGAAGGCTTCCAATTACATCACCGCCACATGATTTCAGTGAATTCTTGGAATTTCTTCAGGTTTTATGGTCAAGTGATTTCATGATTTGCAGGAATTATGGTACGTCACTGGATAGCTTCTGTTTTGTAAGTTACTACAAATTCCTTCCCCTTATTCCGGTTTCTAGAAAAACAAAAACACCGCCCTAAAAATAACATTAAACTACTCAAGAATTATTCACTTTTTTGACAAGCCAACTATCTTGCCCTGTAAAGTACCCATCTTACCTTGTCATCATACACATCGCCTCCACTTTTTCCATCCCTTCTTCTTTAATCTCTCCTATGCTATAAATTTGGTGGCACCCCATTTCGTTCCGGTGCGCCAAGAAATGGCGGATTTGAGTGAAAATCAAGAAAAAACCGAAGAGAAACATGTTGAGCCTCTGATTCCAGGGTTGCCCGATGAGGTAGCAGAGTTATGTCTTCTTTACCTTCCATATCCTTACCAAGCTTTGGTACGTTCAGTCTCTTCATCATGGAACAGGGCAATAACAGACCCTGCTTTTCTTGTCTCCAAGAAAACTCTGTCCCTTTCCTTGCCGCATGTCTTCGTGCTTGCATTTCATAAATCAACGGCCAGGATCCAGTGGCAAGCTTTGGACCCTCGATCTGGCCGTTGGTTTGTCCTACCCCCCATGCCTTGCCCGAAGACTGTTTGCCCACCAGCGTTTGCATGCACCTCATTGCCACGTCAAGGGAAACTATTGGTTTTGGGTGGGATGCGGTCGGATACAGAGACTTCGATGGACAGCACCTTTATCTACCGTTCATCTACGAATCAATGGTCCATAGGGTCCCCGATGTTGACCCCGCGATCGTTCTTCGCCACCGGGAATGTTAAAGGCAAGATCATAGCCGTTGGTGGTAGTGCGTCCGGGATTAGCGACTCAATCACAGCCGTTGAGTGTTACAACTCAGAGAATGGGAAGTGGGGCCCAGCTGCTAAAATGCGCATGGGGCTAGCTAGGTACGATTCAGCTGTGGTGGGCAACAGAATGTTCGTGACGGAAGGGTGGACGTGGCCCTTCATGTTCTCACCAAGAGCAGGGATCTACGACGCTGACAAGGACACGTGGCAAGAGATGAGTAATGGGATGAGGGAAGGGTGGACGGGACTGAGCGTGGTGCTCGGTGAGAGGTTGTTTGTGATATCAGAACACGGTGACTGCCCGATGAAGGTGTACGTCCCTGATCTCGACACGTGGCAGTACGTAGGCGGGGACAGGTTCCCCAGAGAGGCAATGCAGAGGCCCTTTGCCGTGAACGGAGTGGAAGGGAAAGTGTATGTGGTGTCTTGCGGGCTGAACGTGGCAGTAGGAAGTGTGTACGAGGCAGACAGAGGAGAGTTTTGTGTGAAATGGCAAGTTTTGGTCGCCCCAAGAGCGTTTCATGACTTTGCTCCTTCGAATTGTCAGGTGCTTTATGCCTAAAATCTTTGATTATTAGGATTTAATTGTTAGCTAGTGATCTATTATTGTATGGCAAAGGTGGAGATCTCTTGTTCTTGCCTTACTTCATGTGGTTAAGTTTTGTTTTGTTAGGCAATTTTATATGCCATCATACTAGTAGTTTGGTAGTGCTTTTTGGGAGTTGTTCCTTCTTGCTAATATAAAATTTAGGCATATTCCCCTGTATTTGACCTTTGATTGCAGACATTTCCGGAGGTGTTTGGAATTGATATTTCTAACATCACCACATCGTAACAACGATATAGAAATATAAAAATATTAAATTTCTTTAAATAATATTGTAAAACAAGTAAATTAAAGAAAAAAAAGGGTCAATTAAGAAAGGGTAAAAGGAACTCATAAGAGAAGGCGGCTGAGAATTCACCAGGTTTGATGGGAAAAAAGTCATAGTCATTTAACTGTTCAAGTTTCTATGATGATGTATAATACATTGCACGCATAACTCAGTGTTTCTCACTCATGCCACCTTAGCACTCCTTGCAAAGGGATGAAGAGAGAAGACCAGTAAACCTGAGATTGAGAGATTAAGAGAACCAGTGAGCTGAGACAGAGAGACTAAAAGAGAATAAGAGAACCAGTGAGCTTGGAAGAGCAGCTTTAATTTAGAGAAGAGAGACTGGAAGATGAAGATATTGATTTTGATTTAGAGATTGAGAATGTGACTGTGATTGTGGAGGGTGTCGTTGGTTGCTAATTAGTGATGAGAAAAAAACTAAAAAATTGATTAAATTGAGAAAACCGGAAGAAAAATAACAAAAAAAAATGAACCGTGAAAAAAAACTGATTAAAATTTATAAAAAACTGACCGGTTTGGTTTCGGTTTTATAAGCCTGAAACTGAAAAAACCGAACCGAACCCAAACCGGAAAAAACAGGAAAAAAACCGAGCCGAACTGAAAAAATCGAGTCAAACTGATTTGAACCGATTTTGGTTCTGTTTGATTACTTTTTTTTATAAAAATCAAACCGAAAATGATCAATTGTTGTTAATTGCTAAGGGTAGAATGCAATTCTTTTTATTTTATAGTACTCTGATTTTTTAGTAATTTTTTGCAATTTTTGAACCGGTTAATTTTTTGTAATTTTTGAACCGGTTAATTCAGTTTTAGTTTTTAAAAATGAAACTGAATCAATTTTTTTTTAGATTTTTTAATTGGTTTAATTTGTTTTTTTTAATTATTTTTTAAAATTATTTTATTTTTCAGTTTTTTTCAAAGAATTTCCTTGTAAATATGCAGACCAAAACATGTTTTAATTAAACTACTCATGAATATGGTCTGCCGCGAGTAATCATTACCATCCATACAAAAATACATACTCACTTAATGCTTGATGACATCCTAAACTACTCATGAAAAGCATGTGTGAATTCCACCTTTCCGTGAGAAAGAAGCATAATTTCATTTATGTATTGAGTAATTGCACTGAAAATCAAATCATGATTGTGAAGTTGGATTGGACTAAATTTCTTAAATCGAATTAAGTCTTGACTTTAAATTTTATACGAGTTGGATGCTCTCCACCTGTAAAAAATAAAGGTGATGATTTTCAGTTTAATTTGATTTTTATAAAAAAAAAATCAAAACCAGTTTAAACCGATCAGTTTCACTTCGGGTTTTTAAAATAAAAACCGGTTCAAACTAGTTTAGGCTCGGTTTTTTCTGGTTTGACTTGGTTTTTTAGTTTGATTCGGTTTTTTTCTGGTTTGACTTAGTTTTTTTCCTGTTTTTTTCGGTTTGGGTTCGATTCGGTTTTTTCGGTTTCAGGTTTGTAAAACCGAACCGGTCGGTTTTTTCAAAATTTTAATCAGTTTTTTTTCACGATTTAGGGTTTTAAGTTATTTTTTTGTAATTTTTTTCGATTTAATTGGTTTTTTTTTTTTTACACTCCTGTTTATAAATGGATAGTCATAATTTATTGAGTTATTGGGCTGCTTCGTTGAGAAAATAGAATAACAAAGAATATGCCGACTTCTTAGGCCCAGAGCTGGCAATTTAAGTTGAGAAAAATATATTAAAAATAAATACAATATAATCTTTAAATAATATTTTTATCTGGTCGCAATTTAAGTTAAAATAATATCTCGATTAATTAATAAAATTTCAAGACATTTTAAGCAGAAAAGGTCAAAAGAATTAACCATTTCTCACGATGCTACTTGTATTTTATGAATTATGAAAACCGCCCCTGATAAACCAATAATATTTTCCCAGTCCCTCTCTCTGGTCTGTACATCATACAAATGGTGGTGATTTTGACTTCCAACGAGCTGTATGTTGGTAATCACAAGCTTTACTCGACCTTCATGCATGGTTGTTAGACTATTTTAATAAAAGAAAAAACTCGAATTTACCCCTAAAGTATTGCCGAATTCTTAATTTTATCACAAAGAAAGATATTCTTCTCAATTGGGTCCCTAGTTCTTCAAATGTTATTTAACTAGGTTCTTGTGTCCATGCCTGTTTGTATGTTTCATTTACATTTATTCAAAATGGTATAATTTTATTTCATAAAATATGTACATTAAATGAAAAATACAATCACACAAGGAAAATAGGACCCAAAAAACATTAGAGACCTAATTTATAAACTCCTTTTGGGACTAAATTGAGGATAGTGTTAAAGATTAGGGACAAAACTCAGGGTTCCCCTATAATTAACTAGCTACAGAACAGAATGCTTCAGTTCTGATGAAGTGAAATGCTTGCCTTCTGACAGAGGAAATTATGTGCAAACTTATCTGATTCAGAAGGGCTTTTGGCCTATGACATTGCCATGAGGATCATAGTTACATGTGATGAATGTATCTCCACTTCTGCAAGCAACTCTTGCACAACCAACCTTCAAGCTTTGCCTCCAAACTATCTGGGTATAATGGAGGCAATCCTTGTTGTGAGCACATGTATTTGTCTTGTAGTTGTAGTCACCTTTCTCTTCAGCCCAAGTAGCAACAGCATCACCAGCTTTCCAGTCCTTGCCACTGCCCCAAAACAAATTCTCGCCGTAATCGCTATTCGAATGAATCAGTGCACAATCTTCTTGTCGCTGATGAGCCCAGGATGAAGCAAAATTTGCAAGCTTCTTGCTCCATCTAAGAGGAGGGAGTCCTAGCTTTGCTCTCTCAAGGTTGTGGGGTACTAAATATTGTTTCACTATGCTACGAGGCGTTGTAGTTAATAAACGTCTTGAAAGAAGTTTAGGGGAATTTTCATGAGCTGAGTCTGACAAAGCGAGCAAAGGGAAAGAACAGAAGAAGAGGAGGAAGGTTCCTAATGCCCCACATGAAAACAAGGCTCTAGCTTCCATTTGGTAGAGTTTAGAGGTTGAGTGTGAGGAAATTCTATTGGTGATTTGTAGCTGATGTATGGCATATGTATATATATGTGTGCGTGTGTGAGAGAGAGAGAGTGTGATTTTGTGCACAAACAAGTTGCAATTTCCATGTTGAAAAAGAATCATTTCATGTGCACAGGCTGATTTGAAGGAGATTTGAGGTGGAAAACACGTTAGACAATGTGAAGCATATGGTCTCTACAGTTGATCTTTAACTAACAAAACTGCCTTCAATCATTGACCAACCTCAAGTGTTCTTATTTTATTTGCCATTTGCAGAATCAAGATAGACTCATGGAGAATAAACTTTAGATTGTGCCTGTGGCAGGTTAATTATACTAAATCCTGAATTGGTTTTTATTCCATAAAATTTTATGTCAGATCATCTTGCAAAACCATTCCATCATCGTCAGCTCCATCGTCAACAGGGAGAAGGATTAGCTCATTAAACATCTCGATTCGCGGTGTTGAGTCAACAACTGCATAATAAACAGGAACTTGTTTTCTGAAATTGAATGCAGTAAGAGTTAGTGCCCAAATGATTATCCATTCAACTTCTGCTCTTTGTTGGAATGACGATTTATGAATTCTATAGTCTATGACCAAACCACATGAGTCCATGTGAAATTATGAATCCCAACATGGCAATTAAGAATCCTACTTCAGACTACACGAGATCAGGCTGTACAAAGAATCGCAGCCAGGACTGAAACAAACATAGATTCCCAGCGACATGGTACAGCCTAGCCTAGTCACAGTTAACCCAGAATGGAGTCGTGGAATAGTCACAAACAGCCCTCTCAATTCAAAAAGATAAGTGATATAATTAATATTAGGTTCTTTCAATATGATACTTGCTTAGATTCGTTAAGAGTGGTGAGATTCGAACTCTTAATTATTTAATTATTAATACTTTTGTATCAGGTCAAATAATAATCTGAACTCTGAAATTATCCTAAAATATAATTTATATTATTTTTTAATTGTAAGTAGAACCCAAAAATTGCAGCAAATGACTAGATTCTCTACAACATAACAGCAGCAGAAAATAGCAGAACAAAGGCAGAAATTTCCAGGAGTAGATTGTCTGATCTCAGGCCTTTACAAGATAGTTCCTCAGCATAAGAACATGTTATGGAGACAGTAAAAATACAGTGTAGTTGTGTTTTGCTTGCACCAAGATGTAATTTCTCCAAGTTAGGAACTTAACTTGATTTGAAAGTATCTTTCACATCTCAATTTTCTCTACCCAATACAGGAGGCAATATACAGAGTATTTAGAAGAACAAATGAGGTTAGACTATCCTAGTAACTGATACATTATATTTTGGATAAACTTGCACTTCCATGAATACAGCTAAACAGTTTGAATACATCCAGTGGATAGTCAGGATTGCACCTTTGGAGAATTCATGCAGTTTTCCAAGAACTTTTCACGTACTCCTGCATCCAATGACTGCCTTGATTCAGAAAGAAATGTTCCTGATGGCCAACTGCTCTAGGGAAATAGCATATTTCAGTAAATAAATGGCAGACTCAGGTATTTCTCACAGTACAGTTCAATAGAGAGATTTCCAGCACCCATTCCAATGGCAAAACTGACTCATCGATCAATATCGACTGAGAAACCACTACGAAGACAGAAAGAGATCTCGAATTTGTGCACTTCAGTACCTTGATAAAAAATCTAAGAACCGATTTACTGCTCCAACAAACTTGTCTATTTACTCTCCACAATAACTTTCACAAGTTTCACAAAAATCAGAATTTACAGCATCCTGAAGCAATCAAATTTGAGGGCTTTCAGGTAACAGCAGACATCCTTTTATCTGTCACAAAAATGATGATCTTCACTGTGATGCTGCAGCAGGTACGTATATGCCAATAGTCCTTTATCCCTGTTCTTAAGATGGCAAGAACATAACTCAAACTTGAAATATGGTCTCTTGTCTGGTCACTATTGTTCTTTCTTTCTTTTGGTAAACGGCCATCCTAGTTAAGCTTTCAAATATGTTTCTGCTAGTGATATCAACATCCGGCGCAGCCCGGTAGCTTCTCATCCTCTTCGTTGAAGAGGTCTCGGATTTCTGATGACAAATTATTATTCTTTATCCCTTTTTTATCCACCATTTCCACAGTTTGAATATTATTACACACTGCTATCACCACAGCTTCACTTTCTAAAATCAAATCATAAAATATTAATCAGGTTAAACTCGGCTAAACACTAAAAAATATCAATCAAATAATAAAAAATGTTATACAAATAACGGTTTATGACAGAAAATAAATATATATAAAAAATTATTTCCATGAATTTTTTTTTCATAATGTTTTTTCCAAATAAATCTATTTTCTTGCAAATAATTGCAGCCTTAACAGATAGTAATAAAAAATACAATAAAGGAAATAATTTTACCACAATATTTTCCAATCGGTGCAGCATGCTATTCAACTGATGAAACTCTTTAAAATTCTGACTTTGGAAAGAATTTTCATTAAAATTATTTGTGAAAAAAAAAAACAAATGAAACCTTAAACTAATTTTAACTAATTAAGCACAATTAACCTTCCCTCAGAAAATCACAAGCCCAGGCCCACAACCAGTCAAATGGGTAGGGTCATCTAGCGGGTCTCTAGCACACTGCAAGTCGTTTTCACTTTTCTGCCATCCATTTCTCAATCCAAAAACCCTCTGATTTTCGAAAAACCCTAAATCGAGTTTGATAATGGCTTTTAGAGGGAAGGAGATGATGAAGAAAATAATGTCTAAAATAGGAGGAGAGAAGAACTTGGCTCCTGGCGTTAAAGAAGCTCTCAAAAAAGCAATTCCTAATAGCAAAGTTGTCATGAATCGAGCCAAACGTGGCCTTTTTGCTGGCCGTCATATCCAGTTCGGTAATCAAATTAGTGAAGATGGAGGTAACAAGTAAGTTCCTCTTCGCTCTCAATCTCTTCTAATGGCTAATGGGTTTCTGATTTCTTCTGGGTTTTGACTGATATTTGGTTCGATGCTTGTTTTTGTTGTTGATATGATGCTTTGGGCTGAGGAATGTTGTGGGGTTGTTGGTAGTGTGTTGTTCTGTGTGTAACGAGGAAAAAGGTGGGAGTTTGTTTTGGAAAATGGGCATTGATTTTAGACGAAATTTGATAGTTTTTGAACTGTGGATTTTGTTGCTGTTGTGGTAAATTTAGATTTGTAGAAATAATCTGGTTGTTGATGATGGAAGCTAAATTGCTGCATTTATGAGTCAAGAAGCTAAGATGGCGACTCAGATGTTGATTGGAAATGTTAATGTATCATTGCCAGAGAAGGGGAAGAACTTCTGTGATTGAATAGTTTTAAGTAGTTTACTTGTAGGTAAGGAGTGTTTTACCATTAAGGTGTTGATTTCGTTTATCTTGATTCGTTATTGATTTTTGAATGTGCCGACTTTGTATATTTTTTAGATTCAGTGAGGAGCTTCTGTTCCCAAAGAAGTAGTCTTTTGGGCAATTTGATACTGGTCAGAGCTTGCTCAGTTGTGAGGAATGTTTTTATGTCGCTTGATTAGTATGAATGTGTCTGATGAGGATTGTGCCTGTTTGATTGTTGTACCTTTTTATTTTTTCAGTTGCATGAAAGACTTGGAGCTTTCCTGTTTTTGGTGTAATGAACGTGTATTATGTGCTACATATTGGGAAGGAAGAGTGATTTATTTTGTTGAAGTGCTTGTGTGTTGGTGATTATAGGAGTAGGAGAAGTTGGAAGCCAAATGTTCAGGATAAGAGACTGTTTAGTTACATCCTAGACCGCCATGTTCGAGTCAAAGTCACCACTCATGCTATCCGTTGCATAGACAAGGCAGGAGGGATTGATGAGTACCTGCTCAAGACTCCTTATCACAAAATGGACACAGAAATGGGCATCTTGTGGAAAGCCAAGATTGAGAAGCTATATGAAGAGCTTGGGAACATGGAGGTGGTTTTCTTTACACCTGAAGCTGAAGCTGATTTGGATCAGGACTTCAAAGATATGAGGCTAGAGCAGCGGGAGGCTGCAAGCAATTAAGAAGGCAGATATACGGTTGGTCAGACAAACAGAAGCAGATTGAAGAACAACAGAAAGAAGATCTGGACAAAGAGAAGCAGATTGAAGAACAACAGGAAGATCTGAACCCTAACAGTTGGGGAGGAAATTCACATGATATTTTCAACAATCGGGGATCTAGTTATTATTAATCTGGGTAGCTGTTCACATTTTTTGTTATCTACTTTTGTTCCTTTATTATGTTATATTGTTAGACTCAATTGGTTGCTGGCCTAAAGGCCAAAAAACTTTTGTATGCTTTAGTCTGATAACAGAAGAAATTTCTCTGCAATTTATTTGGTTATATACACAACTTGGCATCAAATGAACATTTCATTTTTCTGTCTACAATGGCCAATGAGGTCCTGTAATCTGGTCGAGAGCTGCCATCTAGTTGAAGGTTATGAACATGATTCAGGTTTTAACAGGCAGTCAAAGCTCTAGATTGGAGGGCTTGAAGGAGGGGGACAATTTGTGTGTGAAATTGGGAAAGTCCCTGTGACCATGTCAAATTTCTTTCCATTTCCTACAGCAAACAAGAGGAAGGATGTTTGCAGTCAACTACTCTATGTTATACTATCAATTCTGTTAGGTGATGATGATGATGGAAGTATAATTGAACATGCTTCTCATACTCTTGAATGTATTAGTCCTGTCTTTTCCTTCGTATTTCCTTTTAGCTTGCGACCCAAAGAGGTCAGCTTCCTCTCCTTGAACAGGTCTACTATATTCTATATATGAGAAATCATTATACTATTAATGTACTGGGTAACCTTTCCTTTTAAAGGTTTAAACTGAGGTAGACTTTATAGTAAGATGCTCCAGCACTTTACTTAGTTTAGTATTCTGATAAAGGATATATTTTAAAGTATTTTTTATTTAAAAATATATTAAAATAATTTTTTAAAAACATTATTTTTTATATTAACACATCAAGACGATCTAAAAACACTAAAAAATTTAATTTAAAGCAAAAGAAAAAATAAAAAATTTTTAAAATGAAAAAATAAACTTGACTCTTCAAGTTTCCTAGAACTCATTGATTTTTAAATTTTTTTAGAGTCTATTTAGTATTGTAGTAGCAAGTGTTTTTTTATTTAGAATTGCGTTGAAATAATATTTTATTATTTTTATAAATTTATTTTTTATATCAAAACATTAAAATGATTTGGAAATATAAAATAATTAATTTGAAACAAATAAAAAAATAAACTTTTTAATTTTTTTAAAACTTTTAAAACACAAAAACAGACTTATTTTCTTTTTATATCTTCATTGTAATAATATCAATCGTTCTTTTAGTCCTTATTTATCTAAAATTCAGGTTATTTTTAAATCAAGTCACATCCTGTTATATCACAACACATATCCGATATGTTACAGTGAAATGTTATCTGATATGATATAGTGAAATGCAATTCCGAGCTTCTGATAGGATAAAATCTAAACAAAAAATATCTTCAAAGTAAAGGGTCGATAGTAGTACAAATAAAAATAGATGGGATAAATCAGTATAAAATTAAAAGTAAAGGGACTAATATAAACTCTTAACACATAACTTGGTCAGCAAGAATAAGATAACAGATGCTATCAAAGAAAAAAAGTAACTGACCGTTATGCACTCTGTTGCAGCCCATCTTAACAGCACTGTCACGGCCAAAAATGACAATCCGGTTAGAAAAAGAACATGACCAGGTCAAACGGCGCAAATACTACATCTGTGATTTATCAAAATCTAACCACACTGTCACCCAAGTCATCAAGACGGCATCTGTACACCTTTAACAAAAGCCAAGATAATATTCGACGTACACGCTTCCTTGTAAGAACAGAGAGTCTTACTTCACAATCTTCTTCTCCCTCCTATAAATATTCCCTCACCTCATAAATTCTCAGCAGCAAGAACACAGAACTTAAAATGGGGAAGCAGAAGTCGTCAGTTCTAGGCCCTTTGAAGAGGACTGTCAAGAAAATAAAGTTTCTACTTAACTTCAGAAAATGGAGATCGGCTTCATCACTTCTTTGGAATGCTTCTTATTCTTCTTCTTCTTCTTCCTCCTCTGGAATGATAAGAAGGTTGACCTTTAATGATCGAATTGGCTTACATGGGGTAATTGAAGATGTTGAATCAGATCATCAAAGCAAGCCGGTTCGAGCTCTTGAAAGGGTAAGAAGTCATGATGGGTCATCATCAGATGATGATGTTGACAAGAGGGCTGAGATTTTTATTACTAATTTTCGACGGCAGCTGTTGATGGAAAGGCAGGTTTCTTTGCAGCTGAGGTACTACAGAGGGAATAGTTTTGGAAGGGATTATTGAAGAGAATAGAATAGAATGTTATGACTGAATGTCAATAAATTAATTAAAAAAAAAATTGTTGTGAGAATAAAGTTGTTTCTTGCTTCCATTTGTTGAGAAAACTTGAATTGTGATTTTTTCAATGATATAAAATTCAAGTGTTTTTATTGTTTGTTTGTTTTGCCATTACAGTTTATATTGCATGTTGAAGTAAAATATTGCAGTTTTATTCTGGGAAATATTAACCAGATTTACAGTCTATGACAAGTGACAAGCCTCAAATGCCCGCCCCCAGTGCTTTCACCTTGTTCCTTCTCTCCCCAAGCAGAAATGAAACATTATCTGGATTATAACTTATTCAGACTAAGCTACGTCTAAAATTAGAGAGAAACAAATATCTGAAGAAATTTCTGGTGAGACTACAAGAAAAAGAAAATAACTGGCAACTACATTCATCATACGATGAGTCGCAGAAACTATTCTAGCCCAGTGAAATTCCTGAACACCATAGACACCATCATACAATGAGTTGCGTGAGCCATTATGGCCCAGATGACGTTTCTGCACATCCATAGACATCAACAACATGCTGCATTATTCTGAGGTTCATCAATACAGAACTGTCAGTACTTGTCTTCAATTGATCCAATGGACTTCTCGGAACAGACAATGGAGTGCATAAATGAAGGAATTATGCTATCGTCTCCACGAGAAGTTTCAGCTGGGAATGTTCATCCCTTTTCCTTGTCCCCGGCAAACAAGAACCAATGGTCTCAAAAAGTTCAGTTAAGACGACACTGATTAAAGAAAAAAACAATAATAACTGTTGTGAGGAAATTATTGATTTGGAAAAAACAATAATAACATATCATTTGGAATTTTGTTAACAACACATCAACATGTCACGAGATTCTATGTATAATTTAGCAACGCACATTAAGGTTCTTGCGCTTTGATGTTGTTAAGATTCAGAGCGAAGGAACAGAAGAATCAGCAATAGCATTCATCACGAAAGGAGCTGCTAAACTAATTTTAGCCCGGGTAGCATTCCCAATACCATGAACTTCATCAGGTTGCTTTGTAGTGAAACTCATCTCAATTGTAGAGTATATCAGACCTTCATCTTCAAGTGATCTAATAGATTCCCTGGCGGACACAAAAAAAAATGTCAAGAAAAGGAATTGCTTTACTTGATACTGTAGGGTGAGGAAGAGGAGATATAGAGAGATTACTTGATCTTCTCCATGGGAAGTTTCAGCTGTTGGCAAAGTTCATCCATCTGCATCCCTTTTTCCTGTCCACTGCGGTAAAGAACCAGTTCTCAAAATTCATAAAGATGGCACCAACAAAATGGTTAAGGATGGCTGGACAAGATGAAAAGAAAATCACTAGGCTATTAATTAAACACAAGTTCGATATAAGTAGCAGATTAAAAAGTTAAGGCAACAATAGACAACATGAAATTTCGAGGAGAAAGAAGCTGCACGGAGTAAAGATTCTAGTTGTTCAACTCACGTGCTTGAAGACTGTTGCAGACAGTCAAGGACCACTTGATCAAAATCCTTAGGCCCGTCAACATTAAATTGCTTGGACATCTGGGGAAAAGAAACTATAATGTTATGACAAACGCATATAGCAATAAGGACATTGAATAAAATTTTACTTGAAGCTGTCCCATACCAGGTTTGACGTGGATGTCTGATATCCATTTGATCCACTCCACAGAGGAGTGTTCATTGATGATTCTACCATCTGAGGCTGAGTTGAAGTGCCACCGTGCAGCTCCAGTTGAAACAAATTCGCAGCAAACACAAAATATGCGTGCAAATCATGTCAGAAACTTCAATTATAGTGCATACTTGATCTGCTCTAAGATCAATACCTGCAATTTTAATGCATATCTGAGATAAAAAAAATACTTTAAACTGCATCTCTCAACAAGTCTACTTACGTTTCACTCTAATTTATTGGCTAAAATTAGCCTCTAATATTTCATATCTCCTAAGATCATCTCAAACAAAATATTCTATGATTTTAACCCCTGATATTTCTAACACTTCTCGGATTGGATCCCCGTATCAATGTCCATTAATTTGTCTCATTTAATTTTCATATTAAAGAAAGGCATTGTTAGTAGGACATATACTTGACAAAAAACTTAATAAACATGGATAGATGAGAGTTTCGTTTAATTAATTAGTATCACATTATTGATGAAACATTTTTGTTATGGAATGAAACTATCGCTTGAATAACATACTAGGGACCAATTTGAGGTTTCCGAAAAATCTATCTCAAAATCTCCTGCTCTCCAATCTCACTCCAAGTAAGCAACTCCCGATCATCTCCGCTTCGCATTGCTGCTTCTTCTTCCACTGTCGTCGACACCACCAAAAACGCCCCCGTATCATCGACAAACAGCAACGTAGCAGTTAAAACAACTAACAAAGCAGCAAATCAAGCAGCAGCAGCATGAGTAGCGCCATGGACAACTTGACATTGAACGCGGCGTGAATGTTTTGATAGGTTGCTTTCAATGTTATAGAAGAGGAGTTGAGGCAATCACTTGAAGCTGTATTCAGTAAAAAATCTGGTCTCAGACAATAGCAGCTGCGAGTTTGGGACAAGTTTACCGAGCTACCTTGAGGGCAGCTGGGGAGGATGCTGCGATTAAGGTTGTGTGTGGTTCATCTACTTGCATATTTTACTTGTGTGTTTATTGCAAACAATGATATAAAGTCGTTTATTTTCAGGTGCAAAGATCTGAAATAGAGCCTACAATTATCTATCGGGATCTCTTTCTCTTCAGAACTCTTGCCTCATTCCTAAATGGAATCAGTTTATAGAAATTGGGATGCTTCTGATTTGATGGTAGATGGATTTGGTGAGAAGCTTCTGGATGAGCTTGATTACACCTTGGTTCTTATCTTTCAAAACACTCTTCTGTTTTGCATAACAGTCCTGTTGCATGCTCTTAAAGATAGACAAGAAGGTATATCTTGGTCAATGTCGTCTGCCGGCCTGTCAGCTGAGTGATTTCCATGTCCATGCCAACCAAATCGATAGAATTTGCCCCAGAAATGCTTGTTTCTGATAGAGTACGTTTGATGTGTACTGATTTTTTTAACGGTGAAAGAAATAATGTACAGAGATAAATATTTTTGAGAAATAATTTTGTAATATATTTTTATTTTTTCAAAATAGAAAGAACATGAGATATGTCTTCTTTATCTCAGTTATTTTCATCTTTTTTATCTCAAGATATATTCTATTGAATTGGCTGGGAAGGGGATATGCTTCACAAAGCATATTTATACAGATTAGTCTAGTAGATAGAGTGCAAAACTGTAATATGGTTAATTTGATCTGCAGTGTGCCTTCATTTTGCTACCTTGCCTGATAATTTGAGCTCAATATTTCAGCAAATCAAGCAGATATTGATCGATGCTGTAGTAATGCTGTGAACGTGGACTGTTCTGAGATGGCAAATGACTTCACCAGACTTGGATTCCTAGCTAGGGGCACTGATGTTGCTCCTATCATTCCAGCTTTGGAACCTACTTGGCAGAATTCATTTGGGAACGAACTTTCTGGTTTTAATTTCAGAACTGTTACAGGTAAATTGCTGTAGTAATTATTTTAAAAAATAATTTTTTTTAAAAATCTATTAAAATAATTTTTTTATTTTTAATATGTCAAAATAATTAAAAAACATAAAAAAACTAATTTTTTTTAATATAATGACACCGCAAAAATAAACACACCTTATTAAGTATAACATTTTAAAAGAAATCACAATTTTTTTATTAAATAATTTTCTTATATCAGTTTTATTTTTAAGTTTTCAGGTAAGAATTTTTGTCTATTTTTAATAAATTATATATGTTTTTCAAAAATGATATAAAAAATTTAATGTTTTTTATTAAATAATCCTAACATAAATTATAATTGAAAAATTAAATTAATTCAAATGTAAACTTAATTCCTTCTTAACAGTGTTGGGCCTGCTTGCCTTACCACTGCGATTTAACACTGGTGACAGTCCAGTGACCCTAAAAAATCTCCGACAGCAATTCCCTTCATCCCAGAATCTTAGGTGACCTCATTACTTTTCTTCTTAAGATCGAAATCAAAGCTCGCTTGGAATACTGAGTTAAAATTACTATCCTTACCATTAAAACCACTTCAAGGTAATTTTAATTAAATTTCTTAAAATGCCTCGTAAGGTGAATTACGGAGTAGATTGTGACGATGGAGATTATGATGATTACGACGATGATTATGATGCAGAAGATGATGGTTAGTAGAAATAATTACTTCTTATATACATGTAATGCTACAAATTTGCTTTATTTGATGTGGTAATTACTTATTAATTTCGTACCAGTGGAAGCAGCTGAGCCTATACACGAAACGGCCAAGTACAATGATAAGGTTAGACTATGGCGTTGCGCAATTTGCAATTATGATAATGATGAGAGCATGACTGCTTGTGATATTTGCGAGGTTATTCGGAATCCTGTCCCTGGCAGTATCAAGAGAGTTGGAGGAGGAGGTATGGAGAAGTTTCTGTTTTCAATTTGAACATCTTAGCAACTGTATGTATGCTTGATCGTTTTTCTTCTTTGTAGTTAGGAAAATATTTTGTTCTTTTCATATTATGTTTTGCTTCTTCAACAACTTGGTTGTGAATTATGTAGTGTTATTTTTTTAGCTCATTGTGTTTTGTCTTCGTTTACTTCCTGGATGATGTAAGGCACTAACATAGGAGGCATGATTTTGGCGGTGGCGCTGCTTTGGTTTGATATGACAATGCAGACAGCTTGTATCTTTGTTGTTGTTATTGAGGTTTCATTTCAAGTTGGTTCTCCCTTTATAGAATAGATTTCTATGATGCAGCGGGTAGTATGTGCAAAGAGTCTGGAGCATCCATGATGAACAAGTCTCTTTTCTGTATCATTGCCACATTGGACTCCACAGATGGCTGTAGTAGGTCAAAAGTGGAATGATGATTTTGTGACAGAAGAGGGCAAAACTTCCACAAGTGTGGGAGTTTCCAAGGAAACTCTGATGATATTAGTTCCTGTATTGATGTAGGTCTGCGCATGTTCTAGAACAGGATGAATTGATGAAAAACAGTAGATATTAAAGACCCGTTTTCTTTAACTTGAGAATCCTTTGAATGAAGGTGGTGTATATATTCTCCAGCTGGCGGCTGTTTTTTGGAGTCATTTTGCAATCTTGCTTCTCAAAACTGTCGTTAGATCTGTGGCTTCTATGTATGTAGTAACATTTCATATATTACTTATACAGCTCCTTTTAAGTTTAATATTCCATCTCCAGATGATTTGGTTTCTGATGGATTACATCCCTCCAAAATTGGTTCTAAAGGTATCCTTTTATAGTTTCAAATTTGAGAGGTCACTTTGTGTACGGTGCCAAAAACTTTATTTACTTCAGTTAACCTTAGGAGGATTGAGAAAAATATCAGCTTGTTTGTATAGCTGCCATTGATTCGTACATTGGTATAAGCGTCTCCAAATTCTCCCTTCCAGGAATCTAGTTTGGAGTACAGCAGTTGAGTACTGGTATTCATTCGAAGTATTCTACCCCGTAAGGCTGTGCTCCACAGGAAATAACTTACACTATTATAGCTCAACTGTCTATTTTAATCCGCTCCTATCAGGATGATATAGTCTGCCATATAAGCTTAATCAAGTGGAGGTTGGGTCTGAATAAAAAATATTGTGCCACAAGTTGCAAAATTAAGGCTTTGAGTTTATTATATATAATGGAACAATGTCCTGCTACAACATGAAATGATACAATATGCTACCTGCCTTTTAATTGCTCACAGTGTACAACTTAGTGACATGGTATTCACTTATGTTGGTTTGCATGCACAAACAAGCTATATTTTTCTTAAATGCATGTCTGTGTTATATATTTATACAAATCATATTATCCATTGTTAGCTGAAACAACAATGTAGTTAAAATAGCTTAATTTCAAGAGTTCTCTCAGTTCCTTTTTGAATATAATTTTGCTTCATCTTGTTTCTGTACTGCCTTTTCTTGCAGCCGAACTTTTCAACTCCAGATATCCGAACATAACTGCTGGTGTTACTGAGATTGTTAAAAGTTCAGATAAATCATCTGCATCGATGCCAAAAGGCAAACAAGGACAACAAATTTCTGATGGTTCTTCTGCTTCTATTTCAAAAGGCAGGCCTGGAGTGGATGAGGGCAATCAAAAGAAGAATGGTATAGTTGGCACTCAATCAAGCGATGAAACTTCAGATAGCACTTCATCAACGCCAAAAGGCAAAGATAAAAGTGTTGATTATAGCAGTTCTTCAACAAACAGGGGCGAGTATCTTGGTCTTACAGGCAATTTGAATGAAGTGTCCCTGTCTGATAAATCTGGAAAGTCGTACAAGGCTAGTGCTAAGAGGCACAAGTCATCTGCACAGTATCAACCAGATAAATGGATGCTCCCCAGCAAATCAGAAAATTCATTGACACAACTGAATCTTGCAATTGTAAGTGGGACTTGGATTTTAGTCATATACTCTAGGAATTGGATGCTAATAACTTCAATAAGGATATGTTAATAATTTTTTTATTGATAAACTTCATCTATAAACGATTATAGGTTGGCCATGTTGATTCTGGGAAATCAACACTCTCAGGTAGACTACTACATCTTTTGGGACGAGTAACCCAAAAGGAAATGCTCAAATATGAAAGGGAGGCCAAGTTACAGGTGATGTCAATAAGGTTTTGCTTGTTTGCATGCATTTGCTGTTTAAGAAAACAACAACAATAACAATACTTGATTTTGGTTTTTTTATAATTCAAACAGGGCAAGGGGTCATTTGCTTATGCTTGGGCATTGGATGAGAGTCCTGAGGAGAGGGAAAGGGGAATAACTATGACAGTCGCTGTTGCTTATTTTGATTCCAAAAAATATCATGTTGTTGTGATTGATTCCCCAGGCCACAAAGACTTTGTCCCAAACATGATATCTGGGTCAACACAAGCTGATGCTGCCATCCTTGTAATAGATGCCTCCATTGGGGGTTTTGAAGCTGGGATGGACAACAAAGGGCAAACTAGGGAACATGCACGTCTTATTAGAAGTTTTGGTGTTGACCAGATTATAGTCGCAGTCAACAAAATGGACTCAGTGGAGTACTCCAAGGATCGATTTGATTTGATTAGAACACAACTTGGAACATTCCTTCATTCTTGTGGATTCAAGGATTCCTTGGTGTCATGGATTCCATTGAGTGCAGTGGAAAATCAAAATTTAGTTGCAGCTCCTTCTGATATTCGTTTGTCATCATGGTGAGTTCACTTTCAATTTATTTACAAGAAATATTTTCCATTTCAGGAGCTATAAAAGAGGTCTCAATGGAATCTTATAATTATCTCTAGGGAGTTGAAAATCAAGCAAAGTAACTGAATTGCAGGTACCGTGGACCTTATCTGCTGGATGCAATTGATTCTCTTCAGCCACCAACAAGAGATTTCTCAAAACCTCTTCTCATGCCCATATGTGATGTATTGATATCATCTTCACAAGGGCAGGTGTCAGCCTGTGGTAAATTGGAGGCTGGTGCTCTTCGAAGTGGAGTGAAGGTATTGCATTAAGGTTGCCACTTGCTATTGTAAAACTAACTTTAGGCTTTCTGAAAAACAAGTGATATGGCTCATCATTGAGAAATCCATTGGATGGATGATTTGCATTTTCCCGAATGAAACGCATCTTATCGGTACTTCTTAGCATGAGCTGGTGAATTTTCCTTGTATGGATCTTAGGCTTCATTAATGCACTAATAAATATTCATTTATAGAAGCAAAATGTCGTGGTGGTCTTCACTTGAATGTTTCTGACCCCTCTCCATTTCCCTGGAAGGACTTGAGTAAGGTTGAAGACATTTGTAGATATTCTACAAATTTTCTCCTTGAGAGTTGAGAGTGGTCATGATTCTACTATGATAGAATTCTTCGTTAGTGTGTGTACATGTGTGTTTGTACATGTTCAGCTTTGCATAATAAGGGATGAATTTCTTGAGACATTCATGTGCCAATCATAGGCTGCCTTCAGGTAATTAATGACCCAGAATTTGACCAACTTTGCACATTGACTGTTCTTACCCATGTGTTTTTGAGTGCTGCTGTAACTTGCCAGTGATTCTTTGTCTCTTCAACTGCTCCTGGACAAGAGTAGTGCACTGGTGTGATAATAGAGTTTTTGGGTTATTGAAAGTAAATTATAAAGTGCATACATTGGCTGTGCTTTAAATTTATACCATTGGTTGAATTTGTGCTTGCTGATAATACGTATCCGGTTGAGGTAAGGAAATGTATATTTTGTTGCAGCCAATATCACTCTGTGCTCTTACTATAACCATGTATGTAATTCGTGGAATGTAGGTTTTAGTTATGCCATCAGGAGATGTGGGGACAGTTCGCTCCCTGGAAAGAGACTCTAAGGCTTGTGATGTTGCTAGAGCAGGAGATAATGTGACTGTCAGTCTCCAAGGCATTGATGGAAGTAATGTGATGACTGGAGGTGTTCTATGTCATCCTGACTTTCCTGTTGCGGTAGCACGACATTTTGAGCTGAAGGTGCTCGTGTTAGATTTGGAAATCCCACTTGTGATTGGTTCTCAAGTAAGCTCCCCTCTACAATTTTCATTTTGTTCCATAGCGTTCTCTATTAGTTTGCAGTTGGAATCTGATAGTTCTGAGTTGAATTTTAGTTTGCAGTTGGAATCTGATAGTTCGAGTTGAATTTGCAGTTGGAATTCCACGGACACCACGCAAAGGAGGCTGCAAGAGTTGTTAAAATAATATCAGTACTTGATTCAAAGACAGGCAAGGTGACAAAGAAGGCGCCTCGCCGTCTTACCTCAAAGCAGAGTGCAGTGATTGAGGTGAATTAAAACGAATGATAATTTCTTCCATCGACATTTACACTGAAACAGCAGTGAACTCGATCTCACATTTCTTTGCCCTCTCTCTCTCACTTCAGGTGTTTTTGGACGGACCGGTTTGCATGGAAGAGTTCACAAATTGCAGAGCTCTTGGAAGAGTGTTTCTGAGAACATCAGGGAAAACCATTGCCCTCGGAATCATAACCCGGATAATAGAGGATCAAGACTAGTTAACATGAGAGGTAGATGCCTCAGCATTTGAGATGTAAACGGGTTCCATCGCTACAATTTGCCAAATTTATGTATGTTGTTAACAACAGAGAGGAGGGGCATATCCTTTCTGAGTTTTCATGAACCATTTTGCATGGGTTGCATCAATTTACACATCAGTAAAATCGGCAGCCCCCGATGTTGTCATGTAATTTTATTTTATTATTATTCTTTTCTATGCATCTTTCATCCATAGTCGTTACATAGCAGATCAGAGTTGAAGGGAAAAACAAAAATAGTTGTTCCAGTTAAAATTTAGGTTGATCTGTTTATCTGTTCAAGCTCGGAACTTTAATTAGTTGATTTTTTTTTGTCAAAACAATATTATTTTAATTTTTTTATATATAAAAATAGATTGATCTTCCTTACTGGTAACTTAAGATGTTGTCTTGGGTTTTCTAGCGGGTTTTATAATTATATTATCATCAATATAGATTAAAATTAATCACTTTCTCTGTTTTTGTTTAAGTTGTTATTAAATCTGGTCAAAGTTATAATTATAGATTGTATGAGATAATATAAGTTGACTAAGATTAATCTAATAACTTTTAATAATTAATTGTAATTTTTTTTTTCTTCAAACAAAAACATACAAGTTATCATTTATTTTATGATTTAGCAAACAGAATTAAAAGAAAAAAAAACGATGTTTAAGTACTCTTGATTTTGTTATTGATCTAATTTTAGATAAACAATTCACTCTCATTTCTTTCCCACAATTACCTCTATCTCATTGAAAAATATTAAATAATAACTTGTAATTAAGGAAATCACATGGCAATTAAGAATGTGTTTACGAATGATTTTGCTTCTAAGATCAAAGAATAAAAAAGATAATGCATTATTTATACAAGAATAAGGTCAATGCATGGAAAAGGGTAATTACGTCAATGGATGTTCTTGACCTTATAAGCAATTTCTTTTTAGTTTAAAAACAGAAAGACTGGAAATTAAAAAATAAAAAAGGCAAGTACATGAATTGAAAATAAAAATAAAAAAAGGGGGTTTCCCCTTCATTCACACAGAGAGGCAGACACAAGTGAAGAAAGAAGAGAGGAGAGGACCTACGTGCTTCGAAAACTGACTTCTCTAATCTCTTTGGTCTTTCTCGCATCTGGGTTTTTCATTTCAGTCCCAAAGTCTCTGTCTTTAAGGTCTGAATACTTCAAATTTTCTTTTTCTTTTTCTTTTTGATCACTTATTTTCCTGTCTTTTTCTTTTTTTGGGTTTTAGTGGTTTTAAGTTTTGGTTGAGCAGCTGGGTTTTTTTTATATTTTTAGTGGGGGTGAGGGGGGGGGGCATGGTTCTGGATTTTGTGGGTTTTTTTTTTTGCTTTATTATTGATGATTTTGATGAATATTAGTTGAATATTTTTTTGTTATTGTTTTTCTGTTGACCCTTGATTTTGAATTGATTAATTTGCTTCTCTATTTGTTAATATTCATTTTTTGTTGAGCAAAATTAGGGTGAATGATCTGATTGGTTTTGGGGGTTTTGATTGTTAGTGGAATTGTAAGGATTGTTTGATTGATTGATCAGCTTTGATGGTTATTTAAGTTAGATTCTAGTACATGCTCTTGCTACTAAGTATTAATTGTTTGATTCAATGGAATTTTCCTGAGAGTTTTGAGACATTTACAGCGAATGAAGATTCCGATAGTTTCTCATGTGTGATAGATAGATCAATTTGTTGTGATGATAACAATAGAGGTGTATTCACCCGTGTGGTTTCTTGAATTTTAGTTTCTTGTCTAAAGGGTATACTGCAGGATGGAATTAAGTTGACTTGGTTCAATCGGTACTTATAAAATATTTAGAAAATATAAGGCTGAAGTGGGAATTTGTTGCTGGAAATGGAAGGGTAAGTGATGGAGGTGACAACTCATTTGCCTAATTTCATTTGCCTAATTTGCATACAATAATATTGTCATCAAAGGATCAAAGCAACTTGTGACTTTCAGGTTTTCCTTGATATGTCTCCACTTAACTCCATCGACTATTTATTCTTCAATGCGCAGCTTTCTGCATTTTCATGCTGTCCTAGATTAGGGTTTTTCCATCTGTTTTTTTCTGTTGGAGCTTAGCTAGCACTATACTTGGTAGTTGCTATATTCGCCTTTTTTCAGTTTGTTTGCTGTCTATGTTTCTGAGTTTTCTTAATGTCATTGTAGATTGTCGTTTGGAGGTGTTGATCATGGCGTTTAAGCCTTATTTTCAAAGAGGTCACCGTGCCAATTGTATCAACATTGACGATATTCAGTTGAATACAAATTGGGAAGATGTGATTTGTCCAATATGCTTGGATTTCCCTCACAATTGTGTTCTCCTCCAATGCTCATCTTATCATAAAGGGTGCCGACCATTTGTGTGTGATACTGACCACTTGCATTCAAATTGTCTGGATCGTTTTAAAAATGCCAGTGGTATGCCATCCCTTTCAACATCTGATTCAACTCCTTTGACAAATACTCAGCCAACAGTAGCAGATAACAATTGCAAACTAGCTTGTCCGTTGTGTAGAGGTGAAGTTACTGGGTGGGTTGTTGTTGATAGGGCTCGTTTAGATTTGGATGAGAAAAAGCGTTGTTGTGCAGAAGAACAATGTACATTCACAGGAACATATTTTGAACTACATGAACATGCTCAAGTAGAACACCCACATGCTCGCCCTTCAAAAATTGACCCTGCTCGGCAGCTTGATTGGGAAAATTTTCAGCAGTCATCTGAGATAATAGATGTTTTGAGCACCATACATTCAGAAGTGCCACGTGGAGTTGTTCTTGGAGACTATGTGATTGAGTATGGGGATGATGATACTGGAGATGAGTTTGAGGACTTCCCTAGGGTCAAGGGCAACTGGTGGACTTCTTGTATCTTGTATAAGGTTTTTGATAACTTCAGAAACTCGAGAAATAGAAGAAGGGCAAGAGTAGTTGATACAAGGAGAGGAAGTCGCCGCTCAAGTTATGATACTTCGAATTCTGATGAGGGCTCTGTGGCATCTGTCGACTTTGCAGAATACAGAGTAGATGAGACTGATGATGAGTTTGCAAGTTCAAGCATCCCCTCTAGGGGTAGTTCTGGTCATCGCAGGTCAATAAAGCTACCTTTTCTCTTACATTTTGGCACCTTTTTTATGTTTGATTGAACTTGGAGTTAAAGTTTTTTCTTTATAATTATCTGCACTATTTTCTTGTTGGGCATTGGGCACCGAAAATTTTCGCATAATTGTTACCATACAGGGACTGACATACAAATGCACAAGCAACAGATAAGTGGAAATTCTGGTTACCTTTGATTTTTCAGGATGTGCATTTACTGATCTGCATGCACATCTGACGGTCACTGAGTACAAATAATTTGAGAGCAGAATAAATGCACTCTTCAACCATTTTTGATACGTTAATCCACCTTTTGTTAATATGATAGAACTGGTTTCTGCTGTCATGGGTAGTTCTCTTACTGTGTGCAGTACTTCCCTGTGTGCACCAGAAGATTTTGAACAAGGTTATAATAGGTTTGAGGTGTATCTGTGTTAGATGCCATGCATGTAAAACTAGCTTATATAAATTGGCCTGTTAGAAATTGCTGGTTCTGTTAACTTTACATTCTTCCTATAATTTATGCTTGCTGTTCCTATATCTCACAGATCTCGAAGACACCACTCCCGCTTCTTTGACAGTTAGGTATGGACTTGCTCATGGATCAAGCTTTGACAATCAAGTAGGTTTATTTTGCTGTAGAAAGGTTCAGCTTTTCCAATTTAATAGTGCACAATTATATTTATACTGTTATATCCTCCGTCTCATCTCATTGGTATATTTAGTAATATGCTTACTAGTTCTCTTGTATTGTGGTTAGCAGTGGCCTTAGTACAAGTGAAGCAAAGGATCGAAAGCAAAATGCTAGTGATTCTGCAGATAATTTTGGTTTCATCCGAAGCTCATCTTGTTGTATATGTAATTAGATTTGCTCGATGGACATGAATTTTTGTATTTGCCATTTCCAGGTATGGTGACTCCATTTTTTCTTTTTAATTTGAGATTGATTATTAATTTGCTTTAATAGGACTTTGGGTGTCTTAACTGTATATTATTTTCTGATATTGCTACCTTACAAACTCTTTGATCGTCTCAACTTCTGACCAACATAAATACGAAGCATATTTTCTGGCAGTTTATCTTGGCTGTATTTATTAGAGGTCCATTAGTTATCTGTGCATCTCAAATGCATTTATGTTATTACTCATATGCATGGAATTGTGTGCTGGTTACATGGATTTTTATATTTTGTTGGTTTGATGGTGAGTTTATGCGTCAACTAAACTAAAGCACGTTTGGCATTGCTGTTTGTATCAAAAAGCATCGTTTTTTTATGTTTGTTCATACAAAAAGCAGTTTGAAACACTACTGAAACGGGCATGCCACTGATCATCTACAAGCGATCTTAACAGTGCTCTCTTCACATCAGCTTAGGGTACTCTGGTACTTGAATTATCTCGGGTTCTGGCTTGGCTCATTGTTTGAACTTAGAAAGTTAAAGGAGCAGACCTTCTTGACCACTAGGTCTGTCCTTTGGTTAAATAAATGTGTCCATAAATCTATGGACTCTGTAATTCCAATGTACAGATTGCAATGCTTAGGGTAGGATAGGCAGCATCTACTATCCACTCGAGCGGGATCACATTGGTGTCCCTGCTGATGGCGTGCTGAGAACCATTTTTACCGTAAAATGGAGAGCTGAAGAGCTTAGTGCCATTTTTATGTATTGCTTAATTAGTCTCCAAAAAAATGGCGTCTTCAATCCATGTAGTATTATTCTGTTTATAATTCATGAAAAGGACCGCACCAATTCTGCCATTAGCATATTCCGCAGTAAGAGATGCTGTCAGTGTGTCTTTCCAGTCATGCTGTATTTTTCAAAAAAAACTGAATTTTTTATTTAAGTTTAAAATTAATTTTTTTTAATTGTTTTCATATGTTGATATTAAAAATAAATTTAAAAAAATAAAAAATATATTATTTTTATATATTTTCATAAAAAAAGTCAATAATTCTAAAATCAGTCAAAAGTCAATAATTTCAACTCGTGTAGATCTGTTTTTACAGGGGCTTTTGGCACATATCAGAATTTAACTCTCGATTCAGATGGATTTGGATATTTAACCTTTTTCAATGATGATTCAACTAATAGATTATTGTTAAACCTGATCTAGTTATATACACCTGAAATATGTGTATTATTTTTATATTTTATATTAAATAATAAGTAAATAATGGATATCTAAAATCCAATACATATGAGAAGATATCTAAATTCCTTACCTAATATAAATATAATAAAATCTCAATCCATAAATGATCATTGCCATCCTTACTTTGCAAGCTCTAAAACGATGCTCAATTCCTCCAGCTTTCATGTCAGATGCAGCTTATATTGTGAACTGGAGAACTATCCACATAGCTAACACTTAAACCAGTGGGTAGCAAATTCCCAACATTTGCTACAACAAGAAGAAGATGAGGACATGCCATGAACTAATACAGGACGTTCTTGGGCAAGTCCCAAATAACGTTATTCTTCATGCTAATCTTGGTGCGCATGGCCTCAGCTGATCGATTCACTTGCTTCATGACTTTCATCCTCACCATTTGCTCTCTTGACTGCACAGTTGCCAGCCCCATGCTCCGGTATCTGAAAATTGGATCAAAAGTTAGACAAAATACCACCGCTTCTCAATTTATTTGATTCCTAGAATTACTTGGGTAAAAGGGGAAGAGAGCAATTTCATTTCATTCCAAACTGTCTTCTCTTATTATCTCAATCATATTTTCGGAAAAACATGGATTGAAAGAATACCTAGAGGCAAGTGCAGCAGTTATGGCCATATCATTTGCAGGCGATGGACGTGGCTTCTGGCGGTAGTAGCGCAAATATTCTCGAGAACCAAGAGTTTTGGATGATACTTTATTAGCAGATCTTGTGGTTATAATCAGCTCTGAATCACCACTACCAAGTGCTGCGATGTTGGCAGTGTCGCCCAAAGCAACAAGGTGTTTACCATCCTCATCCACGTAGCTGCAACCAGGGAAACAAAATCAAAGGGGCGAATTGAACGGATAAACAATATGGAACATAATTAAAGATGGCAAATTAAAAGAAATAGCTAGAAGCCAAGTATTGAACGATATAACTCTCCTTGTGATTGTAGTATCATAAAAGAAGAGATTTCATAAGAGCTTAGCTGGCATTCCATCATAATGAGCATTTTACAAACCTGCTACTATAGTCATAGAAGTCTTCTAACTCAGCTTCCTCATCCTCATCGCCATCACCGTAATGTACTTTGCAGTGACTTTTAGCTTCCATATGCTTCCTAACTGCTTCCAAGCTGTTGAAAGATTGACGCTTGTCATTGCAGTACATACACATGTAATCCCTCTTCACCTGGAGAGGAAAAAATAACGTAAAAGTAAGTAAATACAGACTTCAAGTATAAAATAATATAAAAATACTACACAAATAGAGAACATGGTACGTAATCCAGTACCTTGAGGCCAAGATATGTAAGAAGACCCTTTGGATCCTTCAAATACTCGACATCAGGAATAAAGAACCCATGCTGCTTATGCATGTGAGCCATGCAACTTTCTATGTTATCATGCTCTTGATCGCACATGAAGCAACAGGATGGATCCAACAACTCATCATCTTCTTCATCCTCAACTATATCAACAAGAGAGGCCATCTCATTTACATTCAAACCAGTCAAAGACTTAGTGGCCTCAGCAACCAGCTCTTCATCTGAACCAACTTCTTCCCACTCATCCTCACTCTCTTCACTTTCTCCAGCATCTGCCTCCCATTGCACAGCACGCTTATTCACCTCACGACGAGGAAGCTGTTTAATCACAGTATTCTCCTCTTCTTGGTTTGTTCCTTGAGAAGCTCGCAGTATATGGCTCCTTGATTTAAGGTGCTGATCACGAGCTTTGGAACTTTGATATCCCTTGTTGCATAGAACACAACTATAAAGCATAGGGATTTCATTCTTCTCTTTCTCTTTAGCAATTGCAGACTGTCTAGCCACAAACAATGCTTCAGTCACTCCCGGAACACCAGCAACCTGAATTTTAACAACAGACCCAGAAATATTAAAAAGTTAAGAACTTGTCGTGAATTATTGAGGCTAAACAACACAATTTTGGCTCATATTGATATGCTGAGCACTTGTAGAACACCAAGAACCTAAATTTCAACAAAATTCCAAAAAATAGTAAAACGTTAAGAGCCCGTAATGAATTTTTAAAACCAAACCATATCATTAATCCTCTTACTGATATCACCAAAGAACAATAGCTAAAATCCGTAATTTGATATCCAATTGCGCAATAAATGTTGATTCTTTTGCCAAAGCAATTTATAGCGGCTTTCATGTATTGTTATTCCTAAACAAAGCCCACTTTCTACACTTCCAAAGTATTTCTTAATATCAAAACTTGGCTAGTTTAATCTCAATTAACCCACAAAATATGCCACTGTAGAGCTAAAAGTCGTCGTCATCATTGTCAATAGTAATAATGTAATGAACACAAGACCAAATCATTCACTCAATTACAATTAACTGAAAAACACAACACAGCAATTGTCATTACAGAAAACCTCAAATTCTCCAACTTTATAAACATTGTCTCCTCAAAAAAAAAAAAAAAAACAGTGATGCAATAATCTCCAACTAGCCTCTAAACCAAGCAAAGAAAACAACAAAAACATTAACAAAAACCCAAGCAAAGAAAACAACAAAAAGAACACACCTTGCGTTTAAGATTGTAACGGTGCCATTCAGACTTGTAATGGAGTTTTTGTTCAGCATCATCATTGAATTCTTTATTACAAGCGTTACAAGTTAGTCCTGGCATTTTCCTTCCTGTTTTCTACGATTTATCTGGTTCGATTTCTTTGTTTCGCTCTCGTTTTTTATAATAGAAAGTTTGAGTCAGCGAGGCGGTGGGGTTCTTGCACGACACGAGTCGTTAATTACGTAAGCGCCTGCGTATTTGGAAGGTTATTGGAATTTCATATGGGTCGGCGACCCAACCCGTTTAGTTGCATGTTTTCTTGACCATGTGCTTCCGACATATTTTTATTTTTATTACACTCTATACTGTCGCATCGTGAATGTCTTGATTTTACCTTTGGAGGCCAGACTTGGGTTTAGGGTAGGAAGGTCTTTTTACTGGGAATTATTAATAATTGCATTAAAGAAGAGTGTGAATTGGTATTTTTACATTTTTGTCTGCAACATAATTACTAAATGACCATTAGAAGAAAAAAATATTGTTTCACGGGCTTTTCATTTTATTTTTTATACAACTCAATTACTTAAATGTCCCTTGAAAATAATCTTCCTTAACTATGGATGCAAGGGCACTTTAGATATTTTGCTATGTGTTTATTTTTTATATAATTATCACGTGCGGTTAAGGGTAATTGGATCTTTTAATACATATATACTATTATTTTAATTCAAAATTGGTTGGTGTGTGCTAGGAACACGCCAGTAAGTGAACGTCATCCGAGCTCTCTAGGCGGCGCATGTGTTGCCCAGATAGCATTAAACGTCCCCTTCCAAAATTATGCACAATGTGCCTCACTTCCTCCTTCATGGTAACGAGGCATGTGTTTGCATCCGGAACTCAACGAAGCTCCGACAACAAGTTTTCCCTCTTTCCCTCTTTTCTCTAACCTTTCCTAGAAAAACATGTTGGACATTGCAAAAAATAAAAATAAAAAAGTTCGGCTATTTGTTTATTGTATTAAATTAGATTTTTATTCTTTTGATTGCAATGTATTTGGTTTTGAATCATTTATTGGTTAATTTTGTTTTTCAATTTTATCCATTGACATTTGATTTTTATATTAGATTTGGTTTTTATTCTTTTAATTGCAATATATTTAGTTTTTTAATCATTTATTGAGTTTTTTTTTATTCCATCACTTTACACTTGATTTTTATATTAGATTTGGTTCTCGATCTTTTTATTGTGATGTATTTGGTCTTAAATTCTTTATTGAATTAATTTATCTTTCAATTTCATCCATTGATATTTTCATCTCAATCTCATGTCGAGAGTGGCGGGTTAGTTAAGTTGACTCAAAAAAAATTTCCTTAATTTTTTTTATAATTTATCATTTTGTATTAATTATTTTCCCTTGAGCTTTGTTATTTTTAAACTTTTCTTTTTGTTTGGTTATTCCAAAAGCGGGTTGGTAAAGTGAACCCGAGTTGGCTAGAAGTTTTTTTTTTACATTGAACTTTATTTTTTCTTACTAGGTCCTTCTTTTGAAATTCTTTTTTTATCCCGATCTCATATCGCGGGTTGTGAATTCATCAAGTTATCCAGGTTGACTCGAATTTTTTTATTCAATATTATATATGTATATATATATATATTTATTTATTTTCATCTTTGATATTAGATTATCATGCCTTGAACTTTACAATTTTTTTTCAAGCATTTTTGATCTCAAGTTATATTTTAGTTAATTTAACTATCTTATATTATCACCTCTAAATATCATTTTCAAAAGTTTGGCCTGCCTCTGAGGTAGCGCGGCAACCTGTATGGTAAACACTCTAAAAAAATTTAGCTTTTCCGCATAAACAGTAAATTACTTTGATATATTTTTGAAGTTTTTTTTTTTTTTTTTTTAGCAGTTCAGTTATGTGTGGAGTTGATGCAGGTCTCGAATTTAAATCCTACTGCTACCAATATTTCTTTCCCTGAGACAGAGAGCCTACTGCCTAGGCCTCCATGCTTGCCCCTCCACTGTAGCTTTTCAATTTTAAACAGTAAATTACTGTTTAAGGTATATAAACAGTAAATTTTAACCCATATTTCTTAAAAAAATTGAAAATATTCAAACTAAGAGAAAATATTCTTAAAAAAAATTAAAAATCTTAAAACTAAAAAGATTATAGTTCTTTTAAGAGTATAGTTGCGATTGCTTTTCAAAGTACCTTTCACTTATAAATATATTAAAATGATATTTTTTTATTTTTTAAAAATTATTTTTAATATCAGCGTGTCAAAATGATCTGAAAATACTAAAAAATATTAATTTAAAACAAAGAAAAAAATAAAAATTAAATTAAATTTTTTCAAAAATAATTTTGAAACACAAAAACAAATAGGGCCTAATGATAAACACATAATTTATTAATATTTATACATAAATATACCTATGGTGTTTTTTAAATTTTAAAAATTAATTCAGCAATAAAAAAGTTATTTTATTTTTTTAATTTTTCAAGTTCATCCAAATCAACGATAATACTCCTTATATAAAATCACAAAAAAATCATTTTTTAATTTTATTTACTTCGGACAATTATCTATTAAACTTATAAAATCACTACTTAATTTAAAAGAATAAAATAAATAAATAAATCATTTTCCAATCAACTGTAGAATTTTTATTACATTTATGTTTTCTTAAAAATACCATTTAGATTTCGTAAAAAAAAAAACCCTTAACCAATCCACTTCTTACACTTGTAATTCACCCCACCATCAACATTCCCTCCCCCCTTCTCTCCCTTCCTCTCCTCTCTCTTTTACGAGAGATCCATCCTAAGTAGCATCCCTCTCCCTCTCTCCCTGTCTCAGTTTTTTTTTTTTTTTTTTTTTCATTTTCAAATACTGAGTCACGATGTACGCCGTTTCCCGGCCTCCGAACCGACTCACCGAGTTCAAATCGGGCGGAAAAATTGTTCGACCCAGGCGAGCCACTACTCCTCGTCCCACTCCATACGACCGCCCAACCCCTCGCCTTTCCCCTAATTCTACCCCTCAAAACCCTAATTGGCTTTCTCGTCTCATTTTTTCTCCTTCTCGCCTGCTCGCCAACGGTGCCGGTAAAGTTTTCTCCTCCGTCTTCGGCTCCGAATCCTCCGATTCCTCCTCCGGCGACGAAGACGACGACGAAGACAGCGATGCCGTTTCCACTTCTGGTATTGCAAATTTGATTCGATTTTCAATGAATTAGGTTAAAATTACTATTTTAAAATCATGAAAATTCTGGCTCGTGCTCTTTTTTTAGAGGGTGAAATGGAAGATACCATTGAAGATGGCGATGAAGGCAGTGCTTCTTCTCTAAGCGGTGAAAAGGTGGTTTTGAACCGCTTTTAACTTGAATGTGGGAATTTGGATACATTTTAGATTTTTATTATTTGATTTACGAGTGCTTTTTTATTTTAATATAAGTGCATTTTTTGGGGGCAATTTGAGTGCTTAATAATGGTCCCGTTAGGTTTTTATGGCGTGATTGATTAAGATATGTTGATTGCTTGTGATTGCCGTTTGATTTTTTTTATTCTTTTTTGGCGGGGAAATTAGAAGAATCAAACAACTGAAATTGTTCATTACTCAAAAAAAGATCTCCCAGCTGTAGAGTGGAGGACTGGAACAATGCGTTTAATTGCACAGCTTCTAACGCAGGAAACGTTCACGAGGTAATTGGGAATTACTTGCTTTCTTTCTTTAGAATTTTATTTTGTATGCATATTTACGTTGTTTTGTGAGTTCTCGTTATCAGGAGGCGAAGCTAGGATTTGAGGATTCGGGATGCCAGTATAAAACACAGCAGGGTACATTAGGAAATAAAATAAACAAATGATAGTTATAGAACACTAATGTTTTTTTTTTCCGGGGGAGGGGCAATGTATATTTTCTGGGAAAGAAAACTTAAATTCAAGGGCAGATTTAAAAAAAATAAAATTTAATGACTAAAATGAATTTTGTCAAACTCTAGGGAGTCCCGTGGGCCCTCAGCTATGCTGTAGTTCTGCCTTGGTTGCTTGCCTGCCATTCAATGCATTGGAAACTTCGTAATTCAGTACTTTTATATAATCATTACTACTTTTGTTGTGTTTGTGTTAATTCCCTTTGGTTCTTAAACTATACTATTAACTTCAAGCTTTTAACTTAACTAGTGAGCTACATGGTTCGAGTTCTAAATTCAAATCCAAAAATATATTGGTGATAACCTTGATGGCTTGACTTCAAATTCTGAATTATTTGCTATTCACTATGACCAGGGAAGAATGCGACAGACTAACACATATTATTAAATCAAGAGTTGTAGATTCTCCCATCATTAGAGGCGCAGAAGATGGGAGACTGAGTGAGGTTCTGGACAAGACAGCTGGCAATGGTATTGTTATTTTGGATTTTCCACTTTCAAAGAACTTAGAAATTCACATGCCAAGAGGTGTATCTCGCTGATTGTTTTAGTGATGATTCAGATGTCGACACACCTGATCTCCGCAATACAGCTGTTAAGGAGGCTAAAAAATGGTTTGAGGGGAAGAAATTGGGGCCAAATTCAAAGCCAGTGGAGTGTGGGATCTGCACTCTCAACACTGCTCCACATGTTAGTAATCCTGGTATAAGGGATTTTTGAAAAATTCAATATACTTTTTGGCTTTAGATTATAATGATGTAGTTTGTATATAATCCTATCTCACAACGGGTCAGGATGTTGTTGGATTGTTACATATCATGGCAGGTCCTTTGTCTTTGTAAAATTCCTTTTCTGTTAAATGTGTCCATTATTGCTCGTTGAAATGTATAGGCTCCCAGAATACTTTGATTTGCTATTATCCATTAACCACTTATTGTCATAGTCATCGAACTTCCTGTTATGAACCAGGTGCATTGATTTTTTTTTAATCTTCTTGTTTGTAGATTCTGATTTCACTAGACCAAGGAACTGAAAAAAACTGTGCAAATACCTTAATATGCTTGTTTTATTCTGCAACTGCTGTGAGCTAATTGGTGCACACCACCTTTTGACTGTCTATTTTTATTGAACAGGTTACTGAAGAAGAAGCAGGTTCGCCAGTGGATTTGGCCAAATCTTACATGCAAGCTCGCCCACTATGGGCTTCTCCTTCCACAAACCATATCCAGTTCCAATCTCCATCATCAATGGGAAACGAGCTTTTTAAGGAAGCAACACCATTTTCAGTTGGTGGCAAGTCACTGTCCCCATCAAAGGTGCTGTTTGGAAGTCTCTTTCTCTCTTCTCCATTTACTTGGTATAGTTATAAGCCCTTTTATTGCTTTTGTTATGGTGTGAGGGTCTTGGAGTTTGACAGTAAGATCTGATCTTTATGAACTTTCAAAGCATATTTTCTTACCAGTTAGGCTTGGAAATGCAATTTAGTGATTCAGTCATGGTTTTATTAGACAATCATATTCTTTCCTGATGATAAAATATACGCCCACTAGTAATTAAGGTAGAGGGATCAGGAGGAAAGAAACGAGACTTTCTGGAGAATCAAGTAATTTTCACGACTACAAGGTAAACCTGACCTTGACAAATGCTAGTTCTGTTTCAATTCAAACAGATTGATTTTTCTTTTTGAATTTATTGGAAAGAAATTGAGCAAGGAACTCATAAGGATTATTATTATATTTTAATTTGTGGATGTAGAAAGGACAAAACTAGGGACAAAATTGAAGGCCGTTACTCAGTTATGACCCTATTGAGGCCATGATGGGGCACTGGAGGGAAGAATATAAAGATCCTACCCTCATGCATTTTTAATAGAAGTGGCTTCTCTTAACTCTCCAACTCCTTTACCTTCAGAACCATGTTGTGGCCTCTGAGGGCAACGAGGAAGAAATAGGAAAAAAGAGTGGTTTTGTGCAATGGTTGCTTATTCTCAAGGTTATTGCTCTGTGCAGCTTAATTTATTGTGATATGATGTAACTTGAAAGCAGTTGAACTGGGATTCCCCTGTCACTGGTTCGTGGAATATTCAGGAAGAACTACGTAAAGTGAGATCCAGGGCAACTGAAGAGATGCTAAGGACTCGACGGTCTTCCAAAATTGATTGGTCTGCATTAGCTTCAGCTTATAAAGGAGGTCCTAGTTTATTGTGTACTGGAGAAGTTGGTGGTGCTAAAGATAAATTTTCCAACTTTACACAATTAGTAGATGTACCTTTGACGTGGGGCAGTGCAGCAACTACTTCTGGCTTGACAGGTGTGTTTTTTACTTGTCAGAGGGAAACTATTTTAACTGTAGCTGTGATCAATAGTGCTATAACATGTGGATTTTTTGTGAAATAAAACCTTCTTGGCTAAAATCTTTTTATCCAAGAATGGGGGGAAATGAAAACTCCTTTTCTGCATTTTCAGATTCTCAGATGGCACAAGATAAGTTGCAGAATGAAGCTTTTCCACCTAATGCAGCTACTTCTGTTCCTGAAAAAAGTCAGGTACTTTGGAAGTGGGATGGGGAATTCAGTCAAAAAATTTACTTGATCTTTTGTTATATCTATTGATTTTATTGTGATTTGCTCATAGGAATCACAAAAGTTGTTTTTACAATTCCCTATAGCTAAAGCAATAGGGTTATGGAATGCTTGCTTCTTCTTCTTCTTTCTCTATATGTTTGATATCCTTCCTGTTTAATTTATAAGAAAATAAAATGAAATATTGATTACTAAAACTAAACCAATCTCATCTCTGACATTTTTATGAATATGTTTTTGAAGGATCTGGGATCAACACCGACCATTGATTGTAGGGCAGGTGCTTTATCCATAACATATGAGAGTTTTTACCCTCCTTTTGTTCTCTAGAAATTACTCTTTCCTGACTAAGTGAAGCCATTTAATTTAGGCTTGCCAGATGCTTCTGAAGCGATATCAAGCCATGGACAGCAACAACAGCTTTCAGAAGAAGTGATAGTAAAACAAAGGTTAGCTTCCCCCTTTCCCAGATTTTCTGTATTTCTATGGGCTATGAAGAGGCCTATCGTCATTTCTCACGATTTCCACTTCTCTCTCTGTGTCACAGTGCTGATGCCTACATTGCTGCTGCTGCTCCTGCTCCTGCTCCTGCTCATGGCCTTAGAGACATTGAGGAGACTAGCCACCCTTCAAGCTCCACAGCAGAAACTGTTCGAGGCAAGAGTTTTAAATCTGGTAGCGTACTAGTAGAACCTTTTTATTGACAATGTGCAGCTTCATACTTGACAATGTACGGAGGATTTTAGTCTATCTGTTCCTTGATTGCCAGGTTAAAAGCTGCTTCTTTTTGATTTGATTGATTCAGAAATTGCACTGTATGTTTTTGATTTTGAGTGATTAGGATGTATGATATGAGAGTCGTGCATCAATTCTGTTTTATCTATATCCACGAATCAGAATTTGGAGTGTTCTGGAAGCTGAATAAACACTAGGATTTCAGGGTATACTGGAAGCTGAATAAATTTGGAAACATGGTCTTACATAATGTCCTGTTCGAAAGCTCTTTCTGTTAAACTATGTTCCTAACTTTCTATTGCGTGATTTGTTTTTGTGGTAGACTGTTGTCTGTCAATAAGTAGTACATTTTCTCTAGCTGATCCTCTCTAGATACAATCCCAGATTCAATGTTACTTGAAGTAAATTATATAGCATCCAAGGAAGTTGCTGGAAGAGATGATGCAGTTACTACCAATGGCTGCCCTTCTTCAGCATACAGGTGAAAATTGTGGCGGGGCTTCTTTTTCCACTGCTAATTGCTTACTGTGATTTTTACTAAATTCATTTTCCTCTCTTTCAGTTTGCCTGCAGTACACTACGGGGAACAGAAGTCTATGCTGTCTGGCAAAGAGCACAGTTTAGTTGGTCCAGATCATGACAAGGTGACAAGAACTGCTCCTGGAGAGGAAACCTGCGAGCTTCTGAGTGAGGCTTCCATGGAGGTGCCAAACGATAATGAAATTGTTGGTTTTGCTAACGACTCTGAAGACAGCTCCAGCATGTACCAGGGAGGGTTAGTACAGGCTGTGGCTCGACCAAATTCAAAACGCCGCTCGGTATCCAGGACAACTGTTGCCAAGCAGCAAGGAAGAAACGTTAGGAGCAGAGACAATAGGAGAGGCAGAGGACGGGGTAAATGATGCCAAATCATGTCCTTGTACTCTAGTGTAAACTTAGCTGTAAACTAGACTAGAAAGGGAGGAGGATAGTGCCATGACAGGGAAACAATAAAGTTTAGCGAGGCTCAGATAGCTCTTCGTTTAATGCTAACTACGCTGGTTTCCCCCCTTCAATCGGGTGTTCAGTAGTTGTTAAATTTAGGTATTGATTTTCCAGTCCAGACATTGATTCATGGTATCATGTCTGAAGATTTGCAAGCTGTAGCAAGGAATTGGTATTTATTTTGGTAGAAGATTTGCAAGCTGTAGCAAAGTTGATATCTTTTGGCCTCTTTGGCTGTTCCTTCTTTTTCCTGGGTTATCCATCTGTTGAATTCATTTGATTCTTTGGCTCGAACCCTATCGTTTCATAGTTGACAGTCAAGTCTTTCTTGGGCATTGCAGGTTATATACAACTTATAGAAATGGCATCGCATGCGCAGATTAAAACCTGCTCCTCGTATGTTTTTTTTCAAGGTAAAAACACACTACCCTCTTGGAATATAGCTAAATTTTTTAACGACAGCTCGCAAGTTTTTAAACTACTAATCAAAGGTTTGATCAAATCAACCTGTACATTTATGACATTTATATCTAGGTTTAGCCTATAATCAGTCTATTTTATCAGCTACTAATTTACTTTGAAGAAAAAGATAGAAAAATACATAAAAGAAAAGAAAGTAAAATCCTGACCTTACCAAAAGTTATAATCCAGGATTTCTCTGCTATTTGTATCTGTTTTTTCGTACGCTACTACTAGTTATAATTTAAAAATCATGAATAATCCATGATTTTACATCATAATTAGTGTAATTAATCCTTAATCTCAAAGCAATATTTTCTTAAATATAACTAGTGATATTCGAGTCACCTTTTATATAAAGGCAAACTCAATCATTAATACCTCGTTATTAAAGAAGGTTAGAGTAGTCTCTTATCCTTAGAGTAATACGATTTTCTTACTCTCCTAATCATGCACATAAAGCATCAATTATGAACTTTAGGATCTATATATGATAAAAAGAAAAGGAAGAAGTGAATACTAATGCTTTATGTGCAAGATTGTAAACAAAATGTACCTTAAATAAACTCAATTACCCAAACTATATTTATTAAATCTAGCTCACACTCAATGAATTGATCTAAAAACTTGATTTCCAAATATTTAATTAGACTATATTTGAAATTAAACCAGTTAAAGAGTTGATATAATAGATTTTTTCAATTAAATCAAATCCATTTAGTTAATTTAGTATAATTTGATCTAAATTTGACTGAATCATATATATATATATATATAATAATTCTTGCTCTAAAAAAATTAAAAATTTAAAATCTAAACTAATAAAATTTAAGTTTTTACCCTCTAAAATGTTTTTTTTTTTGTTATCTTCACCTCCCCTAAAAAGTTTCCCAGCTTTAAAGGAAAGAGAGAAAAAAGTTATCCTAATACGGGCCGGGCCGGGCCGGTTTCAGGAACAAACCCACCTTACATAAACCTTCAACCCGACCGGTCGCCCGCTGACCAGTACTATCGACACTCTATGCCCTCTCTTACATAAACTCTCCTCCCTCTAAAAGAAAAATTCCTCAAAATAGCAGAAAACACACCACCATGGATCCCTATCCTTCTTCTTCTTCCTCGATAGCCCAAAAAACCTGGGAGCTCGAAAACAACATTAAAACCATCGACACATCAACCCCAACAACAGCACCAGACACTTCTTTTTTATCGGACGCGATTTTTCACTACGATGATGCAGCACAAGCGAAGTTCCTGCAAGAAAAACCGTGGTCGAACGATCCGAATTATTTTAGACGAGTGAGGATCTCTGCTCTTGCTTTGTTAAAGATGGTTGTCCATGCTCGATCAGGCGGGACTATTGAAGTTATGGGGCTAATGCAAGGGAAAACTGATGGGGATTCTATTATTGTTATGGATGCTTTTGCTCTTCCTGTCGAAGGGACGGAGACGAGGGTTAATGCTCAGGCTGATGCTTATGAGTATATGGTTGATTATTCTCAGACTAATAAACAGGTTTGCTTGCTTATTGCTTTTGATTTTTTTATTTTATTCTTGGGTTTTCAATTTAAAGATCATTGCTTCTTCTTTTTTTGGGAGGGGGTATTTTGGATTGTAAGGGTTTTGGATTTTAATTTTTTTGGGTGATTAGGGTTTTGGGGTTTGTATTGTTGTGGTGGTTATGTGTGCAGAGAGTGGTTGCATTGTTGGAAATTTGTGATTTGGCAGGAGGAGTGGAACCTTGAATTTATAATTTGAGTTAGAAAAGTGAGTGTTTTGAACCCTGATTTGGAGCTTAATTGAATTGAGGATCAGTCTCAGAATATAAAATTATTACCTTTTGTGTTATTAGAGGATTTTTTAGGGTATTGGCGTTTGTATTGCTGTGGTTATTAAGAGCAGATAATGGTTGCATTGGTGAAATTTTGTAATTTTGAGGAAAAGGTAGAAACTAGGTTTTAGAGTGTTTGTGGAATTGCTAATTTGATTTCATGAAGTTGTCTAAAACTCTAACTGGACCTTTAGTCAACTAAGTCCTGGTTTGAAAATAGCTGCATCCCTAACTGTGGTTGTAAGATATGGGCATGGTTTGATTTAATGAATTTGTGTGTATATTTTACATGAATCTTTTGGATGATTAGGGTTTAGGGCTTTACTGGTTATGTGTAGAGAATGGCTGCATTGTCAAATTTTTATATGTTTGGAAAAGGAAAATTCTAGCTTTATACCTGTGAAGTGTGCGTGGAATCCCTAATGAAAAACCATAACTTGAAGCTAAATCCTGAGAAGACTTGATTCAAAATAGTTGGTAGCCCAAATTTAATTGTTAGCCAAATGCGTGTGTGCATACATTGCGGCTTTATGTCTGAAACCTTGATATCTGATAGTTGAGTTGATTTTCAGGGAAATTCATGTAGTCTCAGTAGCTTGTCTTTTCTGTATCTTTTAGATTCAAGGGAACACTAAACATGGATAGATTTGCTGTTATGCTTTAGCCACCACTAGCTGAATCTAAAATGTAAATTTTATTACATGTTATTACTTGGAAGCGTAGAAATTAACTATTGAACAGTGGTGCACAAGGTTCCACATTTTGCATTGGCATATAAATGGACTCCTTTTAATAGTTTTTAAAGGTGCATAGAAGCATTATTTTTAATCTGCTTTTTTTGTAATCCATTTATTTTCATTGCTTCCAATCTACTTGGGCCTTTTTTTGACAGAAAAGTGGTGTTTATGCAGGCTGGACGTTTGGAGAATGTTGTTGGGTGGTATCACTCACATCCTGGCTATGGATGCTGGCTTTCAGGTATTGATGTTTCAACCCAAATGCTTAACCAGCAATTTCAGGAGCCGTTTTTGGCAGTTGTTATTGATCCAACAAGGACTGTCTCAGCGGGGAAAGTTGAGATTGGGGCATTCAGGACATATCCAGAAGGATACAAACCTCCAGATGATCCTGTTTCTGAATACCAAACTATTCCTCTTAATAAGATCGAGGACTTTGGAGTTCATTGCAAACAGGTTATTATATTGGCCTTGACTGCTTGGCCTTATGGTTTCATAGTATTCCATTGTTGGCTAATGCTACTTTGTTTTGCAGTATTATGCTTTGGATATAACTTATTTCAAGTCTTCTCTTGATTGCCACCTCTTGGATCTTTTGTGGAACAAATACTGGGTGAATACACTTTCATCTTCACCTCTCTTAGGCAATGGAGACTATGTTGCGGGGCAAATTTCTGATCTAGGTAATTTCAAAGTTTTTGGTTTATATTTATTTTGCACAATTTTCTTCTACTTCATGTCATGATTAGAGAAAAGTATAGCTGTAAATAGTTGAAAGACGAGGTACTCAAAGTCCACGAGTACCAGTGGCTTATATGTGAGATGAAAAGACGAGATATTCGAATTGTCTATCAAGATGAAATAATCATCCATTTGCCATGCAGCTGAGAAGCTGGAGCATGCAGAGAATCAATTGGCACATTCTCGATTGGGACCATTAATGGCTCCTCAAAGAAAGAAAGATGTGAGTATACTCTTCATTGATATCGTTATATCTATGTTAATTCAGAAGTATGATTGTTAACTCTGCTGATGTAGGCTCTTTAATCTAATTGCACCACAAAAAATCACGTCTTTCTGTGAAACATAAATTGTTTCCAAGTGACTATTATGCATTATATTCGGTATTTCTTTTGATATATGGCATGCAAAACTAAATAGTGCTTTTCTGATGGGACATCTCTAAAGATAGTTTACCCTTATCTCAACAAGAGGAACAGTACATAAGGCTTGCTCTGTGTGTTCTGCTGAATGTTGTCTTTTGCATAGATAATTATTTGTGAGAAGTGACATACTATGTGCCTAAAAATGTATATTTGATGCATTCAACCGAGAGGGTCGCTTCAGTTTTCTTGCATTGATCAGTAGAAACTGATGCAAACAGTGTTGGCAAAAATATCCATTGAACTGTAAGACAGCCTCTAAACGTGTCACCATCATTCAACATAGATGTTTTGTACCTGCTTTAAACTTTACGCATGTGGGTATACAACTATGCACTACATTTACCTTAAGATGTGTTACCGCACATTGCTTTGGTCATGAAACTTTTTTATTTTCTTTTCTGCTCAGTGAAAACGCTTAGCCCTCAATAAGAGGACATTGGCTTGCATAAGTTATGTTTAATGTTAACATGTCATGTATGTGAAAAAAATCACATCAAATTCCACACATAGGAACATTATGGAAATTTCTTTGGCCAAAGATTCCATCCACCTCCCTCTCTTGTTGTAATTACTTGTTGGGGAAAAGGCAGGGCACAGAAGACTGACTTTGTTTTGTATGAATTACAACTTGAAGATAAATTGTTACTTAGATTTGCCATCTTCAATTATCATCTTAGGATCCACGTCCTTAATGGGTGCTAGCTGTGTCCCATGCATCCTTACATTTTCTTCTTAATTCTACATTTCTTTTGTTCTATTCAGTTACTTTTGCATCTTAAACATCTGTTATTTTTATCATTTATGGTCCTGTCTCTCTCTGACTTTATTTTGGATTTTTTTTCTTAATTGCAGGAAGAATCTCAACTTGCAAAAATTACTCGTGATAGTGCTAAGATAACTGTGGAGCAGGTCCATGGTCTGATGTCACAGGTAACTGGCCGGTCCAATTTTTAGATGCTTACCTAACTTTGAACAGTTTTATTATTTAGGCTAATTTTATTTTTTTTCTTTCCTTTTTATGCCTAGGTTATCAAGGACATCCTTTTCAACTCTGTTCGTCAATCAAATAGATCTCGTGCAGAGACATCCGGCCCTGAGCCAATGGTTGAAACATGATTGATGTTAATTCTTTGAAGAATGGTTGCTTGGGATTACTATCTCTTTTGAACATTTATTAAATTGGGTTTGCATTAACCATTTGGATTCGTGTTCTGGCTTGGTCCCTGCTATGTAGCTCAAGGAAAAAAAAATTTATCGCCCTTCATTTATTGGATCACTATCTTGCCTGCTGAGTCAACTACATCGGCATATGGCCAGTCGGGGAGAAAAGGAACACAAAAAGATAACCAGTACTGCACATCTGTTGTTCATAGGATATGAGCCTGTATTATGCAGTGCTGCAACACTTGCACCACCAGAAAATGGGGAAATTAAATGTGGAAAAGGACATCTATCTGTCATGGATTTTCAAGAAGAGTTGAAGAAATAGACGGTAGAAAAAGTGAAGAAAAAAATATTTAGTGAATCATATGGAAGAATAGTGACAGCATCCGAATCCAATTAGTAGACTCTGAGAACAAAAATGGAGAACCTTTTGTTTTGCTATACAAGTGCTATTCACATGCAGAGCTCGCAAGCAAGCTCTTTGTTAATTTTCTAATTGTGTTCAGTTGGCCTTTGGGTGCTAAAGTGTAAGGAAGACCCTATCTTTATAGGGTCTGTCCACTCCTAGCCACCATCACCATCCACTAGAGAAAGGAAATGGCCGATAGCAAAGAGCCATACCAAATCTTCCACTTTAAATCTCTAGTGGGTCTTCTTCCATGGACACTATTAGAAATCATACCTTCCATGACTTCTCCCTCCCTCTCTCTCACACGCAGGGAGACAGACACAGCCCTTTCTATTTTAGCTCAGATTCTCGTAAGATAATGAGAAGAGATCTCTTTTACAAGGACTGATCCTCGACATGGATTTTGGTTCGTGGGGGTGTTTCATACATATAGATATGAAGCATTAATGCTCGTGACAATGTCACATCGAAGCAGCTCTACCCCTTTGCAAGTCATTTTGCTCTTGACTTCTCTGCTCGTGATGGACGCAATTTAGTTTGTAGCAAAAAGCCATACCAATTCTTCCACTTTAAATCCCTAGCGGGTCTTCTTCCATGGACACTATTAGAAATCATACCTTCCATGACTTCCCTCCCTCCCTCTCTCTCTCTCTCTCACACACGCAGGGAGACAGACACAGCCCTTTCTTTTTGAGCTCAGATTCTCGTAAGATAATGAAAAGAGATCTCTTTGACAAGGACTGATCCTCGACATGGATTTTGGTTCTTGGGGGTGTTTAATTCATATAGATATGAGGCATTAATGCTTGTGACAGTGTCACATGGAAGCAGCTCTACACCACAACTAGCTAGCCCCTCCCTTCGCATGTCATTTTGCTCTTCAATTCTCTGCTCGTGATGGACGCAATTTAATTTGTAGCTTTGAATCCATGGAGGAAGGGAGAAAAACATGTGATGGCATGCATCTATAGAGTCTTAAGCACGAGTCTTGTAGCTCTACCTGGCATGCTCTGAGTGGTGGTTACCATTTAGAACAAGATTTATTATGTATTAATCTTTCTTTTTTTTTTATCTATATAGTTTTTGTCTCATGAACATTCACGTGTCTTCTCCAATCAATTCTATAGAGAAAAAGGCTTCTCATTAATCTTTGATTGTCTTGCTTGGTCCATTCCCGTGAGCAATCAAGGGATCCTTTCACGGTTTCAGAAATACTTTAACTAATCATTAATATATTGAAGATCATCCATGTTGATTCATAATCTATTGCAAGAAATGGAAAATCTCCACAGCTAATTAATACTCGTAATATTACACCCCTGCTTAAATAGTTTAGTTGGAGGGTTTTTTCTTACATATATATATATATATATATATATATATATATATATATATATATATAAGAAAATCGAATACAAACCTTTGAAGAAACAAAAAAGAGCTTAATCACATTTGTTTAAACCATGAGCAACAGGTTTTAGCGGATTAATTTGGAGTTTTAATCAGATTAATTTTTATTTTTTAATAAACCTGAATCGAATGAAGTTTTGATCAACTAGATCTCGAGTTTACCTACCATACCAAGTTTAATAATATTAGTTTAAACTTTTTTCATATATAGTTGACCAAGATGTGTATTAAAGCTATCTTTAGAAAATTAAAAAGTCATATGGGAATTAGTTTTAATAAAAAGAGAGAAGTATTGCAAGGTCGAATATGAGGATAGTGGGACTCTGTATTGGATATCTGGTCCAATATCCGACTCCTTTTTCTTGCCCTAATCTTGATGTCTTGTCTTAATACAGAGGTACATGCATGGTCCCAACTCCCACCTCCATCTATACTGATCTATACCTGCTACCATGAAGAAATATGACAATCAACAAAGGATTGGGCATGAGCTCAGAGCCAACCCTAATTGTGTCCACTCTTTATATTTTATTTTATTTTATTAATTTTATTGTGAAGGAGGTTTCAGTCCCTTCGAGTTAGGGTGGGGAGAGATAGGTATATATGTGCTCTAGCCACTTTCGAAAGTGGGTGTCTGCTATCCCATGCATCAACTCCATATCCTGCTGGAGCTTGGAATCTAAGTAGGGTCATGCCCAAGAGGAGAAAAAGTAGATAGATCACTCTATTATTCTGACTTTTCTTTGAAAAAAGCTACTCAGCACTGCGGTTGCACCTGCGTTTTAGCAACAAAAACATCAAAAAAGATGTTTCTGTTATGGTGCAACCTGCGGTGTGCCTTGAAATAACTGCATGCAAAAAGAGTCTCTCTAGTATTAGGAAAATTATATAGAGTCCTGGCTTCCAAAAAAAACTACGTGAGCCAGCTCTCAAGAATCTCTCTGAAGAGGTGTACATAATTGAAAGAAGAACAAAACGCATCTTTCTTACTTTCCTCACCACCTCCATTAATCTCTGTCTGCTCACTTTAAGCTTCCATATCAACCCGTGTCCATCTCTTATTTGTTCAAATGGTCAAAAGGCTCTTTTCAAAACCCTAAAAGTAGAAGGGTGGACCCTAACGGAGAACCAAAATCAAGGACCATAACCTTCTCCTGCGTACATTAATGAAAACACAGTCCTCACCATTTAGGATGGTTCTGATTGCTGATGAGGGAATATAACCCATTTGTAATGCTCTGTGAACTTGCTGTCGTATATAAAATGATTCTCTCCTTCTCTTTCTTTCTTTCTACTATGCCCACTACTTGCTTGTCTCCTACATGAGATGAGAATTTCATTGAAAATTCACATGGAAAACAAACTCCAAGATCCAAACAAGCATCGCAAGACTACAAACAAAGTTGGGTTTTCTTCTTCTTCTTCAAATAACATGGGAAGTATATAAAATCTTTTGCAAATTAGCATATAAATGGAGAAAAATAATTGGGATTAATTTATCATATTTTTATTAGCTAATTAGTTACTCCCAACAGCAAAGTTTTTTTGGTTCCCATAGGGAATGCTTTCAGATGCTGCATGGATTTATTATCAACTCTCCTATAATCAAATCATGATATAATTCTCCGGTGGGATCACAAAAGGAGAGGGATTTAGGTCTTGTCATTCTCCACTTGCAAGAAGCACAATCTATGAAAATCTTGTTGATCACGCTTAGGTGGCTTGCTTTTTAAAAGAAAATTTTTTTATTCTTACTTCAATATAATTTTTTTTAATATTTTTGTATTGTTTTGATATATTAAATTTTAAAAAATAAAAAATAAATTATTTTAATATATTTTTAAATAAAAAACATCTTGAAATTTTCAAGCAGCAGCAGTTCAACCTCTACCTAGAAATTTAAATTTTTATTATTTAAAAAAATAAAAAAGAATTGACATGAGAAGGTATCAATTCTCCAACCGACCATTTCTAGAGGGTCAAGCGAAAGAGACATGTTAGTCAAATCTACAGCTCTCCACATTCAAAAGATAAAATATGCTGCTAATATTCATAATAATAACAATTAATTTGGTAATATTTGTCAAACTTTTTAAGCCTAAATAAAACAAGGAAGTACCTCTTGTACGGCTCCTTTTGACTGTGCACTCAATTATCAAGAGGGCATTTCTGTGATCGTGACTAGGCCTAACCCTAACCCTAACCCTAACCCTAACCTAACCTATTGTATTATATATATTATATATATATATATATATATATATATATATATATATATATATGCCTTGCAAAGACCGCAACAATCTAGCCTAAAATCCAGAGTCATCGAAGCTTGGAAGGGCTTGTAAAGTTGAAGATAATTGAGAACAACATGTGGTGATTGATTGATTGATTGATACATGCGCTTACAAGGCATGCATCGGATGCTCTTATTTTATAGATTAATATTCATCCAAAAAGCTAGCTAAGTTATTATACTATAAGAGGTATAATTAATTTTTAAAGTATTTTTTATTTAAAAATATATTAAAATAATAATATTATTTTAAAAAGTTATTTTTAAAATCAACATATCAAAATAATTTAAAAATATAAAAAAAATATTAATTTCAAACAAAAAAAATATTTTTTTAATTTTTTCAAAAACACTTTTAAAACACAAAAACAAACATGATATGAGAGAGCATGAGAATATAGATCAAGTTCTAGGTTTGTTTCTTAAAAGTTATTAGTTTGAGTTCTATAAATTTTAGAGATACTGAAAGCTTATATATTCGTTAATTTCAGGCCTTTAAAATTAATTGAGATTCGTGCAAATTGATCTGGATATCTAATTAAAAATAAAAAGAAAAATAAAAAGATATTAGGGAGAGATGAATGTTGCAATAATTACATAATTTAATTCTCACAATCTTCAGCTAATCATCATTAATATTAACCACTCGTGAATTGATGATTATTTTTTTAAATATTTTTATATTTGAGTAAAACCACAACAGGTAAACTCGCTTAAAAACTCACGAGAAATTGAAGTTCGAGAGACCAGACAAAACACAGGGAAGAAAGAAGGGCGGGGGGCATGAATTTTCATTTTCAAAGTTAAAAGTCGAATCCCTTTCACGTGTGAAATGGAATCAAATGGCATGAATTTTCCAAGTTAAATTTATTTTCCATAAATTTACAGTGAGGTATAAGCCAAATTGGCCCACCGCCATCTTTTTGAAGAACAATTTCAATTTGGATCCGTATTCAAGGCCGTCCGTCAGGCCATTCTCTGGCAACCTGATCTAGACATTCAGGGATCTGATCGGAAAGAAGAGTCAGCTCTTCGGGAATGACTTGGTTTTCCATTTCCGGGTTCGGGTCCCACCCACCCATGTGGTGCTTTCCATTGAAATCTCTCCCAAAGATCACGAAAATTTATGGATGTTTTCTCAGGAATTTGTCTCTCTCCACTTAAAAGGATAACATCATCCTTTGTGTTGGTAGAAATCAAACCGTTAATTTTAGAATAAATAATTTGAATTTCTTATGGAAAAATAACTGTAAATTTATAGCTTATTTTAATATATTTTTAAATAAAAATACCATGCCTATGCCTAAATATTGGATTAGGGTCAGATTACATAAAGTACTTTGAAATTTGAATAGTACCCAAGAACCTTTGTTCCAAGGAAACAAACGTACGGTAATGACATAACGTTGTACTTGAATCAAATCAAAACCTCACAAAATCCTAAAAAAAAACTCATCTCTAAAATCATCCAATAATAACGCAAGGTGTTGGAAACTTATGGTGGTTATGGGGACAGGAGAAGACAACCACCCTATTAAATTAAATTAAATTTGGGTCCTCAAGGAAACAGAAGTTCCCTACCTCGAGCCACCATAGATTGACACGTAATCTTCTCAAAGACGACCAAGGGGAAAAGACGAGATTGCGCACTGATTTACTGCTAGGAACTTTGAGGTTTCGTTTTATTTGTTTCAGTCCACGTGCGCGGTACCGACGATTGAATTACACGCTCCTCTCATGGGAAGTTAAGAAACGACGGTGTTTTAGGATAATAACTATGTATTTGGATGGGAAGTAACTTCAATTTTTGTTTTTTAGAATTCATATAAAAAGCATGTTTTTTTAATTTTTAAAGGTATGGTCTGTGTTTAAAGGGTGTTGTACCTTAAAAAAACCCACCAAACCTTTTAGTCAAACACATGTCGCTCTAAGTGTCAATGAGTAATTAATTTAATAATTTTGTTGGTTTAATATGGTGAGTGAGAAAAAAAGTAATTGGAAAAAAAAAGAAACAGTAGGTTAAAATTTTTATATTTTATTGCTAGAAAAATCTCTTAGATAAACAAACATTGAAGGGGGGATTTTTATCCTTGAAAAAGCTAATCAGTTTTGAGATATAAGGATACAATTGAATACCTTAAGAATAACAAGGACTTCAATGTCTACACTGTACAAACAAATTTTATTTATTAAAAATACACTAAAAATAATGAATAAAATTAATATAGCAATAAATTTAGATATAAAATATGTAGATGAAACTCTCATATCTCGCTTCACTCGCACAATTCTATTAACATTTTAAATTTAGATTATGAGATTTTAGTAGATTTTATTCTAATGTTTGCTTTGAATATAAATTTACAAGCTTGAAAGCTTTTAATTTAACTGAATCAAAAGGTCACTAAAAACTCTTAAAAAGATTAATTGTTTTTTTTAATCTAACCTGATATAAATTCGAGTTGGTTAAGTTGCTGGTTGATTAGCTTGACTGGTAACAATTTTTTTTTATTATTATTAACATGGATATCCGAGTTAGTTTGCGCATATCTAACTAATCCTACGAATCTTAAAATTAACGATTTATAAACCTATAATAAACCTATAATAGCTATTATATTAATAATTATAATACTCAAACTTAATATTATATAAAAAAATAAATTTTTTAATTTCAAATTTTTACAACTATAATAATTAGTTGATGATTACAGTACAAGTTTTAAAATATCGAGAGAGGGAGAGAGAGGAGAGAGATTCTCTCAAATCTAACAACCACTCGTCATAAAAACCCGCGCGTGGCATCTCTATTGTGACAAAACCAACAAACCCCCTGCCACGTAGGCCGCACCCTCCATTCTCGGTATAAATTCCAACTCGTCCACCTCTACTACTCCTCGCCTTCTTCATCATTTCTTCTTCTTCAAAAAAAAACACACACTTCTTTCGCTACTGTCATTTTCGATAGCAAATAATATTATTACGAGTCTGTAATTGTCTCTTGAATTTTTTTTATAATACATATTTTTGGAAATTAAGGCGAGGAGGACTGATGTCTAGTAAGGGCGGGATCAGCCTAGAAGAGATAAAAAATGAGTCTGTTGATCTGGTATTTCCTTTTCTCCTTTTCATTTGCATGTGTGTTCGGTTACTGAGAAAGCGATGGAAAATGTAATGATACTGTTTACCTTCTGTGTTCCTCTTCCTTTCATCTCTACATGTGCATGTGTTTGGTTTCCGAGAAAATGAAAGAATTTCAACTATGTTTGTTTGTTCATGGTGATATCTTTTCTAGATTTTTTTTTAACAATATAGAATCAGTTCGTTTCCTCAGTTCATACTTAAATAATGCTTCTTTTTTCTTACAATTTTTGTTAATCTCTATAAATTGTTATCAATTTTTTTCTTAAAATTTTAATTTATTTTACACAAACTAATCTTAATCTCCAGCTTCGAAGATTTTTTAAATTTATAATAAGTATTTTCAAGGAGAATAAAAAATTATTTAATTTTTTTTTCAGTTCCTTTAAGTAAAACAAAAGATCTAATTAAATCGGCAGCGTAACTTATTTTGCATGTCATCACGGCGATTATTTTGGCGAATATATATATATATTGTTGGAGTCACTATTATTAAAATCTGATCTTACATTTCCCAAAAAAACGAGGAGAGCTGACTCTCGTAGAAACAATATTTTATAATTTTTTTGGTTAAATGGTGTAACTCATGTTAAAGTACTTAAGGTATGTTTACTATTATGGTAAATTGTTTTTTAATTTTTTTTGAAAATATTTTAAAATTATTTATTATTATTATTTTTTTATTTTTATATAGCATATCATAAATATCTTGGCGCGTGTGGTGTAATGATTACCCTTAGTGTTACTAAACCTGTCTGCTCTATAGTCAAACACATAATCTATGTGTTTTTTGGTATGATCATCCTGTGTTATTGTTTTATATATATAGGTTGAATGTTTGTTTCCTTATATTTTGGCAATTGAAATATGATTTTATCTCCAATTTTTTTTTTTTTGCATCATTTGAGCAGTCGTGAATTTGTATCTTTTGGTACTTTACAGCTGTTCTACATTTTGGTTTTTGCACAGCAAGTTGGTTGATAAGTGAGTTTTTTAATGCTGGAGACTTTGGAGACAAAATGTATGTCGTTTGGTGTGTTGGATTGATTGCACAGTATTAGCTCATGCTCACATCTGAGGAGCCTAGAGGAGTTCTTAGCTCAAACTGATATATAGTGATTTGGCTGTTAAACTGATATATAGTGATTTTGGCTGTTAGCTTTTGAAAAATGAAGGGCTTCTTCCCATTTTGATTTTTTAACTCTAGAAATTGCTGTGCATGATGTAGCTGGACAGAGCTTAATACTAATTGTCAATACAAGTTTCCATATTCAAAAGATATTGGATTGTTTAATAGAAAGGAAAAAAAAGTTTTAATTCTATTGATGGCATTAAAAAATAAACAATAGTTGCACAGACTTTTGCTATGAAATGTTATATGTACTCTTGTCAGTTAGATTTTTGGATGGAATAATGTACGAAGGAGTGATGATATTGTAGTAAAATACTGTAGAAAGGTACATGGTGTCTCATTATGCAAAGATTTTCTTGGTTAATTTTAGTTAATGTTAATATTTTGCTCGCAGGAGAGGATTCCTATAGAGGAAGTGTTTGAGCAGCTCAAATGTTCAAGGGAAGGTCTTACTTCAGACGAAGGAGCCACCAGGCTTCAAGTTTTTGGACCAAACAAACTAGAAGAGAAAAAGGTTAATTTTTGTAATCTTCAATTCATTAGTGAATCAAAAAATGGAAGAAAAATGTATTGATAGTAGTCTGATTCAGTTCTATGGAGTTCGTGTTAAATTTGAGCTTTCATGGTTTATAAACAGGAGAGCAAGATTCTCAAGTTTCTGGGATTTATGTGGAATCCGTTGTCATGGGTCATGGAAGCTGCTGCATTGATGGCCATAGTCTTGGCAAATGGTGATGGAAGACCTCCAGATTGGCAGGACTTTGTCGGGATCGTTGTCTTGTTGGTGATTAACTCCACTATTAGTTTCATCGAGGAAAACAATGCTGGTAATGCGGCAGCAGCCCTCATGGCTGGTCTTGCTCCTAAAACAAAGGTGATAACTGCACTTCACTGGCTCTGCTTGCATGCTTTAGCTTTTACCTACTATTTGTTATTTTATTTGATTTTTATGTCTGAAAATAATTCAGGTTCTGAGAGATGGCCGATGGACCGAGCAAGACGCTGCAATCTTGGTTCCAGGAGACATTATCAGCATTAAATTGGGAGACATAGTTCCTGCAGATGCCCGTCTTCTTGAGGGTGATCCTTTGAAGATTGATCAATCTGCCCTTACAGGGGAGTCACTTCCTGTCACCAAGAACCCCTCTGATGAAGTGTTTTCTGGCTCAACATGTAAACAAGGTGAAATTGAAGCAGTTGTGATTGCCACCGGTGTGCACACCTTTTTCGGAAAGGCTGCCCATCTCGTGGACAGCACCAATCAAGTTGGACATTTCCAGAAAGTTCTTACTGCCATTGGTAATTTCTGTATTTGCTCAATCGCTATTGGAATAATCATTGAGATTGTAGTCATGTACCCAATACAAAAGCGCAAGTACAGAGATGGAATTGACAACTTGCTGGTTCTCTTGATTGGAGGAATTCCTATTGCTATGCCAACTGTTTTATCTGTCACCATGGCTATTGGTTCCCATAGACTTTCTCAACAGGGTGCCATTACCAAGAGAATGACTGCCATCGAGGAAATGGCAGGAATGGATGTTCTCTGCAGTGACAAGACTGGGACTCTCACTCTGAACAAGCTTACTGTTGACAAGAGCTTGATTGAAGTGTTTGCAAAGGGTGTGGAGAAGGAGCATGTTATGCTTCTTGCAGCGAGAGCTTCAAGGACGGAAAATCAGGATGCCATTGATGCTGCAATTGTTGGGATGCTTGCTGACCCAAAGGAGGTATAGCTGCTTTAATGCAGTTTTCTCCGAGATCTCTGAATCTGAGGTTGCACAAAAAATCAGAACTTAAAGTAATAGTCCTTTTCATTATTGTTTGGCAGGCACGAGCTGGGATCAGAGAAGTTCATTTCCTTCCTTTCAACCCTGTGGACAAGAGGACTGCTCTGACTTACATTGATAATAATGGAAACTGGCACCGGGCTAGCAAGGGTGCCCCTGAGCAGGTATCATGCTTTTCCCTTTACCAACTCGGTAATCAGCACTCAAAGTAATAACTACTAACTCATTCCCTATTTGTACTTCTATGCAGATCTTAACTCTATGCAATTGCAAGGAAGATGTTAAGAGGAAGGTTCATTCTGTGATTGACAAGTTTGCTGAACGTGGACTTCGATCTTTAGGTGTTGCAAAACAGGTCTGCAGTTTAGTGTTTATCTACATCTTGTCACCATGCTACTCAAACAAGCCTGATCTTATTGTTTCGTTCCTTCAATGAAATGGATGCAGGAAGTACCTGAGAAATCAAAAGATGCTCCAGGGGCACCATGGCAACTTGTTGGTTTGCTGCCCTTGTTCGATCCTCCCAGGCACGACAGTGCTGAAACCATTAGAAGAGCTCTCCACCTTGGTGTTAATGTTAAGATGATTACTGGTAAGTATTTTTCATTCTCATTTTGAAATTTGTTCTTATGCCATTACTTAGGCTTTGTTTGCTGTTTCCTCAATGTCCAGGGGATCAGCTCGCCATTGCTAAGGAAACTGGCAGGAGGCTTGGAATGGGAACAAACATGTACCCCTCTTCTTCATTGCTCGGCCAAGATAAGGATGCTGCCATTGCAGCCCTCCCTGTGGATGAGTTGATTGAAAAGGCTGATGGATTTGCTGGAGTTTTTCCAGGTGAAGTCAGCTGCCTAATACTGATGCTTTCTTTTTTTCTTTTTCTTTTTCCAAAATGCACTTCCACTCGTTTTCTTTTCCATATCATGGTAATTTGCAGATTTTTATTTTGTTAATTTTTCCAAATGATAAAAGTCACTGTCGCAATTAATTTTGTCAGCATGTACAAGATTGTGATCTTTCTTCAGCTCCCCTTCTCTCCTCACTATTGGAGCATGATTTCAATTGACATCCATTATTTTCTTACATGATTATCTTTTAGATTTTTATTACTTTTTATCATGTTTCCTAGTCTTGACTTAACACCTTTTTATTCATTTTTACAGAACATAAATATGAAATTGTTAAGAGGCTACAGGAGAGGAAGCACATATGTGGAATGACTGGAGATGGTGTTAATGACGCCCCTGCTCTGAAGAAAGCAGATATTGGAATTGCTGTTGCTGATGCTACTGATGCTGCCAGAGGCGCTTCCGACATTGTCCTCACTGAACCAGGACTTAGTGTTATTATAAGTGCAGTGCTGACCAGCAGGGCTATATTCCAAAGGATGAAGAACTACACTGTTAGTTACATCTTCTGCTTGTTTTATTGCTGTGTTCACTGTTGTTGAATTTGCAAGTGTCTAACTCGCTCTGGTCTGACCGTTCTCTTTTGCAGATATATGCAGTTTCAATTACCATTCGTATTGTGGTAAGTACCAACATGTCCATGAATGTATCTTCTGTTACTAATCTGCTCGAGACATCTGTTTTGATCATGTCCTTCTATCTGTTCTTTCTATGGCAGTTTGGCTTCATGTTTATTGCCCTGATATGGAAGTTTGACTTCGCTCCATTCATGGTTTTGATCATTGCCATCCTAAATGACGGTGAGATCTCTAGTAAACCTCCTCGTAAATTTATATCATTCTCCTTTCACAAATTACCATGAACTGAATTAGCAAGAGCACAAGTCTGATATGGTGCATTATCAAACCTCCAGGAACAATCATGACAATATCAAAGGATCGAGTGAAGCCATCTCCACTGCCAGACAGTTGGAAACTTAAAGAGATATTTAGTACTGGTGTTGTGCTTGGAGGTTACTTGGCACTAATGACAGTATTATTCTTCTGGATTATGAAAGACACAGACTTCTTCTCGGTAAGAATATCCTACAATATCATTGTCAGTTTGTGTTTTCCTTTATTCAGATTTTATATCTTTATATGATTTTCGTAACACAGGATAAGTTTGGCGTAAGATCACTGAGAGATAGCAAATATGAAATGATGGCGGCCTTGTACTTGCAAGTGAGTATTGTGAGCCAGGCCCTTATTTTCGTCACACGATCCCGCAGCTGGTCTTTTGTAGAACGTCCTGGACTTCTTCTTGTCAGTGCATTTGTAGTCGCTCAGCTGGTAAGGATTCATCCTATCCGCCAATCACTACTTAAACAACCCTCCCTACCATGCTTAGTTTGTCATGGCCTTCTCTTGTTTGTGCTGCTTCGGGTTTTTTTAAGCAGCGCAATGCTAATGATAATATTGGGATCCGCATTTTGAATGTCAAATATTTTGCTTATAGTTTGGAAAATGAATCAGATTATTAGTGAAACCTAATACATTGCCACTCTACGAATGACAGATTGCGACATTGATAGCAGTCTACGCAAACTGGGGTTTTGCACATATCAAGGGGTGCGGCTGGGGATGGGCTGGAGTAATCTGGCTGTTTAGTTTGGTGACATATCTGCCGCTTGATCTTCTCAAATTTGTAATCCGCTATATCTTGAGCGGGAAGGCTTGGGATAATTTCTTGGAGAACAAGGTATATTATTCCATAAACAAAATCCCGAGTCTGAGTCTGATTTTCCGCTCTTGTTCTTGCTCATTTGCTACCTCCTTTGTAACAGACTGCCTTTACTACAAAGAAAGACTATGGGAAAGAAGAGAGAGAAGCTCAGTGGGCCACAGCTCAGAGGACCCTCCATGGCCTCCAACCCGCTCAGACCAACACTATCTTTTCCGACAAGAGTAGTTACAGGGAGCTTTCTGAGATCGCAGAGCAAGCCAAGCGTAGGGCTGAGATGGCAAGGTAAGCAAGCCATATTCCACAACGAATCAGGGAGCAAAAAAACTGCTGTCCTTCCATGATCTTTTGCGCACTCATAAATGATGTTTCTTCGCAGGCTGAGGGAGCTGAACACCCTCAAGGGGCATGTGGAATCAGTGGTGAAGCTGAAGGGACTAGACATTGATACAATTCAACAACATTACACACTTTAAGGAGTTTACAAGTCTCGAAGAGAACAAACTCCTCGGAGAAAAGCCGGAAGCAGCTATAGCTATATGACGACGAAGAAGGCCTCGAGAGAAAATCTTTTTAATCAGACTAGAATATTGGCATTCCTCTTGCTATAACTACTTAGGTACTCTTTTGTTGTTTGTTATTATCTACCATTCAAGCCCAGAGGACATGGTTTCTCCTTTAGGAGCTAAATATAATCAGCCATCCATCTCCTCCTCTGTACCAATTTTCTATCACGTTTAATTTTACATGCCCTGCATCAATTTACGTTGCTAATAGAGTTATGCAATCCGAGGCTACTGTTTAAAGTGATACTTCAGAGCTCTTTCTTTCTTTAGACCATCTAACTGTTGCTATTAGTTATGGATGGAATCACTTGTTCCATTAACTAAGTTTCCAAGCTGGCAATGAGAATACGAGAGAAGCTTCTGCATCACTCATCAGCATGCGAAAAACGGTATGGGTTGGGCTGATGCTTACAGCAAAGATATTAAACCCGGCTTGGTTCATAGTCCAATATAAGGCTCCCGTTACAAGGCTCAGAATGATGCTGTTTCAAATTATTTTTTTATAAAATTAAAAAATTAAATAAAAAATCAAACTAGGTTAACCTCAACCTAGTTTAATTTGAAACTCTGCTCAAACTACTACGAGCCAGCAACTCAAGAAGATGGAAATGTTTTATGCACTTGCTAGCAACGTGAAGCTGCTGCCGCCGCCTCACCACAGTTACAAACAAAGAAGAAAAAAATTACTTGAAAATTAATAGGATATTGGTCAAGGAAGGAGCTTCACGACTTTCGTTTATGGTGGACACGTCACCCATGTCACGAGTCATTAATCGAACCATGACAGTTCTTTTTGATGGGCTGGTACCTTGAAATCAACTGGACTCTTTCTCGGAGTCGATTTTTGATGGACGTGCAAGAACAAATTGATGTGTATTTGTTTCTGACTTGAAATCCAGATGCCTCATGAATATATTAGCGGAAAAACATGGTCAATGCATCGTTAAAGTTTCATACAAGTATACATGCAAGATCATTCAGTATGATTCAAATAATTTGATTTATATTAAAAACAAATTCAATTGAATAAGTTGTTCATTTTAAACAGAACTGAATTGAATGAAAGAACCTTCAGTCTATAAATTTGATTAAATCCAAACAAATCCATTTTAAAACAATAGACATTTAATTAAATTATTTTCAACGGAATTTAATAAATCTTTAAGTATAATAGGCCTTCAGTCTATAATGGGGTTTTTTTAGTTTGATTCAATTTGATTCCGGTCATTTTTTTGGATTCTAATATTTGAAACCAAATCGGAATCATTTTTTTTTTCAAATTTTCTGACTGAAATGATCTAATAAACTCAGAAAACCATTCAGTTTGGTTAATTTTAGGTCCAGATAATTCAGTTAATTTGTTCACCACTAAGATCATATTTTATATTCTCGTAAATATTTATGACAATCTTTTCTTCCTGAAAGGGGGGGCGGGGGGGGGTTCATATTTCACATTGAGTACTAATCATCTCAAGAAACAGTTTAAGAGTTGCTCCGGCACCATTATGATACGGTTGTACAGCTCAGAAGTTTTCTGCCAGAAAACTAAAGCACTAACTGGGATTCCTGCCCTCAAAAAGTTCCTGAGTGACTTGTGGCAGCTTCAATACGATCTCTGCATATGCTGCAATGGATAATAAGCAGGAACAAATCAGAACAAACAGAAAACCGACAGGAGACACCGACAAAATGAAACGCAGTGATCAAGTAAGGAACATCAAGACAGGAAATGCAGTAGTTCTTTGAAGGCAACGTGATAAAGTAAGGAACAGCAACGCAGGAAATGCACAAGAGCTCTTTGAAGGCAACATGAACCTAAAACAATCAGAAACCTGATGGCAGAAAATCAGTCAAAGAGACCCAAAATTATATCGGTGGAAAAAAGATTAGGTAAGCATATAAACCAGCACCAGCCAGACTACAACGTATTCCCCATATACCTAGTTTATATTCAAACAGCATAGATCATCCCATCTCTGACTTATGAAAGCTGAAAGCAGGAAGTCCAGGGAAGTTCTTAAAACGAATCACAGTTAAACAAACACACATTTGATGGCAAACAATGTCTCAAAGAGCCAACAGAATTTAAGTCAGAGGAAATAAATAAGGTGAGCATCTAAACTGGCATCAGTCTGACCAAATATCCAATTTTAGCAAGAAACAGCATTTATCACAATCTCATTTCCCATAAGCAAGCAGGGATGATATTGTCAAATGAAAAACTAATAATCAGGAAAAAATATGTCAACTATCAAGACAAGCAAGTCGAGCTCATTCACAAAATCATGCAATTAACCAGTCAAAAGAAAGAAAGAAAACACTGAGTAGAGAAAGAATGAACCACATATTTGCTTCTGTTTATGGATGTTCTTCTTGGTCAATTCAGAAGACTAAGAGGATAAAAGACGACAGAAAAAATAAGTATAAGTCTTGACTTTCAATTTGAAAATAGAAAGCTCAACATCTTAGGGTAAAAATCACCTTCTGGCAAGCTCATACTTTTCAAGGCATCCTCTGCGTAAGATAGACGACTTGGACTAGGGTGAGCTCCCATCACTTCACTTTTCTTAAACTGATCAATTGGCCATGCAATGACTCTGACCCGAGTTGGAAGTACAGAGACAAGGTCTGCATATCTAAGACTGACAATTACCTTGCTGCAACAAGAAAAAGGCATAGTAAAACATCAGAATATGCAGATGCATATCCAATATGTGTAGTACAGGATTCATCCTTGATGCTATAGAAACTGAAAAAAGCAATCATGCATTGATTATGCTACAGTTCCCATTTAGCAACAAAGGGATTGCAAAATATATCCAAGGTTAGTGAAGTTAAAGATCACCACATGGGAGAAAGAGTCGATGAACCTTGGGTAAGCTACAGTATAATGTAGATTAATTTGGTAAAAAGAAAGATGAGGAATGAGATAATCTCAAGAAATTATGTAAGCAAACCACCATAGATAAAGTACAAAAAGCATTCCATAGCATGCAGCAGTAAAAAAGTACTCACCAAGGAAAATCATCTAGTACAAATTCTATTATGTGGTAGGGTAGGCTATGATACAGCTCTCCTATTTGATTTCCATACAACTCCTTAATAAGGCGAACCTGCACCATGATAGGAAAGAAAGTGAGTTAGAGTAAATAGATCTTTTGTTCGATCAAAAGTATGTATGATATAAAGATGAGCTGCAACTTGTCAATGTGATATACTTGATAAATTGAAGAATCAGGAGAAGAATACATTATATCATGAAACAAAAATTTACCAGAAATTATATGTTTGTTCAAGAGAGACAAAAAAAAGAATGTATATGCTATGTTGTCATCTCAGATAAAAAAGCTAGAGACCAAATCCCACCAACAGGGTGTGGAAGGGGACAGTTGAAAAAAGAGTACGCCCACTTGTTGTGGAGATTGAGTAATTAAGAAGGCAAAGACCAAGAAAATAAAATCTCCACATGAGTGTTGTAAGATGTTCAATCTGTTATTTCACCCTTAATACCTGACAAACATCTGCAAACACCCACACATGCACACACAATAGATGGAATGAAAATTACTACACAAACATCGAGCACATATAAATTCCTAACAAAGAAGATCGAGAAAGATCTAAAGCAAAACTGGAAATAAGAAGCTGCACGTAATGACTGAAAAATATCAGCCTTCGATAGTAAGACTTCATCTAATAATAGAGTCCAACGGGGTTACACTTCAGATACAAGCTTAAGCATAAAAATTGCTACTGAGGGAACTCTAACAAATAAGATCTTTGTGTGGGTCCCCCTTTATCTTAACTATAACAAAGTTGATAAATTTCTCCTAAAGTATTCACCAGAATAGTTGAGTCAATGATAGTTCCCACAGAAACCAGGCAAAAAGGGTGAAACTGACTTAAGCTGATCTGTGCAAATTGAACATTGAAAATTCACTAGATGCAGTAGGACAATCTCTTGTAGGTAAACAAAGATCAGTATGTCAGCAAAGCTAGCTCAAACAGAAACACATAAATACTAAGATCATGTAAGCTGGACTATACCTGTTCCTTTCTATCCACATAAGCTTGCAGAAGTTCTCCAATGTAATCTATAAATCTCTGAAAGTAAGAGAAGAGAAGCAGTATTGAGAATGGGTAATGTCCAAGGAATATCAAACCCAAAAAGATGTCTCTGGCAACTAACCTTACCATCGCATTAGATGAAAGAAGATCATTTTCTGCTTCACGTAGCGGCAGGAAGAAAGGGATTGTGTGTTCAAGGACAGTCATCTTTTCAAGAAATGACTTGCTCTCAAGCACCAAATGGTACAGCTCACAAGGGTCTCCTGCAAGGAAGAAGGGGAAAGGAAGAAACAAATGAACCAGTTTTAAGTTGCATCAACTGACATGCAATCTCCTCTGAGAGAATTGAGCAGTACAAGAAGATCACAATAATTTTTGTATGGATAAACAGGATATTTTTTAATATAAAAATAAAATGGCCACCAACCTCATAAGTGCAGTCATGGAAAACCATGAACATTTGAGCAATTGTTGTTGGATGCAAAATGAGATGATAACATAACTAGAGTGATCATATTAGAATAAAGCACAAGAAAATTTGCATCAGACCTGCAAAAGTTGTCTCATATTGAATGCCAATTCTTGCCCCCTCCAGACAACAAATAACCTGTTTGTATTAAGAAAAAAGCTACTGATTGATAAATGACTAACCAATGCAATAAATTTCATCAAAACCTACACCCTAAGCACATTCCATGCATTGTATCCTTGTTAGTAGAAAATGTTACCTTATTCCCAACTCTATATGTAATTTTTTCCTCAACATGATGATTTGGTATCACATCTGTCTCCGCTAGCATTGCCTTTCTATCAACCTCCATGTGAACCTGAGGAAAAGGGCACGCTTAAAACATTAACAATTTGATCACGCCCATCTGCAAACATATAACTTTACAATGATACAAACCGCACAAACAAATCCATCAAGATGGAGTACTAACAAACAAGTATTCCTCATGGAATTATCCATTATATAGAGCATAAAGACCCAAACTTTAAGATGTAAATTGTTCCAGCCATCTATTTTAACAATGACTTGTGATCAGAACCACAGAATTCAACCACCTCCAACAAAGTACTGAAAATACAGTGTTTACCCTCTCTCTTATCGTAGCTAACAGCCCGTCATTCCATTCTTCACCATCTAAATAAACCTCTGCAAGAATTCAAAAGAAAAGCACATTTTTTCCAATCAAATCACTCACAAATAAACTGTTAATCACTGCATTATCTCAAAAAGAAAATACCTTCTGTTTGAGACGCTTTTGCAGCTTCAAATTCTTTCTGTAACCGCTCGAATATCATCTTATCAGAATCCCTGTCAAAAACCAACAACAACAAAAAAACCTTAATCCTCAAAACCCAGTAACATTTTCATTAATCAAACAACCATCAATAGAATTCTCACCTAGACAGCCTCTCTGCCAATGCCGTATGTCTCTTAATTACATTCGAAACTAATTAATACAAAAAAAGGACACAACTTTCAGTTTCTTACAGAACAACCTTGATTTAATAAAAAAAAATCATTTTTCTTACATCTAGCACGAGCAGTTTCTAACCGGTCATTATCATCATCTTCGTGCATAAAGTTCTGTTTTTTCCACACAAAAAATTAAAATTATAATCACAAAAAAAAAACATAAAAATGAAAAAAAGGAGAGCTTTGAATGATAATTAATAAGAAATTACCACTTCTCCCATTGATGATGTAAAAGGGTTCTTCTTATGCCTCTTTTTTAGGGTTTCTTCTTCAAAATCGCTGACCTCCATCTGATTTGATTTTTTCTGAGAGAGATAGGACTGAGGAGTCACAAATTTTAAAATTTAGGGTTCTAATATCCGGGCACCAATCGAATTGCAGAGCTCGACCCGCACCCGTTTTATTATTTTTTTTGAGAAGATAACACTCCTCATAGACTCGTTATGATTTTCTTGTGGTAAAGTACATTTAGGTCTTATATGTTTTCGATATTTTCAATTAGATCCTTTTTAGAGATATTAACCATGGCAGCGGCTTGTTTTATTTTCTTTTTGCTCAAGAAATACTTCATTTTATATATATATATATATATATATATATATATTATCTCTATTATAATTTTTAAATGAAATAGTGTAGTGTTTATAAAATAATTACATGAGAGCTATTTGTCGATCTAGTTTATAATAATTAAGTTTAATCATATATGAATCAACATTTCTATGTAAATAAATATTTTAACTGAAAAAAAATGTGTATAAAATGATAAAATTATAAATATTAGAGTTAAGAAATTATATATATGGGTTAAGTTTAGATTGGATTTCGAATTAGATTTAATAATATCAATATGTTTTTCATTATTCAACAAATAAATTTTTTGAATAATTGATATAAAGCGTAACTATCCACAATTTTTTTATTATCAATTTGACTTAAATTAAATTTATTGAATTTATATATATCTTTGTTGAATAAAACTTTAATCAATATGTATTGAATAAAATTGCTAAAATTATTAAAATTATGTACTGAATCAGAATAGCAGGAAAACATAGTAACCAAAATGCAATATGCCAAACTTGCTCATTTTTTAAAATTTTACTAATTGGACTGTTAAGTAGTTCCACATGTCAAAATATAACTCAACAAGCCACGCCACATCCGGGGCCCGCATTCAGGACCAAAACAGTCGATCTTTGGATTAAGGACTAACAATCACATCTGGTCCCTGTACATTTACATTTATTCAAATCAAGTCTGAACCTCTCGTTTCATGCTAATAAGATTCTTAATATAAAACACGAGAGAATATATGACTAATTAATTTCCCATATGGATTATATTTTTCATTATAGAATCACTCAAATAGCCTTTAATTAGAAAGGAAGGAGATTTTTGGACTTAATTAAGAGTACAGGGATTGAGGAGACTAAAAAGAAACGGTTCAGGGACTACAAGTGAGTTTTAGCTGCCATCTTTGCGCTCTCTATTACAATTTCCCTGCAAAACCCAAGTATCCTACATCCCAGTTTCAGTTTCACAAAAGAAAATCAGAGAGAGAGAGAGGGAGGGAGGGAGGGAAAGGGACAGAAAACATGGGGTGGATAGCAGAGAACGTAGAGTCAATCAAATGCATGAAGATCAGAGACACTCTCTCTCAATTGATCACTCTTGGTTCCTTTTCTTTTTCCTTCTCTTTAAAAATATTTATTTATTTCACTAGCTACTGATATTTCTCCTTTCTTTTTATTGATTTCTTGATTTTTTTTGTTTTTCAGGGATGATAGTGTCGATGGCTTTAATAATATGGAAAGCCTTGATGTGTTTAACTGGTAGCGAATCTCCTGTTGTTGTTGTTCTTTCTGGTAGCATGGAACCTGCTTTCAAACGAGTTAAGAATCCCATGTTTTTTTTTTGTTCGCATACGATATGCATATGGGCAACATGTGGTTTTTCTTACGTTTTCCTGTCTTGGCTTGCAGGGAGACATTTTGTTCTTGCATATGAGCGAGGCCCCATTTCGAGCGGGAGAGATTGTTGTGTATAATGTAGAAGTATGTTCTTTCTTTAATTTGTTTGTTTTTCTTTTGATTGATTTGGTGATTATTGAGTTTCTTTGCTCTTATCTTTGATTTTGTTTTGTTATGAGTTGATGATTTTAGTGTTTAGTTTTAGCACATCTTTCGGTTGAATGCTCATGGAAAATGACGGATAAACTATAGGGTGCTATTGCTTCCCAGTTCCCAGTCATAAGAATGCGGGGCCCACTGTTCCTCCATGTGGGACCCGCTTTTATGTGAAACGAGGAGCAGTGCTAGTGGAGTGCTCGATAGTTCTTCAAAAGGAACAATGAGGGTGATTTGGTGAATATTGTTTGAACCCATTTTATCAGTCTAAAGCCCTGCCGTAGGAACTTTAGTGAGCATTTGATTTAGAAAGAAGTGTGTGAGTTGATTCTTTAATAAGGTGATTTAGCTTTTTATTTACCTTAAAGTAGAGAAGTAATTCTTTATGAATTAGATTGTGATATGCTTATTAATAAAGGTGGACATTGTCCGTGACAAAGTTCTCTTTTGCTTTGATTATATCCCAAATTTTATCCTTTCTTCATTCCAGTGTACTTGAGTTGAACATCATGGTCTCTTTTCTACTCCTGTGAACTGATATATCTTCAATGCATTGTTCAGGGAGAGCCAATTCCAATTGTCCATCGAGTAGTTGAGGTAACCGTATATCCGAGATCTCACTTGTATTGTTATCTTAGTATGCTTGCTAGTGTTTGTTGTTTATTGTAGAATATGATGGGCATTTCACACAGGTTTGTTGAAAGCATTTTAGACTGGGATTATGCTGACTATTTAGTTCCAAACTGAGAATGTCAATTAGTGACCATATAGAGAGGAAACTACCATCACGAAATACGAGCTTTCATCCATTCACTCTTGTTTATTTTAATGTCAGTTATAATATATTTAATGTTTCTCACTAGGAAGCATGCCAATTGAGCGATAGAATAAAGTTCCTCAGCTCATCTTGATCTCACTATCATTTCTTCTGGAATTTCTATTTGTATCTGCTAGTTCCATACCCACCCACCCACCCACATAGTGAGTTTGGTCAATTAAATAAGATTAAGAAAGCTATCCTTTCAGTTGGTTTCATCACAGCATGCATCTTATCTATAGCAGAATGAAAAAAAGTACTAATTGTTTTGATCAAGAAATAGGAGGTTGAATTCCACAAAATTGTGACATGCCAGATTTAATTCCACCATTCGCTCTAGTTTCTTATTTCTAGAAGTTGCTACAACTTTTCTTAGCTGAGAATTTCTGTAACTGTTGATTTGCTTTCCTTTGTGGGGGAGAGGAAGGCTGATCAGCAAGCAGTGACAAAAGTCTTGCATGATGCTATTTGATTTTCTTTCCTTTGCGTAATGTACATTTGATTATGCTTTGGTAGGTTCATGAACAGGAAAATACTGGAAAGGTTGATATCCTTACTAAAGGTAACACAATTTGTGACTCAAGTTGTTAAATTTCTTTGAGTTCATTTCTGCTTGTCTTAATTAATCCTCTTCTACACTCAAGAATAAACTTGTTTTTATACATGTGCCACGTTCCTTCTCAGTTGAGTTCTAAATACGACTATACGAGGATCAATTAAAGTGAAGGGTAATTAATAGACAACCTTTCAGCATATTAAGTCATAGCATAAGGGATACAAGTGAAATGGTCTAAAAAAATGTTTGAAAACTTCTGCCTATAGTTCTTCTTTCAATAACCAGGAGACTGATACTCAATTTGTGATTGGATAATTTTATCAGGAGATGCTAATGATGTGGATGACAGGGGTTTGTATGCTTATGGTCAGTATTGGTTGAAGCCACAACAAATTATGGGGAGAGCTGTTGGGTAAGTCAGTTATCATCTATTTACATATATTTTGTTTTCAGCATGAAATTGTAATTTATGCTGGAGACCACGATCAACTTGAAAGGTGCAAAAAAGTGGCATTCGAAATTGGTGCTTGCATATACTGTCATCTGCTGATTTTATCTAATACTTGTTTGATCGAATAGCGTACATCTTGGGTTAGCTGATGATGAAACAATCCAGGCTAGTTAATATGCCAATCCAAATGAATGATTTACCAACTCATATTGGCATAAGAAACACAAACATTCTGTCTTGTAGTTTTCTTCTAAACACTTTCTGAAATATAAATCCTCTTGATTTATGTGAAACTGAATTATATATCCTCTTCCGCAGGTTCATGCCTTACGCCGGTTGGGTTACAATCGTGATGACTGAGAAACCTATTATCAAGGTAGTGTCTAGGGTTTGCACTAACACAGATCTTTCCTTTTTGAGTAAAAAATGCCAGAGGACCTCATTTCCCTAGCTTATGACAAACAATTGAAAAATGAAATATGAAATTCTCCACAGAAATTATAAATCAATCAACTTGAAAAATTAAGTTTTTGCATTCTATGCTTTTACGAGTTGAGTTTTTTCTGGAGGCACTCATTTCCCTAGTTTTGCATATAATGTTTAACTTGGTGCTGGTTTTTCTTGCAGTACATGCTTATAGGCGCTCTAGGTCTGCTGGTTATAACCTCCAAGGATTAAGTAATCAAGTTTTCAAGACATGACTGATACCATTTATATTCTCTCTCTTTGAAACAGAAGCAATGAAATTAGCTGTGCTCAATACCAACAGAATTTTGTAAGATCTGAGGACCACATATCCTGTTCTGTAAACTTCAGATTAAGCAGGTGAAACATATTTTATTGTGTCACTCTGAAAATCTATTGCGCGTTGCTTTGAGAGCATTATTTCATTCAGGAGCTGTGCTGTTTTCAGAACAATTTTTATCATGATTTAAACACATATAATGCTGTTAGGAACATCATTCCACAGTCAAATGTTTTACGTCACAAGATTGAATACCTTTTCTTATGAAAAGTCAGCTATCTTGTGTTTCATATGAGGTTCACTCTTCCATAGGTGGAAGCTGTTTGAGCAGGAGCCATGTTGCTGTCAAGCTGATGAAGTTACTGTCAGATAACAACTGTCCGCAAACCCTCGCCCCCACATAATTAACCATATTAGAAACTTGGAAAAACCTTGCATCAATATTTCCTTCCATGGATGAAGGTGAGACTGTTGTGAGTTCGCTCCTGTTCAAATTCAAAGAAAGGGTTCCAAAGTGCTTTGATTTCAACAAGCACTCCACGACATCTATGATCTAATTTACTGAAAGTTTTTCAACTTGTTTTCCGAAACCACTTTCCGAAGAATTCAACCATTAGATTTGTGAAAAGCATGAGCTTACACATGCACGCACGAACTAGATAAATTATTCACGCAACGTTGCAAGTTGCAACTCTGATCGATTTATTTTCAACGTAAAAAAAAAATAATAAGGTGTTGATTAAAATGTTTGTTATTAGAAAAAAAAATATGATTGATATAATTTGATTTGGTTAACAGATAAAAAATAACTGACAATTAATAAAAATATATTTTGAAAAAATATTAAGATAATATTTTTAAAAAATATTAAAATAACAACATATTAGATCGACTCGGACCAACTTTAGTTAACTTGTCAAAACCGTTATGCAAGTCATGACATTTTTATAATCCCTATAAAAAGCAAATAAAAAAATGACCCGAGTCAATACGGCTAACCCATAAAACTTGTAATACGGGTTATAAAATGAAAATAATTTAATAGAAAACAAATAAAAACAAATTATTAAGCCAGTACTCAATAAATTCAATGTTAAATGATGAAATTTAAAAACAAATATTTAAAATTAAAAAGAGTCCTTATAAATTTGGAGGCCTAAAGTGAAAAATATCTTATTTTTTAGAAATAAAATGAAAAAAGACCATGACATTTCATTATTCATTGTTATAGTAAAAGGCCAAGGCCTTTTAGATCCTATTTGTTTTTATGTTTTAAAGATGTTTTTGAAAAAATTTGAAATATTTTTATTTTACTTATAATTAATATATTTTTGGTGTTTTATATCATTTTGATACGCTGATATCAAAAATAATTTTTTTAAAAATAAAAAATATTATTTTAATACATTTTTAAATAAAAAACACCTTGAAAAACAATCGCAACTACATTCCCAAACAGGTTGCGCTGCGCTGCGGGTGGAACCAAATCTCTGTTTTTTTTAACATAAAAAAGGTTTAGGCATTGTTAATGTTTTTCTAGTAGAAGAAAAATTAAACTATGTGTAAATTGATTTAATTCGACTTAGTCGCCTTGGAGAGTCCAAAGACAACATGAATGATAAGTAAAAATATAGTTTAGATCAAAATAAATGTTTAAGATGAGTTTGTTTTAATAAACACTGATACGATAACATACTAAATCAATTTGAATTAATTAAGGTTAACTTGTCAATTAACATATCAAATCATGAAATCATAATAACCTCATATTAATTATAAAACTTAAAATTAATCAAATAAGAGTAAATAATAATTCAGCCACTGCATTATAATTTCAATCATATAAGAGTAAAGGACATCTTATTAATAAAGAAATTTATGACACTCTACTGAGAGAGACGAATACAAAATTAGAGAAACAAGAAGGGATTGAAAAAAAAATAAGTTTTAATAGATGAAAGAATTCTTATTATTTTTTTGGCAGGATCTCTCACATCTTTCATGGGAAGCAGCATAAAATTCTCAATGAATACTCAGCAGAAAATTATTTTTTTTTTAAAAAAATGGAATAATTGTTTCAGCTTATGCATGGCTTCTGGTCTCCTATGCAAGTGGCTTTCAAGGCAGGTCACGAGAGCTTCTTTTCTCCTAGGTTTAGTGTGTTTCAAAGGTAGTTAGTAGTTACTTGGTAATGTGAAGTCTTAAAAGAGGATAAAACACCACCACATTTGTATTAAATAGTTTATCCACAAAGCTCAATTGACTTCAAATGGTAGTGTAGTAGGTCATCCGTTTTGAGCTCCAAGATGGCAAATATTCCTCGAGTGGGAGGTGGAGCCGTTTGCCCTAGCCATATACTATGCGATGAATCTTGCCCATTTTCCTAATAGTACTTGCCGACCAATAACTCACAAGTAGAAAATCTTCAAATACAACATAATTACGTGTTTCTATACCTTATTTGTTATAAAATCTAATTTTGGTTATATGGGTCATTAGTTTATTAACCAATTTAATTGTTCAAAATTAATATTCTTTAATTAAAAAATATGAGGTATTTTTGAAAATTTGGTTGAAAACAAGTGGGTTTTTAATCTCAAACTCAAATCAAAATGTGACAATTAATTTCTCTCTCTCTCTCTCTCTACTAAACACATATCATATATTATGCTTAAATTCAATTGAATAAAAAATTAATCTAACCACATAAAAAATAATTTAATTATATTAACATTAAATTTGATTTGTTAATGTATTGATTCACTATTTTGATTTTTAATTTGATTTTTAAATTAAACAGGACGTAATTTAACTCAATTAATGACATGTTTAATTAAAATTTAATTTGACTTAAAACAACTTTAAAATAATAATGTTTTAGTTTTTTTATTTAAAATTAAAACATATAAAATAAGGATTAATAATTATGCTAATTGTTAAAAAATAGCATGTGAAAGTAGAAAGGATAAATGATAGTTGAATTTAAATTCACAAAATAAATTAAAAAGGATCAAAATTAAAAAAAAAATGAATTAAACACGTTTGTACTTAAAAAAAAACACAAGGCGAGACCAAGCAAGAAAGAAGCAAACGAAGAGAGAGAAAGAAACACAGAGAGAAACCAAGAAAATAAAACACAAAAACAAAGAGAGAGAGAGGAAAGGAAACTATTTATTACACTAAATTAGCTGCAAAAAGGAGCGATCAAGCTAGCTAACACTCTCAAAGCCAAGAAAACCTCTCTTTCTTTGGCCCTCTTTTCAAATCAACAACACAGAAAAAACTACATTGAAAACCCAAGAAAACAAGCCAAGAATCAACCTCTCACTCTCCAATTTTGGTGAAGTTTAATCAAAGGTTAGTTTTTTAAATATTTACTTAATTAATCTTTAAAACCCATTAACTTTACACTCTTAAAGTTTGCCTTTTGCACTTCATTGTTGTTTTGGTGTCAATTTTTTTAACGGGCTCTGTTTAGTTTCTTTTACTGATCTCTGTTTATTAAGTTAAATTAGTCAAAATTTGAACTTGTTAGCTTGTGAATTGTGTGAAATAATGTGAAAACTGAAATGGGTTTTTGTTATTTTGAATGGTGCAGTGGTGAAAGAAGAGAAAGGAGTTTGTTGTGCGTATAAAGTTTGGTGATTTGAAGTTAGGGTTTTGATTTATTGTGTGTTTGAATGAATTGGTTTTGGTTCTGGGTGATTTGGATTGAGTTTTTTTTTGTGAGTTTGATCTCTTAGGGTTTTGGATTTTGTAAAGATGAGATTTGGGTTAGCATTGTATTGGTTGTTGGCGGGCGACTTTTGGGTTGTCTGGAAACAGAAATAGCTGTTTTCCAGGTTGAGAATCTTGGGTTTTTGTGATTTTGGTGAATGGTGGTGTTTGGGACTGTTTGTGCTAGAGATAAGCAGAGGTTGACTGTTGATTTGCGTTTAATTTGATATGTGGGTGTGTGAATTTTGTTATCAGGGAGGTGAAAATAACAGTAATTGAGTGTGCGATTGGGGGTTTTGGGGTTTTGTGGTTCTGTTTTTGGATGGTGTATGAATCTGTTTCATGAGAAATGCTACCTCATCAGAGCTCCAGAGTTGATTTGGTTGAATTGAGAACTCAGATAGTGAAGAAGATTGGAGTTGAGAGGTCAAAGAAGTATTTTTACTATCTGAATCGATTTTTGAGTCAGAAGCTGAGTAAGAGTGAGTTTGATAAGTCATGTTTTCGCTTGCTCGGAAGGGAGAATCTGCCGCTGCACAATAATCTTATACGCTCAATATTGAAGAATGCCTGTCAGGCGAAGACGCCACCACCAATTTATGAGGCGGGTCCCACAAAATCTCTGCTTCAAGCTCCAAACAGTTCTCCAGTTAGAGAAGATGGCCATGAACAAAGTGGATCCCTTATTCCAAATCAAAACACACCCATTTGGTCTAATGGAGTTTTACCAGTGTCTCCAAGAAAGATTAGATCAGGGATACGTGATCGGAAGCAGAGAGATAGACCCAGCCCACTTGGGCCCAATGGGAAAGTCGAATGTATCTCACATCAATCAATTGGTACAGAAGATAGTGGAAGTAAGTTTGTTGTGGAGAATGGGGAATCGGCTCCTTGTGATTTTCAGAGACCAGTGCAGCATCTTCAAACAGTTGCTGAGCAATCTGAGAATGAAAGGGAGGGGTCAGCTCAACGGCCAATTGAAGGATCAAGGATACAGAGCAAAGACCAGACAGCTTTTGTGGAAGATGGAGAAGAGGTGGAGCATGCAAACCGCTTGAACTTTTCTAGAACTCCCCTACTTGCACCATTAGGGATTCCATTTTGTTCAGCTAGTGTGGGTGGGGCCCGCAAAACTATGCCAGTTGCAAGTAGTGGTGATTTTGTTCGCTATTATGACAGTGGTGAATTGTCTGATTCAGAGATGCTGAGGAAACGCATGGAGCAGATTGCAGCTGCACAAGGCCTTGGAGGGGTTACTATGGAATGTGCAAACAGGTTGAATAATATGTTAGATTCGTACTTGAAGAGGTTGATCGAGTCATGTGTTGAGTTAGTAGGAGCACGGTCTCTGCATGATCCGAGAAAGCACCCTGTTCACAAGCAGCAGGCACAGAAGGTTATCAATCGCATGTGGGCGAGTAATCACGTGCATATGCAGAGTAGCAGTGGTCCTGTAGAGGGTATGCAGGAACAGAGACAGCATAGTTCAATATCCATGCTTGATTTCAAAGTTGCCATGGAGCTAAATCCACAGCAACTTGGTGAAGATTGGCCATTGCTGCTGGAGAAAATATGCATGCATTCGTTCGAGGATTGAAACATACCTGTGAAGATTTGTTATCCCAAAGCTATAATTGGGTCAGGCTGTCCTGGTTCCAAGGCATTGACAATTGTTTAAATTGGAAGTTGTTGATGCACCCAGTTCTGTTTCTTGTTGCCAGGATGAACCAGATGGCTCCCCTTCTGTTGAAGCTCGGCCCCTGCAAGATGGAAATTGTGGGTTGAGCATCCAGATGTCTGTACTCTCCTGCTGCAGATCCTGTATGAATCAGGAAATTATTTTGCAGCAACCAAGCCAGGGCAAGTTTCAAATAGAATGCCCTCAGTTGGTTGCACTGTTGTACGATAAGCATCGGTGTTGGCTGTCTGCTGCCATCGCTACAGACCTGAAGCTCTGCTGTATAATTTACAGCCAACAAAGAGGAAGTCTTAGACAGTTTTGCAGGATACTCTTGTGTAGCTTGTTGAAAGGTAAACCACTGGTGTAAAGAGCTGTAGTGTTGCTCTTTGTATTTTAAAATCTGAGAATTGATTGGAATTCCAATATTAATAACAAATTGATATCCTTCTACTTGTCTTTGATGCTATGTTTCAATTTTCAAGTGACTGGGCCCGGAAAACATCCCTGCTGAAGCCTTATTCTGCTGCTCGTGTTTCGCTTCAAGATTGTGGGTTTTCCATGCCTACCTTAGCATAAATGTGTTTGTACATGTGAATCGCAGAATCTGGCAAATCTTACATGGGCTTCTGGCACAACTTAGTTATATTCAAATCATGGGGAGTGATAAGCGAAGAATGTAATCTATACACTTCAGAGTTCTGATGGGAAAAGGGCAAAATCTGGGATAGAAACCAGGGATTTTCATATTGTAGTGATACATAATTGGCCTCATGCAAAGTTTGGAAACAAAGTACTTGGCTGATAATAAGCAAGAAATAATGTCTTCCTGCTTATTATCCTATTCCTGGAAAGAACTCTATTCATAGCAGTACTGTTTTATCCCATTCGATCGAAACTTAGCTATCCAGTATGCACATGAACTTTAAAGGATCAGCAGCAGGTAAAAATTGCAAGAGATATCTGAACACCCATACTAGACTCGCCACCAAGCTAAAATTCCAGCACAGGTCAAGCCATCCTAATTCTCCCTTTTCTATCCTCGAGCACTCTTTGTGCATAATACAGAGACTCTCACTGTCAGTAAAATTGTTTTGCAATGTCCTGTGAAAGGCAGGCCTTGAATTTGCAAAATGTTTTTCATATTTCCCACAAGCTCTTCTAAAGGTGGTGCACTGTTTGCTGGAATGCTGTTTGTAGCTTGGTCTGTAGATGAAATATTTATTTTCTTAGAGCTTCGGTTTTTCACTGACAAGATTTGAGAACTGTTTTTATCCCAATCTTGTTTGAGCCAGTGACTGAGTTTTCTATAATCATATTGACTTCTGAAGAACCATAGACTTTTAAAAAGCTGGTTGCTCTTGTTAAGCAAGAAAAGCTCTGCAATCAATTTTGTTATGTTGATCAGTTACCATTTGCCTGTAGCTTATTATTTTTGTTTCAAAGCTATTTCCCTTGTTATTATTTCATGGATATCAAGTTGCTTTCAAAACCTGATTGCGCCACTGAATTAATAAGGGAAATATCCAGCAAATCGTAATCCTCTTTCATTTTTATTTCAAATTCTCTCCATTGAAGGATCTCTTCGTTTCTTAAAACATTGCAGATCCATATTTCTGTCTTTCTTGGCCCTAAAAACACTGTTTCACCGTGCACCCTTCATTCATGAAGTTCAAGTATTCTCTATGATCTTCTTTCATCTCTCTTTGAGCCTTGCAATTTGCATTTCCAGGAAGTTGTTTGTGCCCCGTTAATCAACATGCCATCTCTTCTACTCTTACTGATGTTTATCAGGTGCTGGCGTTAAAGGAAGCTTGCCATGCATTTGCAGTGGTTTGCACTATGAGTTGCTTTACTTGAATACACACAAGATGTTCGCATGTACCTGTACCATGAAAGACACAGGGAGAGGGAGTTTAACAGATATTGATTTAGAACTGTAGCCGGGGCTTCTTTAAGGATTTTAAACGCTTTATGTGCCTCTGCATTCCAGTGAAACCCTTCCTTTTGAACAGGTCAGTAAGTGGCTTGCCAATCTTGCCATAATTACGTATGAACCATCTATAATAACCTTTCATCCCCAAGAATCCCTTCACATGCTTCATTGATTTTAAGTTAGACCAGTTCTGCATTGCCTCTGCTCTCCGAGGGTCGGTTGCCATCCCCTTTGTCACAAGGACAATTTTCGCTCAAAATTCCAGCCCCTACATGGCAGTTTAGTCTTGTTAGACTAAGTTTTTCTTATATTTTCACTCGTGTTTGCTTATAATTATATATTTCACTCACCAAAAAAGGTTTTCACATGTTAACTTGTTGTAAGCAAGCGGAATCAACACAAACAATAAAACAAAATAGGACATATCATATACAAGAAAATTTTGAACCTTTAGTATTACCTCAACAAAGGAAATACACAATACACTTAAATGTACCATGCATAAAACTTGCATGCTACATAGCAAAGGCTTTCAAGCTTATTTATAAACAATATTATGAAAGTTACAAAGCAAAGCTGTCATCCTTATTTTAAAAGACATAATGGGACAATCTTTCTCTCATTTTTCCTATGAATTTAGTGGCTTCAATCTAGCAACTACTAGACAATTTCTCCTCCATATTTTCCATAAACTTAGTGGCCTCAATCTAACAACTGTTGGACAGTCTCTCCCATGTTCCCATGAATCTAGTGACTATGTAGAGCATTCCTAACCATGCCCCACGTTTAACAACCTATCACCCACAATCAGGATAGTTCTCCCATCAACTAGCCATGTTTGAAAACTACCAAAACTTCCCACAACTCTGGTGCCACTTTCTCCCACAAGCCCTTATTGTTAGTTTTGCTATGTTTTGTGCCAACCTAGATGGTCAATTATCAAAGACCCATGTTCATGCCAAGCCAATAACCCATGGTTCGCATGACCAATTGCACACTGCCTGCCAGATTCGTTGTTATTCGCGTGGGCTAACATGTCTTTCATTACCAAATTCTAGATAATGTGCATTTGTTGGCGCACCCTTGCACCAATACCTCTAACAAACTACCCCCACCAGAAAAGTCCAATTTTCTCATCAGAATAAAGATGAGGTATTCTTACACTTTGTCTTTGAATTGTCACAAATTTATTTTCTTTTCCCACAACACCTCCAAGTTTTTCTCCCATTTTACTAAAAACTTAGTTTGTTAATTCTTTTTATGTTGGTCGAGTTGATGATGAATCTTGACAATACCATTGTCAAACTGTTTGTGAATAGTTGCTGGAGCTTTTTATAACTTACTTTATTATAGATCCTTTTTGGTCTTTATTAAAAGTCTTAAATAACTTATATGAAAAGTTATAGTAGTTGCTCTGGTAGCTTCAATCTACAGGCAACAATCTCTGTTTTTCCATCATTTTGAAAGGTCCATCATATCTCGGCATCAGCCCTCGATGCTTTGACTTCCCCATAATTTTCTTCCAAATCTATGGACTTAATTTGAGTAACACCTTATTGCTCTCACTTAATTCCAGCAGTTTTTGTTTCTGGTCAACATAATTCATTATCCTTTTTTCTTGCATTTCATAAGCTATCATTTGCTTGTTTAAACAATTCTTGTTTTTCCATAGCAAACCTATACGTAGCTGGACTCTTCTCATCATATTTTTGCACAAAAATCTCTACAGGAGTTTGGGGTTGTGTCCCCAAAATCAACTCAAACAAACTAGTTTTTGTTATCGAGGATTTTTGGATATTGTAGCAAAATTAAACACTGTCAAATAATTCCAACCAATTTTGTTGCATTGTTGTCATGTGATGCCTCAAATATTCTTTAAATAAAACATTTCTCCTTTCTATCTGTCCATCGGTTTGTGAATGATTGATAATGAAATGCTTTAACTGTCCCCATCATGTTGAATAACATTGTTCAAACCTACCTATAAATCACATATTGTGATCACTAACAATATCAAAAGGCACTCTAGAACACTTCACTATATTTTGATAAGAACAACCCAGCAACAACCTCAATTGGACACACTGTCAGGGGGCATCCACAAACACTGCATACTTAGTGAATCTATTGATGATAACCATGATGGTGTTCATGCCATCAATTTTTAGAAACTTCATAATGAAGTTCATCAAAATTGACATCCAATTCTTTTTTGGAATAGGCAGTGGCTGTAGCAATTTAGCTTCTTTCTATTGTAGTACCTTATCCTATTGACATACCAAATATGTCTTGCCATAAAACCCAACATCCTCGTCAATTTTTAGCCAATAGTAAGTTTGGGATATGATAGCCTGTATTCTTTCCCTTCTTGGATGTCTAGCCCACTACGAATCATGCATCTTCTATATAATGTACTTTTGTAATTTCCTACTTAGCATAAAAAAAATAACTCTTTTTTGTATAGAGGAGATCATTTTCAGCCAATATCTTTGGACTGTCCCTTCTCAAATAGGGTCAACCAGCTTCTTGTACGTTATGTCATCCTTAGTAGCTTGATAAAATTGTACCAGCATGTCTGACTGGTACAATTTTAAGAGCATCCGTAACATGATTATATTGCTCTAGTTTGTATTCCCTCACAAAGTCATATTCGGCTAAGAACTCTTGCCACCGAGCATGCTGTTACAACAATTTCTTCTAAGTTTTGAAGAAAGTAATAGCCACATTATCAGTCTTCATAATGAACCTTGGCCCCAACAAGTATACTCTTTACATACCAAAGCAATGCATCATTGTTGTCATCGTTTTCTTATGTGTTGAACATTTTTGTAAGGCATCATTTAGTTTTTGACTCTTGAATGCAACAGGTGTCCATCTTGCACCGACATTCCTATAATAACCTTATCCAAGGCATCGATGTGCACTTTAAATGTCCTCTCAAAATCAAGCAATCCCAAAACTGGAGGAAAAATCACTGTTGTCGTTTACTTCTCAAAAACTCATTAGCATTCAATTGACCATTGACCATTCCCATTTCTAGTTCTTCTTTAAAAAATCTAAAAAAAAGGTTGTCTTCTTGCTATAGCCTTTAATAAACCATCTATAATTATTTTGTTAGTCTTAAAAAATAAATGCAACTCCGGAACATCTCTTTGGTGTTGGCTACTTAACAATGACTTGAACTTTCTTAAGTCATAATCTTACTTGACCCTCCCCAACTAAATATCCTAGGAACATAATTTTAGATCTTACAAACTTGCATTTCTCTGTTTTTACATATAAATTATGTTCTCTCAATCTACTCGAAACTTTTAAAAGATGAATTACATGATCTCTCCAACATCATCTAAGTCGGCTACAACAAAATTGGCCAAATAATCATACAATACATCATTCATAATATTACAAAAAGTTGTTAGAGCATTCATTAAACCAAATGGCATGAACAAAAATTCATATGCACCATACCTTGTTACATACTTAATCTTACGCTCATCTCTTTCATCAATTATGACTTGCCAATATCTAGAACACAAGTCTAGGTTGTAAAGATGGAAGCTCTACACAATCTGTCTATCAAATCTTGAATCAAAGAAACTAGATACTTGTTTTTTACTGTCACTTTGTTAAATCTCATATAGTCCACGTATATACAAAGGCTCTTTTTGGAACAAAACTGGGGCATCATATAGAGCTTTAGAAGGACAAACAAACCCATCATCAATCAAATCTCCCAATTATTTCCTTAATTCTGCCAATTCAATAGGTGACATTCGGTTAGAGGTTGAGATAATAACTTTGATCTTTGCACCAACTCAATTTGATGGTCAATAACTCTTCTAGGTGAGAGCTCATTCAGTAACTTAAGGAGGCATTACATCTATATACTATTTTAACACATATGCAATGGCATTAAGTACCTTATCATACCTATCCATTTTCTCATTAAACATTTCCACAAGAAACACTTCTCTTTTTTTCACAAAGCTTTATCAATTATGATAGCCGAGAATAAACTCTTCTTCCTTTTATTGCCACTTTCCATCAAAGCTTTACAATACTGAATAAAACATGGACAATTCTCGTCAACAATCATAATGCCATCAAGATATGACATAAGACTGACCTTGGCATTTCTTAAGAAATCCATGCTAAAATTACATTAAAATCATCCAAACTTACAACTAAGAAATCATGTTTCCTTTTCCAACGATTTATGACAATTAACGCACTATAAGCCATGTCGATTATCTTTTGTGCTTTGGCATTCACTTCCTTTATAGTGGTGTGACTACTATTTGTTATAACCTAATTTTGACCAATTTGCTTTTTAATCTAATTTTAAAAGGGTTAAAATTTGAAATTAAAAGATTAGGGGCTTGAATGCAAAATTTGAAAACTTCAAGGATCAAATTGAGAAATGGTCATTCCCAATCCAAAACAGCACCGTTTCAAACATGCACAGTTCTTCTTCCTCCAACGCTGCAAATTCATATGTAAAAAAGGAAAAGAAATTATGGAATGCCGGCATCCCAGTCCAACCAAAACACAAATTGCAAATCTTATCTTCATGAAGATTACTACCCCGGGGAGATAAGGATCGAACTTCAGGTATCCAAGTCCCAATAAAAAACCAGCACCTCCCTCCCAGCCATGCTCATCAAGGGAGAACGAGGGATGTTCCCTATAAATACAGAGCTATCCAGAGAAACAAAAAAAAAAAGAGAGAACAAAGGAAATAAAAGAAAAGGAGAGTATTAAGAGGAAGGAAAAGCCAGATGAACCAAAAACCCAAAAACAGAGGGGGATCCAGAATTCAAAGCAAAAAAAAACAGAGAGAGAACGAGAGTGAGAAAACCACAGACACAGGGAGACCAAAGAAAAAGAAGAAAGAAAAATGAAGGAAAGGAAGAAACAGAGAAGGGGAAGCACCAATCGGCCAAGGGACCGTCACCTCGCGTCTTCGTCTCCAGCAGCATACCCATATAAGACTTCATTCTCCTACCCTATTTTGCATTTTCAAACTTCTCAAAACAGTGCACGCGTGAGTTAGTTCACACGTGCATGCTGCCCAGCCGGGCCAGTGGCTTAGGCCACTAGCCAAGCTAGGCTGACTAGGTCTAGCCCAAATGGCTGGGCTAGATCCAACCCAAAAAACATTAGAGAGTAAGAGTGGGTCGGGTCTGGGCCTCAGCCTCAGCCGACCCAAACTTCTTTTACTAAGGATGTGTTTGACAAAACACACCCTTATGCCTTGTCCATGTATTTTATCCCCTTCTATTTTGATACTTGTCTAAACAAGCCCTGTTTTGATATCAGAAAATTATGAAAATAATTAGGGATCTTCGTTGATTTATTTGTGGACTCCTCACACTTTGTTTTATATTTTTCTTTGCATTTTGTATTTTTTCTGCTATATGCTTAATTTGTGGACCATTGCGGTTAAATGTAAATCTGATGTGCAATGTTTTTTTATATTTCCATCTAAAAAGGGCAAATAATAATAAAGAATAAACAAAAAGAAAATGACTTATACAAATTCTTCTTCAAAATTCAATTTTTTGTGAAATTATTCACTGACGTCAGAGTCAGAAATATCACAATTTTTTGGGTTTGTGCAATATTTACCAACGCTAGAGTCGGAAATATTCATATGAATTGTTTACCGATGTCAGAGTCAGGAACATGATAGAAAGAATAAAAAAAAAGAGAAAAAAATGTGAGTATATTCTTAGCAATTTTAGACAAGACCAACAATGCAGCCTGTTTTAAGTAGGACGCTTAAGGGATAATAACATCTTCCCTTTCGTGTGACCAGTCCCGTACCATTAGAATCTTTGTTGACCAGTTAGAGTTCTTAGTGACCATAATACTAGGTGGTGACTCCTTGAACTAGACCTTCGCCCCCAAAGAACAAGATGTTAGATATATGTTCCTTTTCCAATGTAGATTATTATTAATGGGTCGCCGCGATATCCGAGTGTGACACTACTCAATTGTAAACCCAACTTTTCCACTAATCTATCAGATAGAAATATATGTGTTGCACCTGAATCTAGCATCACATTGACATCCATGTTATTTACTTTAAGTTTCACATCAAACCGTTCAAAACACCTAACTTTCCTTGTTGTAATGCATAAATCTGTGTCAAATCATTCTCAATAAGCTTAGATTCTACAACCGAATTACCTAACCGAGCCACTAAACAATTCAATACACGCATTGAATTTACATATGTGACTACTTCTTCATCCTCACTACCCTATTTAACTAGAATGACATTGAGTTTCTCTCTCTTTAGACACTTTCTAGCAAAATGTGGTCCATTATGAATGAAACAAGCAAAGTGCAATTTAGCATTTTTACCTTGTCCACCCGATGACTTAACTTTTCCTTTATCAGCAATGGACATGATGCAACACCCCCACCAAAATTTTTATTTTTCTTGTTTTCCTCTTTGTCTGTAATCTTAAATTTGGAGGAGGTTGACACGTAGCCTTTTCTAATGACAACTTTGAAATCAACCAAACTATTAAGAACCGCAATAGCAAAAGATAAATCTTGTACCTTTTGTCATAACCCAATTTTTGACCTATTTTAATTATTATTATTATTTTATTTACTGAAAAAAATTGATGATGAAAAAAAAAAATAATGATAGAAAAATAAGAAAATGAAAAAATGAAGAATGAATTAAAATTTGGGTTAAGGAGGCATGATTGGAAGTTTTGGGGTTTAATTAAACTTTGGAATTAATCTAATTAATCCAATCAAGGGTTCAATTGGAGAATTAATAAAGTTTTGAGACTTAATTAAGCTTGGAATTAATTTAATTAATCCAATTAAGGGTTTAATTGGAGAATTGATAAGTTTTGAGACTAATTGAGCTTAGAATTAATTTAATTAATCCAATTAAGGGTTTAATTGGAGAATTGATAAGTTTTGAGACTTAAATGGACTTGGATTTAATTAAGTTAATGAAATCGGGACTTAATTGAAAAATTACAAAGATAGGGTTGATTTTGGTCAAATTTGCAAGAAATTAAAAATTCAAGGATCATTTTGTAAATGGTGCTAAAATACTGGGTTCCAATTACAATTTACCAAGGGGCTTGATTACAAAACTCCAAAACTTCAAGGACCAAAATGCAAATAGCCATTAACATTTTCATGTTCATCTCCTCCATCCCGATTGAACGGCAAAGAACGGGTAACGTCTTTCGCCCACGATGTGCCATTAATAGATGCTATCAGTGCTGCACGATCACTCTAGGAGTTGCAAGGGCGTTCTCTTGCCTATAAATACAAGAGATGAACAAAAGGGGGAAGAACGGGGAGAAAGCGAGGGGAAGAACAGGGGAACGGAAGCAAAACGCAGGAAAAAACACTGGAAACAGGGGATGAATTGGCTGAAAAGGGGAGCAAAAACCAGAGAGGGAGGCTAAAGAAGAAGCCACGAATGGCAAAAAAAAGAAAGGAAAAATAGGAGGAAGGAAGAGGAACGAGGCGAACAGAGAGAGACCGAAAAAAAAGCAAATTACAGATAAGAAAAAAAGAGAAACCAGGGGAGGGAAGAAAGAAAGACAAGGAAAACAAAAGGAAAGCGCAAGCGAAAACACAGAGATCAATATCAACATCACCATCTTCTTCACTGTAGACCAGAAAGACAACACCAAGTAGAGAGAAGAAAACAGAGCAAAAACAAAACGAAGCAAGAGGACGGCAAAGGAGATAATAGACAGAGATTATAAGGGCGTGAACGCACGGAATCAAACCAGAAAATAAAGAAAAGAGAGAAGAGAAACGCCCACCGCCACGCCTTCGCCATCGTCTTCGTTCTGCGTCGGTGTAAGCTTCCGTTCCTACCTTTTATATTTGCACAAGTCGGTATATTTGCATAAATCGGTGAGAAGGTAATTTTAATTACCTTCCCATCTGCAAGATGCGTGAGTAGTTCACGCACGCGTGCTTCAGCTAGTCGGATCACGGCTTGGGCGGTGACTGGTTGGTCCGGGCCCAAAACGTAATGAGCTAGGCCCCAAAAAAAAAAATAATAAAAATAAAAAAAAAAAAAATAGAAAAAAGAAAAATATGTGTGTGCATGAATAAAAATAATATAAATTTACTAGTTTATTCACCCACGCTAGAGTCGGGAATAAAATACTAGTTTAAGTTTATATTATTTTATTCGTATAAATTTTTTTTAGCAAAAAAAATATCGTGCATGTATGAAAATAAATTTATTTTTATTCCTCGACGCCGAGTCAAGAATAAAAATACTTATTTAATTATTCTCTTTGTTTTTTTATTTAACTACATAAAAAAAAAAAATATGTGAATGCGTAAATTTAGTTTATTTGTTTATTCACTAGCGTTAGAGTCAGGAATAAAAAAATATTAATTTGAATTTATTTTTGGTGGCTATGAATTTTTACCAACGCCGAGTTGGAATTATTTGTAGTAGAATTTTTACCAACGCCGAGTTGGAATTATTCGGTGGAATTTTTACCAACGCCGGAGTTGGAATTATTCGCGATTGAATATTCACGGCGCCAGAGTCGGAATATTATAAACAACTCATCATAGCATAAGTGAATAAATGTTTAGCAATTTAAGACAAAACCAGCAATGCGATGCCTTTAGGCGAACGTTAAGGGTGATAATATCTTCCCTTTTACGTAACCGACCCGCACCATAGAATCTCTATTGACCAGTTAGGGTTCCTAGTGACCATAATACTAGGTGGCGACTCCTTAAACAAGGCATTCCCCCCTAAAAGAACAAGATGCCAGAAATCTGTTCTTTTCCAAAGATTGTAATTTCTTTACGCCGCCGCGATGTCGGGTGCGACACCTTTTATCATCTTAGTTCAACTTGTGCCTAAAGTTGGAGACCTAACATGAAGTTGGAGAGCTTATCTTCTTCAAACATATTCTTGATGTTGAGAATCAAAGAAATGAAGCTTTTAACATACTCCTGAATTGACTTCTCATGCCTAAGCTTCTTCAATTCCTCCCTCGCAATCCATGATGTATTGATTGACAGAAATTTCTCTTTCAGTTTTTGCTTGAAACGATCCCAAATCTTAATCTTAGAATGTTCAGCATTCAAGTCCTCTTTCATCCTCTTCCTCCACCACAACTTAACACCACCTATAAGATACATCATTGTGATATCAACTTAGTCAACTACCCTAATCTTAGCCACACTGAAGTATTGCTCCATATCCCATATAAAATTTTCAAGTTCTTTAGAACCTTTCTCCGTATCGAAAGGCTTCGATTTGGGCATTTTAGGCCTAGAATGTCTTACCCCATTATGAGTGTTTGCTATTGCCATCTTTAAGATGGAAATCGATTCTCAGTGACCTCCAATCTATGGCTTGTCTTAGATGCCAAGTCGATGTACAAACTCTCAACCCTTCCAGCATTTTCAATGGCTTCCCTTAGTCTATCAAGAATAGAATAATCTTTACCCTATTTGATCAATCCAATTAGACCTTCAATCCAAACAAGTTTTTTCCTAAATTGCTTCCATATTCGCTGGCATAACCAATCAGGCTACAAAGCTTCAAAAACAATCGCACTTGATACCAATTGTCAGAGGGATAAACAATTTACTTAAAATTCTAACCCCCATACGGTAGTCTAGTCCCATTAAACTAAGCCTTTACTTACCTTTTTGCTCGTGTTTGCCTACAACTACGTATTTCGCTCACCCAAGAGGGTTCATACATGTTAACTTGTCATCATCAAACATAATTAACACAAGCAATAAAATGAAATAATGCATAACATATACAAGAAAATTCTCAACCTTTATTATTACCTTAACAAAGGAAATACACAACACACTTATGTGTGCTTTGCAAAAACTTGTATGCTACATAGCAAAGGCTTTCAAGCCTATGTATAGATAGTATTATGAGAGTTACAAAGCAAAGCTGTCATCTTAATTTTTCAAAATATAGTGGGGTAGTTTCTCCCTAGTATTCCCTATGAATTTAATGGCCTCAATCCAACAACTGTTGGACAGTCTTTTTTATGTTTTCATGAACTTAGTGACTATTTAGAGCATTCCCAGCCATGCCCCACGTTTGACAGCCCATCACCCACGATCAGGACAGTCCTCCCCCCAACTAGCAATGTCTGAAAACAATCATAACTTCTCACAACTCAACTCTGCCACCACTTTTTCCTACAAGATGAACGTCTAACGAAAAGCTTTTATTGTCAGTTATGCTGTGTTTTATGCCAACCTAGATTGTTCATTATCCAATCCCCATGTTCATCCCAAGCCAATAACTCATGGCTTGCATGAACCATTACACGTTGTCGGCCAAATTTGCTGCTGTCTGCATAGGCTGACAATGTTTTTTTGCTATCGAACGCTAGGTAGTGTGCATTTGTTGGCACACCCTCATGCCTAGACCTCTAACACCCTCCTTGCTGATATAGTGTCCTAGGTATTCAATCTTGTCTAAACAAAAAGGAAAACTTACTTTCTTTGGCAAACAGCACATGATTCCTCAAATTTATAGAGTCATTCTATGATGTACCCATTTCTCCTCGAGAACGACTATAACGAGAGTATCATCAAAGAACACAGGAATAAACTCACTCAAGCAAGGCTTAAAGATGGTGTTCATGATGTTTTGAAAAGTAGAGGGTGCATTGGTCGATCCGAATGGCATGACTTACTCGTAATGCCTTTCATGTGTTCTGAAAGCCATTTTAGGAACATCAGCAGAATGCATCCTAATTTGATCGTACCTCAACCTTAAATCCATCTTAGAAAATATAACCGACCAATTATCCTTTTTTGCTTAACAAGCACAACAGGAGAAGAAAAAGGACTGGTGCTGTGTTGAATTATACCTGAACTAAGCAGTTCCTTCTCCATCTCTTCGATGAAAACCCTTTGTATATTGGAATATCGGTATAGCCATAAATTAATCGGATAGGTACTCTCCTTCAGCACTATTTGATGATCATGGGACCTGTGTGGGGGAAGTGATTTGGGTTCTGTGAAGACATCACCACATTCTGTTAATAGATGCTGCAAAGGGGATTGAGCTGACTTATGGTGCTCTTCAGTTTCACTGTTACATATAGCTCTGTTTCGTGCACTACATGCTCAATGTGGAGACTACAAATCTGTGCCTCTTGAATTTCTTTATACTTAAGTAACAATTTCTCCATTTAGAGGCCCTCAATCAGCTGGAGTTACACACTTGAGGATAAGGGTTTCTCTTTAGCCTTCCCATTAATCCTCATGGTCTGATATCCATTTGCACCAGTGATTGCATTCAATGTAATGTAGGTATCAAGGAGTTCTTCTCCCACATCATATTCCTCCTCCTTCTTAATTATGCCATCGTCATCTTATGATTCGCCCCCACTTCTATTAAAAACAGCTGCTTTTTCTTACTCTTATGATTCTGACTATAAGCTTCATCACACCAATTGCATAACTCCTCATCTCTCCTAGCATCCCTTCTTTCAAGCTCTGACTGGATAAGTTTTTGCGGTGCAAAATTAGTTTTGTGTAGTGTTCACAGGTTGGGTTGTTTGGTGTGGTTTCATTGTATGGGGTTGTGTGTATGTAGGTAAGAGAAACGAGGATGGTTGGGTGGCTTGGTTTTGGGGTGGAAGTGTGCTTATGACATTGGCTAGAGTATTTCATATCTGCTTGGCTAATGGCTTCGTCAAGTGACTTCGGTTGGCCTTTTCTACTGCAATTTGAAACTCTGGAGATAACCCTCCTATGAAGAATTTAAAGCAGATTCTTCACTTATCTAGTCCTCATGTCATCAAACATGGCCAAGCACCATACAATTGGCTCATAGCATACCCAGATGGATATACATTATGTCCTGCCACATTTGCTCGATAGAGGGCTCCCTGCATTTGAGCTAATCCATGCTGACCCCAAAGACATGGTTGTGTCCTTGGCCAAGGTTACCACTAATGCCCCCATAATGCCTCTGTGAAGCAGTGTGAGTCGGTGGTATGATATGAGGAGACCCGATATGTGGACCTGACCTAGCTCACCACACATATTTCTCATCACAGAAGCACTAGTGGCAATGCTAGTAATAATAATGTGTGGCACAGATGGGTTAGTTGCACATGGATCTGCCCTTAAGACTCACTCTGTCCCAACATTCCACCTCCAGCTGAAACGTGACCGATTCCAGGATTTATCGTTGTGTTAGCATCCTGGGAAACTACGTCTTTAAGTAGTCCTAAGGTAACATGACTGCCTTAATATCTGCTCTCATCGTTGCTACTTCAGCCATAGTTTGAGCAGTCGCAGCCTTGGTTTACTCGCGGCCTGTTGCATCTGTTCTTGCTGGTTCTTCTGAGTACCAAACTTGGCATCAAACTGGTCAAATCTGGTGTTGATATCCAAAAGTAGTAGTGCCTTGAACATGCTCATCTCGTTTGGGTTCTTGTATTTTTTTTTCCTCGAGTTTGATATGAACATCTGAGAAGGCTACACTTGCTGATCTCCAGTCAAAGTCCTTCAACTGGTTGGTGACCTAGATGGATGTAGAAAAGAACCATAAAACCAACGCACCATAAGGAAAGAGTGGCCCTTTCTAAACTCCATTAAATAATGAGCAAATGAGCTCGTGTTCCTTCAATTGTTCTTGTACCTGTTTTTCCAAGGAGAGGAGACAAGGGGTATCAAGAGCCAAGACAATCAGATTCACTTGGTAGAATGTGAAGCAGCTGAAAAATTATTGCACGAGTTTGGATCACCATGAGCCGACGATAATCACAAAATGACAGATCCCACAATTTACGTGAACAGGGACGTGCAATAATTTCTCAGGTTATCCTTGTGTTAAAAACATTCTTTCTTGAACCTGCCCTCCCTGTGTTTATCCTGTCGTGCCATTTTTTTGGCCTCCATGGCCCCTTACTAGCCTAAGACCTTGTCCCATAGCTTGAAAACAAATGCTTTTGGAACCCTTTTTCTTTCCCTGGACCTACACCTCGCTGATATAGGGGTATCATACTCTCTTTTCGAGATTTTATTACTAATTTCGGATGCCTTTGTTGCAACCAGCATTCAAACATGATTACCAATAATTATAGGCTTGGCTTATGCCAGCTGAGATGAGATTCATCACCTATTCACCTTAGCTGTAAACATGGCGTCATGGACCGAATCTGAAAAGCGAAGGTTCCTTTTTTTCCTTGGATGGGTTAGGGTGACCTCTCCAAGTAGCTTTTATAAAAGGGTCATCACCCCGAACAAGGCACACCAATGCAGAAAGTAAACTGCATGTACCTTAAAATTCGTCTTTCAAGGAACAAGTGTATCACATAGAAGGGGCACAATTGTGCCAAAAGGCCAGAAACAATCAAAGTAATTTTCATTCATTCTTTTTCTATGGGTAGACAATCGAGTGATGACTGTAGAGGCCAACAGAGCCTGGACTTATTAGTCTGTTGAAAGAGAATTGATTTGTACATAAAAGAAAACATATAAAAAAAAAGGAAAGAAAAAAAGATGAAGGTGACAGACTTATTTTGTACAAAATGAAAAAGTGAGTCGCCTGCATCCAGTTTATTAATTGTTTACGAGGATGGTGGCGACGGAGCCACTGATGCCTTGCAAATAGGGCACCAATTTTTCAGACTTAGCCATTGATGTATGCAGGACATGTGATATCCATGCTCACATTGTAACCTTCCCACTTCATCTCCAACAACATACTCTTCCTGAAATAGTAATCAGGTAGCATGAGAAACAGGGTGATGTATTAGAGAGAGAGAGAGAGAGAGAGATAAGAAACAGCAGAATAAATTCGCTCCTCCCATACTCATTTTCTTTAGAGTAACTTGTACCCTAAAGTCTAACTAATGAAACTACCATTTCTTTTGGCTTCTCACTAACTGGATTTTCGGATTATCTTATAATTATTGTTCTTTATATTTTCTTGAAAATGGATAAGCTCAGACTTGTTTGACTATAACTTGATCAAACCTCCAGGCTCATTGAGGTGAGAAACCAAAATGGCCTGGTTTAGCACAATTGCTTCTACATCTAGGTCAAGTCACCATGCTAATGCTTTGAATTCAATCAAAATGTGTAAAAAAAAATCCAAATAAATGAAAGGCATATCTTAGACAAGACAAAAACTGAAAAAAGAAAATAGCAAGAAAAGGGGGGAAAATCAAAGACTATAGGAAAAGTTATGAACAGAAAAAGACCTGACAGATGCTGCACTTGATGTCATCCTTGTCACCTTCAAGGTTTGCAGTCGCATCCTCCATAGGAGTGGAATGATAAGTGCTAGTCTTGAGGCATTCTGACAAGGCTTCCTCTGTTAGTGCTGTGCTCACAGTACCCATTCTCTCTTCAAGAGCTAATAGTTCCTGTCAGAATAGCAAAAATGTGAGGTTGAAGATGACATAACTTGTTCAGGAGACTTTCAACTCTTTGTTGATGAAGCACAGCAGTTTGAATAACAAAACCAACAAGAAACACAAGAGCACATAAAGCAAGAAAGGAGGGAAAGTATAAGGACATAATCGGAGAAAGATATACTGCATGAGTTATTATAACACACTCACAAACCTCATATGACATATTGTCGATATCCAGTCTCATGTCTCTATGTTGATCATGGAAGTTTAGTCCATTAAGGACCAAACTGGTCTCCAAAACAAGCAATTGCTGCAAGACAGCAAAGAAGAGTCAGGCACATATATGTAACCATATGAAATCAAAATGGCAAAATTTTAACAACCTCATATGTTAGTTCTTCATCTTGTTCAATCCTCTGGAGTGCCAATAATACCTGTACAAAATTATTTAAACATTGTGTTCAACTAATGATATGATCAGGCACAAAAGTATAGCGAAACAAAATATGGAATAAATACCTCAGCAATCCCAACCATATTGTAGCGCTGGAAGCTCTCACGATTCATCAAAGATTGGGCATTGCTAACTTCTGGACTGGATGGCCTAATACCCCGTAAACTCCCATTGCTACTGCCAGGTCGACCATAAGAACTTGGGCGGCCTAAAGAGGTTTCCACGGAGAAGTGGTGTGATGAACTCGGAGCATTCAAATCCAGGGACATATCAGGTTGAGATGTTAGTGGGATCTCATTTGCTGATAAATTGTTTCCAGTTCCTTGGTTAGCGACCCTTGCCCTCGTGTAGCCACTGAGTGGTCTTCGAGACCTAATTGATGCAGCACTGCTATCCCTATTCAAAGTTCCAGTTCTAGCTCGCCTTGAATCAGAAATGGAGATACCGGAATTTGAACTAGAACTCCGCCCTTCTAATGATGACCCAATCATCCTTTTCCCCCTGGCAAAGGAACTACTTTCTCCATCACAAATTCTCTTGTTGAATGTGTCTTTCCGTCTACTTAGATTTAAATCTGATGATGAAGAACCTGAAGAGGAAGAATCAGATAATGTATTGCATCTGAGATTTCTGTGACCAAACCTGCTGGCATTCAGACGAGTTCCCTGAATGGTGCTTTTGGATGCCAAAGAAACAGGTGACCCCACTACAGTCTCGGGGTTTACCAATCCTGATTTCTGATGAAAATTCCAATGAGATCTTGCACTTTTTGATACACCGGAGCTTCCAGCTTCCATTGAGGTAATATCACTTGAACCAGATCCATCGGTTTCAGGGCGAAGGTCTAACTTAATCCTTCCAGAAGGTGGTGTAACTTCATCCTGACCACTCCCAGTTTCTGAGGATTCTGATTCTAGCTGAGAAGAAAACTTTTTACGAGGTTCCTGCAAGGAATTTCTAGGTTTGCTGATGGCAGAGAAAGCCTTATTAGACGGGCTTCCATTTTTTTCCTTGCCACTCGAGGAAGATGAAATTAATGGCCTTGGCCTTGAAGATTTGGCTTTTTCTGAACTTATTTGAGTACCTTTACTAGAGTTCAGTCTGCCACTGCATCCAATTCGGTTGCAAAACTGAGCTTTTTGATCTCTATTGTTAGCAGTATCTCTCAAAACATGGGGAGATCCCTTTCTAGAGACAATGAACCGATCACCAGCTCTCTTACCAGAATAGTCATCCATGAATGGTATAACTCCCTTAAATCTGCGACAACAACAAATTAAATCTATTGTTAAGACCATTAAACCTCTTAAAAAGCTACATCATATGAAATGGAAAAGGCTAGCCGCATGGCAAACATCTTATAAAAAAGAAGAATGTACCACTACATTATCCACACTATACACTATTAGAAAATGCAAGGCATAACTAGGAACTATGAATGATTCAATAGGCAACTTAAAGAAAAAGGAAACCTGCTGCCAAAATCTAACTCAAGAATAAATTACATTCTCAATCATCATTGATGGAAAAAATAAACACTTAACAATAAGATCAATCATGCATTAGATTACAAAACCATATAAGGTGTTTATGTCAAAGTAACTATGAACATTATTGGAGACACATACGATGCATCTAAAAAACTACTACATGATAAGTCCCTGGTCCATCCAATCATTATAAGACAATGCAAAGTGCAATCCAAGAATCTCCATTTTTATTGCCATTTACCAAACCATACAACAGCCAAGTGCCAAAGGAAGAATTCAGAGTAATTGCCAATCAAGATTTTTTCAGATTACAATGGCTCCAAAAGAGGTGTTATTTCCAGTCGCAAATATCTGCAAATTTGCTCAAAAATTCTTATTGAGAATACTCATAGGTTTGTCTTTGAAGAACCCTAAATAAACATTCAACAATGCATTAATTGGTGGTATGTGTGCCACAGAAATTGATTACCATCACGCACAAATCCCATAAAAACCAAATTAAGATCCACACCTTCAGTATTGCTACAGGAACAGAACATGTTTAGAGTTTGATCTAACATTCTAACCTCAAGTTTAAGCAACAGCAGATAAACAGATCGTAATATCTTCAAACAACAGTCTAATTCCAGCCATCAAATTACTCCACTCCTTTGCCTCACTGGTAAATAATTTATTTATTTTCAAATATACATCCTTTCCCTCTTCTGCTCATAAATACAGTAAATAAATATAGCAAAAAAGAAAAAGAATTCAAAACCCAATTACAAGAAACTTAAACACCTGACAAAACAAAACAGACATAAGGTAATAAAAGAAACCATGTTCCTTAAATTAAGAACCTACCAAGAACCAATCACATAAACCTACAAAAACAAACAAAAAAAAATCACATAGTGAAAAGACAAGAGCCTTAGTTTCCATTTGACAACTATATCAATCCTGATCACTCAAAGACAGGAAAACAAGAAAAACCAAACATGCAAAGAAAGATAAAGAGAACAACCAGATGGCAAGACTTCCACAATTCAGTTCCAAAAAAAGTGGGTCTCTTCAGTGTTTTTAGAAACCAAAGCTCTCTTTTTTATCTGAATTTTTCTCCACTCAATCTGTCCCTTATTTTCCAAAAATAACCTGACCTTTTCTCCGTGATTCCAGGATTCCATCAAATGAAAAAAAAAAAACCAAAGAAATTCAACCAGCTTTCACACTTACAAAGACAGAAAATTCAACAAAAAAAAAACAAAAATATAACCAATCAAAACAAAAAAAAAAACCACAAACCACATAGCAAAACACAAAAAACTAGAGCAAAGCCAACTCTTCTTGTTCAATTTTGAGTAAAAACCAAGAAAAAGATGAAAACCCGTGTGCTCTGGTCTACCTTTTGTTCTTCTTTTCCTACTGTGTTTGTTCGATAAAGAGGGAGAGGCTTAATGAGAGAAAAGGAGGCGTTTTTCAGAGAGAGAAAGTCAGTAGAGAGAGAAGTGGGAAAAAACGTGTGTGTTTGTATTGTTTTTATAAATGAAGAAGAAGAAGAAGAAGAAGGAAGGCAGGATGGAAGATCCAAATATTAATTAATCTAATTTTTGTTCTTCCAATTTACCTTTTGTTACTTTCCTTCTTATTTTTAACGGCAAGATTAAGATTTGTTTCTATCCTAATTAAAAGATAAATGAGTGATATGAAGAGCTAATAAATTAAATTTAAATTAAGATTTATTTATATCCTAATTAAAAGATAAATTAGTGATAAGATAATAATATTGATAATGGTTAAATTAAACCCATTTTAATTCAATAATGTTAATTTCAAGTATTTAGATTCAATTTTTTCTCTATGAAAATAATGTAATTGATGTATTAATAATGTGCTCAACAACACAAGCAGAATTATAATACGAATAACAAGTTAATGTGAATTCTAATTCGACTTTAATTTACATAATAAAATAAATCATTATACTTTCTTATGTTTTTTTTTTCCCTCTAGCTTGTATAAAAATGGGGCCTCTCATAACCATTTTCTCTTATCTTAACGTATAATATTAAATATAAATATTGATTAAATATCAATTTACATGATAAAATAAATTATTAAAGTTATCTTTAGTTAGGCTTTTAATGAAAAATCTTATGATGCTAGTGATATATATTAGTTATTTTTTAGATTCATTTTAAATAAAGATATTAATATAAAAATGAGATATAATATAATCTTTTAAAGTAATAAGAATATTTTTATTTCAGATTTTTTTTCTCAATCCTATGTTTTTATTTTTTTAAAATAAATCTAGAAAATATTTAATAGATGATATTAGTTACTCTCAAGCATCGTAAAAATATTAAAAAATAATAATAAGTTTGATTAAAGAATAAAAATTAAAAAATAAAATAATTTGTTTATAAAAACTTTTGAAATGAATTTTTATCTTTTTAAAATTTTATCTGAAAATGTATTCTTGATATACTTATCACTATTTTATATGAAAATTTGACCTAAGATGAACATAGATGTTTCTTGACCATGTAATATTTTCTTGACGTGATGAGTATTTTATATGATAGTTTATTTATTATTTATTAATTGATTAATCGATACGATGGGCTATGGAGGAGTTAGTGCCGTCCCAGTAAGTAAATGAAAGAAAAACGTGAGCCTAAGTGAGTGAGGTTTTTTTGGCCGTTGGATTAAGTACGTGTGGAAGTCAAAGATCTACGGCTATTGATGACCTTTACATCACTTGCTTTATTTATGCTCTTTTTTTTTTGGACGGGAAAAGGTTGCCCCACGCCACCTCTTCTTGAGCCGGCTAGCCTCTTATTTTTACAAAAACATTTATTAAAAAAAAATAAAATTATCCTATTTCTTGGATTATGAAAACAAATATTCTCGAATTTTTTTTTAAAAAAAAAACAGAAAGTATTCAATAACCTTTACATGTACAGTACAGTACAGTATTGCTGATATCTTTTGGCTGGGGAGATATTTTTATGGCTCGATTTCCTTTTTTTTTTTTCCTCTCACTTTTTTTTTTAGTTTTATGGTATGATATTCTTCCTGGTACTTAAGCATTAAAACCAAATATTTTTCTATTTATATTTAAAATAAATTATTCATAATGGAGTTGGTGTAAATCTTTCTAATAATATTCATTTCTTCCATTTTAATTATATATAAACTATTTCAATCCACAAAAAAAGTGCTAATTCTTTTAATAAATTATCCATGCCAAGGAGATTGAATCGACTCCTCTTTAATTTTTATGGAATTATAATATTGCTTTTCTTATTTTTGTATGTATATTAGAGTTTAAATATTTTTTATTTAAAAAAAACTTGTGGAATCCATTCAAATCCTAGCTGACCTTGTAAGAAAAAAAAAGTAAGACAAAACCACGTCACCATGGACTTATATTTTGTGGTCATGTATATTTAAAAATCAACAAATTTCATTCTGCAAAAAAAAAAATAAAAAAATAAAAAAAATCAACAAAGCACAATTTCACAAACTCCCTTTTATTTTTTTTTGTTGTCAACCACGTAATTAATTAATTAATTAATTAATTAATTGTCACAATTCACAGTGTTGCCATCTTGGAAATCGAAACAATCATTTTATGTGGTGATCTGCTCAAACTTCCAAACACTTGGATTTGGAAAAGTGTCTCTAAGTGCTCCAAATTATTTTCCATCTTTCTTTGTTTTTGATAACCTCTAGTCATATATATTAAATGAAATAGTTACATTGACGGGTTATTTTAGACAAAAACGAAGTATGATTTAGAATAAATATTATTTTTAATAAAAAAAATATATTCATCTAATTAAATTTAATTGACTGATAATTTAATTGACTTGGTTAAATTTTATCTAATTCTAGCTGTGTTAATATCAAATATATTTTTTAAATATAAAATAATATTATTTTAATAAAAAAATAATTAATCTAGTAATTTATGAATTGATATTAAAGTTTTTTTTAATCAAACTGGAGTTAAAAACTTTAAAAACTAAATAAGCATTTAAATTGTGGAAATTAAAAAACTTTTCATTTGTATTTGCCTCTCATGCTTTCAAATTTTTTCTTTAGTTTTTTTTTTTTTTGCTAAAACTTCATTATATTTTTTTTTTGAATGTCAAGACTTTTTATTTGTATATATTTTTCATTATATTACTTGTCATGGTTATATTCAAAGGAAATTATGGTTGTAAAAGTAGAAAATGTTACTCTTCATATTTATAATTTTTTTTTAAATTGATGATGATTACATAACGAGACACCTTAAACCTTTTATAAGAATTATAATAATTAATAAAAAAGAAATCGAAAATTGTATCCCAATAAATCTTCAATATTTCCAAAAAATTCAAAAAATATTTCTAGGTAAAAAAAAATAAAAACAAGTGAGTAAAATCACATAATAAGCCTTTCTTTAATTGTTTTTAAGAAATAAAAGATAAATAAAAAAACTTTTAAATGTGTTGTTTGAATATCACAAGAACATATAATAAAACACAAGCTTAATTAAAAGAAAAACATAAAATATAAATTCATTACATAATCCAACAAAAATACCCCAAAAATTAATGATCATTTATATATCTTCTTGTGTACTCTATATAGGAAAGGACGGCATAAATTATTATACTTTTTAAGAGACGACAAATCATAGTGGCTTCTCGGAATAAAGGTTCAAAAACTCTCATTGTTGATGGGCCGGTGGTGGTGGTGGTGGTGGTGCTGTTGAAAGGCATTACTAAATTAATTATGTTGACAAAAAGTCACTTATTAAGCTAATATATATTTTGGTCATCCCATTAATAAAATAAAAAGAATAAAGAAAAATTATTGTTTTGGCCATCACTTTATCATATAGTTGAGCAAAGGTTCCCAACCCCACAATATACAAAGTAGGTGCTCGTGGGGCTTTGATTCTCATCTATTGAATATTTTCATCTTAGTTTTATATATAAAAAATAAATTTAACCCAAAACATAATTATTAAACCTAGTTTCATTCTGTACTTATCCACACACTGAACATAAAAAAAATTTATTTAAAAGCTCATTTAGTGTAACTCAATAAAATACAAGACCGACTTCTTTTTATTTACTTTTTTAAATGATTTAGTTTTTATTTTTTAAAAAATTAAAATAGTATTATTATAATTAACTTATATTAATTTAGATTAACCCAGTGAACTTCTAACCCGAACAGACTTTCATATTAGAGAAAAATCAATATTAATATTAGTTGCTAACTGGTAAATGATAGTTTTGTTGCTACTAAATATTTTTTTTAAGGTGATTTGGTATTATAATTAACATGTTGTTTTCTATAAAATAATAATAAAATATCTATTTTAATTTTGTATTTTTAAAAGTAAAAGCCGGCTACCTTTTATTTATTGTCTAATATTCAATTTGATCTAAAAAAAATATTAATCAACAGACAGTTTAAAGATATTAGATTGAGTTACAGTGGGTAAATAAAACCAAAACTTTTATTTTTCTTTCAAAACCAGAAATAAACGGATGAAAATGAGAATTTAACTCAAGAGCTCATTTATTTTATTCTACAAAACTACTCAGGCCCAGTGATCGAGTGAGTTCTTACTCACTTTATTATCAAATTAATATGTTACATGTATAGCTGGTAATAATTAATAATTAATTATAATTATAATTATAAAATGTTGAAAATATCCCAAACAGGAAAGAAAGGATGTCAACAAAAAAACAGTATGAACACAAGGATTACACTGCCAGTTGTAACACAAAGAATTAAGAGCCAATTTTGCCACTAACCAAGACCCATGACATAATTATCCTCCCCCCATCTTCTTGTTCACTAGTTAAATTAGGATAGCATAAGAAGATTTGCAATAATAATAATAATAATAATTAATAAAACAGAATAAATTAATTCTCCAACAGCACCCATCATCAATTTACAAATCATCTCCAATTATTAATAGAGAAAAGAAAGACATGACCTGCATTAATAAATTAGTCTAAAAAAAGATTATGCACAAATTGGCTTAAGCCACCATCTATGACAGGTCACCTTTGATGATGATGTGGACAAAGCCGTCAGGAAGTTGCCTAAAGCCCCAAGTTCCTCCACAACAACTGCAAAAGTGGGGTTTCGAGGTGCTTTGCCAGCACCGGTATTTGGCTGGCTAATCCAATATTATCTCTTTATTTATGTGGTGCGGTGTGATTCTAACCATAATTTACAAAAAAAAAATCTAAATTATTATATTTTTAATTTTTATTTTTTAAAATTGTAATCGCAGAAACCAAAACAGCAACGGAAAACACAAACTAAGTTCAAGTTCGGTGTTCCAGGGCGGAAAAGGAGAAGGGTGACCTGTTCAACAAAACCAAACCCTTTTGTTTTTGTTTCAAGCTGACAAATTTGAAGCAATAAATTAATTACCAAGAAGAGGGAGTTTTCTGGAGTCCAATTGTCAATGGCTTATTGGCTATCACAGCTACAGGAAGGATGTTTGCCCTCTATTGAAAACAAAAGGGACGAGCCTGAAAAGTACCCTCTTGCCTCAGCTCTTCCTCAATCTAGACATTTTCTTATCAACTTTGGTCCCTCAAGTTTTAATAGTTTAAGAATTTCCATCCATATGAGTCGATTGATCATGAATTCATCTCGATTAAATGCAGTTAATTTTCTTTTATAAAAAAAAGATATAAAGGGATCCAATTGAGAACAGATCCAAATTATTTCCAGGCAAAATTGATAATATGGAAAGATTTCAATCATATCTCACGGACATCGATGACCCACACTTAATTAACCAGGAGTTGCCAAGTGCAATTAGACAAACAAGCAGTTGTTTTTCCTTCTTGGTTGTGTTTTAAGGGAAAAAAACATTTGACCATCCTTAGTTTCATATTTTTTTCCTTAAAGCCTACAAATTAAGTCTGAAAAAGCGCATACAGCCAATTGTATGAGTAGGTGGATTTCTCTATCAACCTGAGAAGGAAACGAGGGAGATGGAGAAGAAAGGTGAAACTCCATTTTGCATATGTGTGGACATCCATGGCCGGGCTCCAATCTGAATGAGATCACTCTCTTCCACAATAACAAGAATTGTGCTGTTATTCATTGGAGTCTTTATCTAATATCATTAGAGACCTGTTTGTGGGCTAAGCAGCCATCACAGACCACCTTGTTATGCAACTAGTTTATGAAAATTCATCATTTGTTCGTAGACCACCTTGCTAATTTCAATGAGAATCCTTTTCAATTGAAGAAAAAATAAATCTAAGAATCTTAACCTTTTCCTTTTCTTTTTTTAATATTGAAAATCTCTTAACCAAAAGAAAGGACAATGAGTTCTTGATAGAGAAAGCATGAGTGATTTGATCCCTTTGATTTGTAAATGATTTTTTAAAAAATTAATCAACCCAAGTTTCCTTTTTGTTTCTATTTAATCAATAAATTAATTGTCACATGAATTAGATCGGTTGTATCGAGACTTTCTCTATGTTTTTCTTTTTATATATTTGACATTTACCAATTCTAAAATAAATCTTGAGAATTAAGTTTCTTTCCCATCATATTTAGATAAAAAAAATCAATATTTAAACTAATTTATTCATAATTTTTCTAATAAATTCTTACGAAGTTACATAACTTAATTAATCCAACTCATTAAGTATTTATTTAATATTGTGATTATTTTTGTTTTTCAAAGTATTTTTAAAATTACTTTTCACCTGAAAAAACATAAATTTCATATTTTTTAGATGATTTTAATATAATACATTAATATAAAAAAATAATTAAAAAATAATTATCTATATGGTTGACCATGTGAGCCAACAAAGAGAGTTTAAGACTTGGTGATGTGGTTACCATTACTGTGACATGGCCACAATTTTTAATACTCTAGACGTCGTCCAATCTTAGATGATGTATTCTATCACACAGCTTATATATAATTGTTTTGATCATAACTACCATACCTTATAATGAAACCACCTACACTTGATAATTCTTCCTTTAATTAAGAGCTTATATAATTAATTACAGCTAAAAACGTTGTTATGTGTACGTGAGTACCAAGAAAGAGAATTAAGTTTCTAAGCATTGAAAAGGTCAACATTCCCTCCTCCACATGTGCAGGTTGCTTGATATCGATGATCTGTCATTATTTGATTTCATGGCCTTCCATTATCTCCACAACCAAAGCCACCACCGTTTCTCCTTTTGTTTTGCGCAATTCACTCTCCTTTATCAATCCCAATAACCATATTTCCTCTCCTTTCTTCATATACTCCTTTCTTTTGCTTTCTCATGGCATAGCAATCAACAATATTACTCTTCCTCGCCCCATTTCCTTGCCTCGATCAAGGTACGAGACATGTATTTCAAGCCATCTCTCGCTCTCTTTTTGCTTGTAATGTCAATCTATATTGTATTTCTATTGTTTTTTTTATTAGTTTGTAGTTTGTTTGTCTTACAAGAAACCAAGCAAAGAAAATCTTCTTTTCGTTTCTAGCTAGCATGATCGATTTAATTTCTAGATGGTCTTAAACAAAGTGTTTGCTAAAAATAAATAAATTCATATATGTCACCAAATTCCTCTCTTTTGTTCCATATATAATAAGAAATCTTCAGGAATAATTAAGAATCATTTTAGCTTCAGATTTTTTATTTCTTTCATTTGAATGTACCCACTTGCCCTAGACACGAATGAAACCTTGCCCTAGCTGACAAAAATCATGTCACCAATTCCTTTCTTCTTGTCCGTAAACGATGAAGTTTTCAAGCTTGCTATTCTTTTACTTTGTTTGAATGTAACCGGCCTTTGCCTATAGAACATAAATTAAACCTTGGTCAACGACATGAGCAATGGCAAAGAGAATGGTGCAATAAATGAGCTTTAAGATACTAGTTTATGCTGATATATAAATGAAGGTTAGCAAATTGCATCATTTCGGCTCCATTGAATGGGTGGAAATGAAGCAAATTAGAGACATACATTGTGATTTTTTGAGCATATGATTGGACAAATATTATGGAAATTTTGCTTGTTTATTGGACATAAAATCATACATAGAAAAAAACTTCGCAAACCCAAAAGTAGAAACAAGACAAGAAGTACTAATCTATTCTGACAATAGAAATCGAGCAATTCATTGCAGATTGTGGGTTCCTGTGATAATGCAGGATCTTTTAGAAGTTTTTGAGCTCAAAAACTTGAAAATATATGGCAACAAGTGCAACCAATAGCACCTTGAAGAAGGAGAAGAAGGCCACACCCTCTTCACATCCTCACACGAATACTCGCAAGCAAGGAGTTTCAAGACCAGCCAGCCCTTCATCAGGCTCCACGAACAAGGATAATTCCAGCACCCCATCAGGAAAACCTATCCCAAACTACCTCAAGCCTACGTTTAGCTCAAGACCTGAGCCCTTAAAACAAGTTAAGAAAACTGGCCATGAAGACACCACTCAAAAGCCTGCTCTTCTTAGAAGAAGATCCTTTGATAGGCCTCCATCTCTTCATCACCATGTACAAAAACTAGACCCCTCATCAGATCCTAAAGAGAGACTGGGTCGGGACAGAATGATAGGCACTGCCCGATCTTCATCTTTTTCATCAAAAAATGTTACTTCACCAAAAACTGTTGTGGACAGGAATGCCCCAACACATAAGCCAGGAAAATCTCATCAGCCACTGACTACAAGGACAATAGGGAGGAGTATTAGTCTCTCTAACAAGAAAGTGACCAATGCTCCTGTTTTGCCGAAGGAGCCAGTTAGTCATGATGGAACTCTCAATTTGGATCTTGAAACCATGCTAGAAAGCAATGAAGAGACTTTTTTGGCTCATGAAACTGAAGAGATACTGGATAATGTGAGCGAGGAACAAGTTCCTTCTGATTCACCAAAGGCTGAAAATGAGGAAGTGCATATTGATGCTGAAGAAACTGAAGTTAACAATGGTGAAGATGAGAAGCTCATCAAGGGTTCTAACATTCCCACGGTAGCTGGAGGAGAAATTAATGTCTCCGCATTAGCAAAACCAGTTGAAGAAACCGAAACTGAGTTGCATCAAGAAAACGAAGATCAACATGAAGGAGAGGAGAATAATGGCAAATTAGAAGAAAGCATCAACGCTAATGCTAACCCTGAAGAGGGTATCGCAGATGAGGCTAAAGTTGAGGCTGTTGATAAAGAAAGAGTGGAAGAGAACATTGTGAACGACAATGCAGTTTCTGATGAAGAACTTGTGGGTGAAGAAAAGAAGCATGAAGACATGAACCAAGGTAATGAAGGAAGTGAGGAACTTAAGCCCCAGGAAGGACAAGATCAAGTAGTGAATAATGTTCATGAAGAAGAAAAAGCACCAGATGCAGCTGATTCGTCACAAAAGAAGCAAGTTGTACAAGGAAACAAGAAGGAATCTCATGCTGCATACAATGATGTGATCGAAGAGACTAAGAATAAGCTACTTGAGGAGAGAAAGAACAAGGTGAAGGCACTGGTTGGGGCTTTTGAGACAGTCATAGACTATGAATCTGGTTCTAAATAAACCTAACTGATGACGACATCCAGACAATTCTCCATTGAATTGGAGTAGCTGAAGCTTATTTAATTTCAAGGTTGCTGATGTGTGGATATTGTTGTCTTTAGAAAAACATTGCTGTTAATGTTCTAGAATACATGACTCCTGTTTGTTTTCTGTTTTCCTTTTCATGATACATAGCCAAGAACATGTACTTAATCTGTGAATTTTTTGTATGAAAACGTTTGTTATAGACTGGTACATATGTCTTGCTGCTGATAATTCCTGACAACTAACATTTGAACTGGATTTTCCCTGATGATATTTACAAATATTGCTGTATTGAATTCATCATACGACAACTAATGACTTTATAAGAACAGAATTCCTGGCCCCAACAAATTTTTGTATCAATTCTGTCCTCAAAGTTTCAGAAATACCCAATCAAGCCATTCCATTCAGATTTGGTCATATATCCATCATTTGTAGGGAACTTAAGATTTTCAATTAAGGAGTTGTAATAGAGAAACCAAAATTGTTTGGGGATAGAATTGATACAAAAATTTCTTTGGGGAAAAAAAATGATACTAGCCTAAAGAATATTTTCTTAAAATCAATATTTATATTATATTTAACTGCAAAGAAACCTGCCTTTCCATCAACCGTTGCCAATATCCAAAATTAGCAAATAAAATCTCTGCCCTCTTATCAATATCTTCATCAGAACCATAACTTATGAGTTCTGAACCTTTCAGGTTTCAACACCTAGACTTGTTTTGATTATCGATTCAACATGTTCAATGGCTACAATTGAAAATTTTAATTTGGGCCATCAAAGCTCAACCTTCTTCTCCTCCTAGAGGAAGAAGAAGCATGAATAAGAATTGAAACCAAACGCCACTTTCTCAAGTTGAAGCTATGTAGAAAGTTTATTTTCTTGATTGCTTATCCTAAAAGGGCCCAATCTTGACCAATTCTGTATCCCCTCTGTGTGATTTCATCTTTTTGTTAAAATGTAAACAAAAAAAGATAGTTTGATGCAATGTACAGTGAAAGATAGAAAACGAGGATTTTTTTAAATTGCAGTTCTAAATATTCTAAAGTTTTCCTACTATTACAACCGGACGAGACAGCATTCACGAAGCTTTCTTTCTATTCTGATATCTTTTCGTTACTGTCTAATATTTTTCTGTGTAGTTCTGTTCATCTTGACCATTTCTCCTAAACCGTTTTGGTAACGCTATCTTATTGAACTTTGAGAATCGGTTCTTGATCGCAGTGAATAGGAAAAAGGGATCAGATCACACATTGACGAACTTTTCCAAAACCGAAACTTCCAGAGGAGTGGATCAATGACATTGATGGAAACAATATAAGAAAGATCACCAGCACAATAATATAAAATTCTGCGAAAAAGGGTCACCACATAAAATTCTTTTCGATTAGTCTGTCTCTTTACAACTCAAATAAATAAATAAAACAACCCAAACAAGATAGGAAATTAAGAGTTGTAATTAAAAATAAAAAAATAAAATAAAATTACTAATAAACTAGGAAATATAAAAATAAAGAGAAATAACAAAATTGGCACTTTTAGGGTCTAATTTGAAGGTGTTCCAAGTCTCGACAGATTTTATTCAACCAACTCTCATGTAAAGCTGGGCCTTTTAAACTGTCTAGCCAAATTTGAGAGTGATCTCATGATAAGATTGAAAGTTATGAATTTTTTTTATCAAGCTGATCGGTATGCGCAATCTAGACCTTTTCATGGGTTTAGTCTTGTCTCATCTATCCATAAATATCCCTACAAGACTATCTATGTAGCCTAATTATAGCAGATCCATGACCGACTCCTCATAACCATAAGTATTGTCCTTCCCTCCAATATCCTCTGCCATGGGAAGCAATTACATCTATAGAAACAAAAAAATTCTACAAATCAGAATTTTTCATGTGTCATTTTTATTTTAGTTTTATATAAAATAATAAAATTAAATTAAAATAAATAACATAAAAAATAAATGAGATTTCATATGTTTCTTGACCACTGAAAGGTTGATATACAAGCCCCTACAAACCTCTATAAATAGAGGGTCTTACCCTTGTTGTTACCAATTTTTTGGTCGTCACAAAAAAAAAGAGAAAATACAAAAGGGATAAAAAATATATTCAACAGAAAATAAAAAAAATAATAGCAGTGAAAAGAGGATGTCAGAGCACCCAGAAAATAACAAAAAATTGGTTGAGAAAGTTTAAAAATATAAAAATTAAAATTTGACTATATATTTTTGACTGATGAAGGCTCTATTAACAAAGAAAATTCAATTTGAGAAAAAAGTCCAAAATCAGATATTTAAGGACTCAATTAAATTTTATTGAAGGTTTAATTGAATTTATGGAGGGTTTGATTGTAATAAAAAATGTTTTTCAAGTCAATTTTGAGCTTTAATTGGAAGAAATTAAAGTCCAAGGATCAAATTATAATTTTTAAGAGTTGATTTGGTCAAATCAAGGGCTTAATTGCATAAATATTAAAGTTTGATGGGTAATTAGGGACTTCATTAAAGAAATCCAAAACCAAGGACCAAATTGGAAAATGCACGTAAATAAAGGGACTGAAATTGACCGAATCAGGGGCTAAATTGAAGAAATTGAAAGTTTATTGATCAATTAAGGTTCAAAATACACAAATTCATAACTAAGAATCAGTGAAAAAGATAGCCAACTTTAGGGCTGACATTTGAATCTAGTAGGGATACAATTGAATTGATTCTTAAAATTAAAATTGCAATTGAGAACTTGATTAAACAAATAAGAAATTAAGAACTGATTTGGAATTAACACATTTTGACTCCTTTTTCTTTTAAATGAAACGGCATATCTTGTTCAAAGCGACGCCGTTTCATGCAATGTTCACATTAAAAAAAGAAGAGAAGCACAAAATGGTACCATTTTAAACGACCCTGTGCTTCTTCTTCTTTCCCTGGACGGGCACAGGCAGGGAAAAAAGATGAATTTTCCCCTGCAAACGCCTCTCTCTCTCCCTCCCACTTGTCCAAACCCTGACAGAACCCACACCCCCTCATGGCCTACCACCATAATGAAAAAAAAGGAGAGTCGTGCCCTGCGAGTGGCTGCATAGAGGCCGCCCCAGCCACCTTACCCTATCCCCATGACTGGACAGGGGTAAGGAAGCTCCTACTCCCCCTGCGCCATGACTGGACAGGGGTAGGGTAGCTCTCGCTCCCCCTGCCCCTATAAATACCCCCTTACTAGGCGATGAGGGGGGATGAAAAAAGATAGAGGAGATTGGAGGGGACAAGAAAAAAAAATGAAAAACAGAGGACAACCAGAAAGAGAGAGAATTAGGGAAAGGAAGAAAAACAAAGAGAAAAGAAAAGGAAAATAGAGAGAAGAAAAAAGGAGAAGCAGAAACAAAAACAAAAAAAAAAAGGAGTAAAACAAAAGGAAGAAAAACAAAGGAAGGAAAGGAAAAGGAAGAAAAACATAAAGGAGGAGGGCATGAAAAATATAGAAGAAAAAGAGCAAAAGAAAAAAAAAAGAAAGAAAGAAAGAAAGAAAAAGAACAAATATGTGCCTTTACACAGAAAGGAAAAACGACAGTAGCTATCATTTTTTTTCATCACTGCCATTCTTCCTTTTCGTCGCCACTAGCAACATGATGAGAAACCGGCTTCTCCCTCTCCTTCTCTTTCTTCTTCCTCTTTTTAATATCTCCAGTGTCATCCCAGACCAAAATGATTGGGCCGGGTCTGACCCAGTCCAAAAAAAAAAGAAAAGAAAAATATATTTGGGTTGACACCAACTCAACATTCTTTTGGGTTGATGTTGGCCCAACGCATTTAGGCCGACCTCAACTCAATTTTTTCTGGCCGATCTTGGTTCATCAAGGATGGGATTAACCCATATATTTAGGCCAATCCATCCCAATATATATATTATTATAATATAATAATATATAATGTGATATTATATATTAAACAAAAAATTCCAAAAATCATTTCAAAAAAATTTTGTGATTTTCTCGTAGAATTTTCTACCAATTTTGATTAATACTAGATTGTATTTTATAATGTAAAGATAAAAATCTGGTATTAAAATATCCGGTTTTCTCCAAAACATAAAAAAAATCTAATTTGTTTTTCATGTATACGACCAAGTCTCTCAAAGCTTATAAGAAATTTCCATATCATATTTTCATAAACAAAAACTTTTTTAAAAAAGTATTAGCATGCATTTTTTGCTTTAATAATCGGTTTATTAAAGTCATGAAAATTAAGCCAATATATAAAAAAATACAAAAAAATTATTTTTATTCTTTTAATATCTTGGATTACGAACTTATATGTAAGATATATTCCTGATATTAAAAAGGTAGTTTTTTTTTTTTTACATTAGAATGATTATGATTTACCCGATAAGATAAGGATTCCCTTATTGATGATGACTTTTCGTAAACCACAGAACAACAATTAGAAAACATGACAATACCTTAGTTTTTTTATCAAACAATTAAGCAATGCAACTTACCTAGTATGACGTATTTGAGGTTGTCAATACCTTCCATTTACGCAACCAGTCTTTGTGCCTGATCTTTGAGACTAGTTAGGGTTTCTAGTGACCAAAATATTAGGTAGCGACTCTCATTCCTTCTTTTCATTGAAAAGACAAGAAATCCTTGTCTACCCCATTTCTTTATTAGACAGTAATCCAATAATGGACGCATCGTCGCAACGTCGCACACGTGCGACAGAATGACAACTCCACTGGGGACCTCGTGGACTCAGCTTTGCTTTTGTCTAATTATCGTGTTTTATTGTTTGGTTTGTATGTTATTGTTAATATTGCATTTTTTTTATTTTCTTATACGCTTTAAATTATGTACATATTTGTTCATGTATTATATAGAATTGTCTCATACATCACATGTCTTAATTTTTGAAAGCACACACAAGCTTCTAAGTTAGGTGAGGGATTACTGATCAGCCCGATGACTATGGGTCAGGATTCAGATGTGTGAAACACCCAACTCATTTCTGAGTGCATGCTTGGTAATGGTGGGCATACGTGCTTTAACCATTTCTCGCAACACTCCCATACTGTCTTTATGAAGATTGTGATACAAGACCCTTTTGAGACAGGGTAGAAAACCTACCCACACTCACTTAATGGATAAAATATGTCATTAGGTTGTATGTGCTATCTTTATTTTGCATTAAGACAAGCTTTTCTTAAAGCATCTTGAATTCAAGACTTGTGAATGACAAAATAGCCGTCACTCAGGAAATTTTTGTTATAGAGTTTGAGCAAGAATTACAATTTTTTTTTCTCATATAAGAATTTTATGACTATATGTACCGTGTTACTTCCCTAATACTTTTTTAACAAGTGTTATTTTCTTAAAATGTTTACAAAACTTTGGTAGAATTCTAAAATACCCATTAATTATTTCATTACGAAGAAATCCCTTCAACTAGGCTGCAGCCAATTTATACAGGGTTTAGGCTGCAGTCATGCAATAATATATTATATTCTTTATTTCTTATTTGATCCGTGCCACGGAACGGATCATATGGATGGTGAGAAAATCCACAGTGATCGAAACTAGATAGTCTGAGGCTGAAACAAAGTTTTTCTTTTTTAGTGTCCCTGTTGCTTTGTGTGTACCACAACATGCACTTTTTCCCCCAGTTCCCCAAACAAGATACTGTTAATGAACTAAAGGATCAACTGTCTGCAACAATCTTGCTTTTTTCTTTGCAAGGTATGGCATGAGAAGAAGAAGAATTATTACCCTCAAAGCACTCAATTTGGCTTCTTTCCTTGGATAGGTATCTATTTCTTTCAAATACCGTTCTGCTCCTCAGTGGACGAGGCCGCATTCCAGAAGTTTACTTCATGTTTTAAACTACTGATTTTTAGCTAGTGGATGAACTTTTTGATGGCAGCCAAAAGTTCCTGTTGAGTACATCAAGTAATCTAAAATTCAAAATTTAAAATTATTATTTTTAAGGAAAAATTTAACCCTCTATTCACATGTTCTTAATTTTCTATGGGGCATCATCAAGCCATTTATATGGTCATTTACAGATTAGTTTTTTCCTTCTGTGTCGCCAAGAAACCTCATTAATGTGGTTTCTGAAACTCTTACGTTAGCCACAACATTTATATGGTGTCTTGTTAGCTTTTTCTGTAACCAAATTTCCAGCAAGGCAATGACCATGATTATATATAGCAGAAAACAGAAACAGTTGCCCTAAGAGTATTACATGATGCTACAGACTTTTTAGGTCTGTCTAAAGTACTCTCCCTAGAAGTAGCTAACTGATCTCATCAGGGCCTCGGAAAGCATAGCAATTGCATTGAAATTGTTCTGCATTCTCCATGGTCTACACTCCACTCTATTCCGAAGCCATATAATATCATCAGAGGAATCCGACTAAAAAATCCAGTTGACCTGATGAGCAAGCGGTGATGCTGCACTTAACTCCATTGCTTTCCTGATAGCAAGAACCTCAGCTTCCTCTATAGCTGCAGGAGAGGAAAATACACATAGGAACTGAAAATATTCCATTCCAAATCAGTCCCATGTTGTGGCTGCACCCAAACTGTGACAGGACAACATCTGACAACGTTAGAATTCACAAATAATTGTGTGGCTAAAAGCTCAAAAACAAAAACATGTTTGTTGTTCTGACCTTGGAAGGACAGAGACGGCAATAATTACTCAGGACTTTGGGTCAATGTTTTAAAATCTGGCCCGGGAGTTAACCCGGCTAAAAGATCAAGTTCCGGGTTTTATAGGTCAACCTGGATTAACCCGGGTCAACCCCCCTTTTTACTATCACTTTATTGTTTGTTTCTCTATCGCTTTAACCTCCTCTTTCACTCCTTCCTTCTTGCTTTCATTTATTGCATAGCAAAAGAGCTCAGCTTTCTTTGAATTTACCTCATCTTATTTTTTGAAAGCCTTTCCCCTTGGATGAACACCATACATCCTGCTGCCTCGGGACGACTACACCTTACATCATAGCAAAATGACCAAATAAAGGTGGAAACCCCAACCCTTGTTGCAACTCCTATCTGGCGAAGAAACCTCACTTCTAGGTTCATAATCGTAGCTCTTTTGCACGAATATGCTCTTATTGCCTGCTATTGAATCAGATGCAAGTCTTTTGAAATGCCTTAGTAACCTCCTTCATGCCATTGTCGGCATAAAGGTTCTTTTTTTTTCTTTTTCACTGGTAGATTGTGAAGCACGATCCTTGCTCCTTGATGCCCCATGTTTTAAAGCTTAAAAACACCACACAAACCCTCTCTCTTTTACATCTTTTCCCTGTAAATTTTTGTGGATTTGATGATGGTAATAAAGCTTGTGGTGCTGGCCAACTTTCCGGCGAGTTTTTACTTAGATCCGGACAAATTCCAGACCCGGGTCGGCCGGATCCCGGGTCGAACGGCCGGTCCGGTCCGGGTTTTAAAACTATGATTTGGGTTTCTTTATTTTCATAATCTATTTAGGTAAAATTACCTAGGTAAAAATATTAAATATTTATATTTCATCCATTAAATTTTTTATATTTATATGAATATTGATCATTCGACAATTATTTATTATTTAATATAAAATAAAATAAAATAATATATATATATATATATATATATTAAGTATTCAAATATATATTAAATAATAAAATTATAAAGTCGTTATATTTATATTAAGAAGTATATATACTTACATATGTGTGTGTATCTAATTAGATTTGAATAAATTCTTAAATTAACTCTATCCATTGCAGATTAAATTAACTGTAAAAAAACACACCTATTTAGGTGGAGTTGCAGGGGTATCTGTTAAGAGAACGTTTGATCGTGTGTTTTATTAAATTTTGAAATTAATTTTTTTTTGTTAAAATTAAAGGTGATTTATATTTTTTGAATCTCTTGATGCAAAAATGATTTTTAAAAAAAAAAAAATTAGTATGTATTTCAACCAAAACTATTAAGACAAACATAAATTGATATTAAATTGTTATTCCTTAATGACAACGTGTTTGACAAGATTAACGCGTGGCTTCTTAGATTTCGAGATGGTGTCTTGTCCCTATCAGCTAAGCTGTCGGCTCATCATCCCAGCAAAAGGCCACCCCCTTAATGCTCTAACGATCCGACAGTTTCCTCCACAACTCAAGCCTGCTCAATGTTTCCAGATCTTGAGGAGATTCATGAGTAATTGGCAATCCATGCTCCAGTTTGGTTTCCAACAACCAGACCGGCCCACCACTTCAATTTTGTCCTATATTCTATGAACATTAGCGCGCATCACCCCATGACTTGTATATCCAGAACAAAACTTTAGCAGCAGAATATCCAGCTAGGGTTTAGGCATCATCTGCACAAAACAAACTGGCATAAATCACTAGTACTTCCAACTTTAATGAGAAGATGAGGACCGGTCTTTAGAAAAGGTTCAAATACAGAGGTTTAAACCAAGATATGATGAATAATTAGTGTGTGTGTAGAGGGAGAGAGGGGAATGTGTAGAATTGGTTGGATCAATTATAATATATATATTTTTTATTAATATGGATGTTTCAATCAGTTTATGTATATCTTGATAAATTAAATATCTATTCGTTTCTAAGTTGTCACTAGAATGAAAGCCTACAAAACATGCGATAATTATTTTGCTCTTGAGACATTGGATATAATTGGAAGAGAGAATATTTTATAATGGGTAACTTTTAGCCAAACAAGAGCATATTAAATGCTAGATTGTGATTAAGATATGCAAAGCAAGGAGCTAGCATATCTAACTCCCAGAGGGAAAGAAAACTTTTAGCCTGCTCAATTGTTAATCTCCAAGATCAATGTTGCATATAATCACGATCCTCCATATTTCAAATCATAATTACTCATGCCTAATGAGCAAAATATCATTATGGAAAAATCTGTTTTTTAGCTAGCAATGCTTAATATAAAATTATTTTTTTCCCAAATATAATAGATTCAAGAAATACTAGATTTTTCTACCATGCATGGAGCCATGCATATAAATATTTGGTTTCTACTACTACTCTATGTTGTTTAGAGTAATGTTTTAATTATACCATGAAACAGGAATCACTAATAAGAGATAATGGTAGAAATTTATGGCTTTTATTTATTTGTCAATTATTTATGACAAGAAATTATTGGTCCGCAGCATTAGATGGTCCAAGTGGTATAACAAAATCTAGCTTAAAGAGTGTATATATATGATGATTTGTTGATCTAAAATCTAGTCCAACTACATCAATGAAAAAAATAAATATAAATAGTTTTAACAAGTGAAAATAACTCAAATAAATAAGTTAATTTTTAAGACAATAGCCCTTTTAAAAATAGAATTTAATTTAGTTTTTCTTTGTAACAAGATAGAACATATTAAAGTATCATGGCCATCATAAATATAAATCAACATCAACCCAAAAAGCAAGCACGTTAACAACTGAATAAATAGAAAAGATGTTGAAAGTGATATAAATATGTCAAGAACATATATCTTTTGGGGTTTTTGGCTTTTTTTCAGTTTTTTTTTAAAAACAATTAAAAAATATGGCAAAAAATTGGGTACCTAAAAAAAAAGTATGTCAAAATCTTGTATTTCACACTTCTCAAATTTGGCATAATTTGGAATTCATATAAGATAATTATTTTTATGGGAATTTTAATAGATTGCATAAGCATTATAGGAAGAACCATTCTTCTGCTATGTAGGAAAGGAGGTCTGCAGAGGAGGAGGTGCACTGACAGCAGCTTATGTGTGGCCGACCTGTGAGGCTGCAACACTGATTTGGTGTGGGGAAGAGTCAATTGCTATAGAGTTCATTAGGGAGATGAAAAGGGAATTTTAATGTGTTAAGAATACGATACTAAGTTGAAGATAAATATAAGTTTTAACCTATTAGTTTGTTAATTTTTTTATTTATATATATATAGAGCAATATATAATGATTAATGTAGAGATTGCAATACTAGATGAAGCCTATTAATATTTTCTAAATATATACATCCTATAATACTTATTAAAAAATTAATTTAACTTAAAAAATTAAATAATAAATAAAACTCGAAATAATATTTTTATATTAGACTTAATTCAATTTTTGAAGCCTATTCTTTTATAATTATATAAGTGGGTTTAGCCCACATCAGCTCCATGTCGCAACTACCAATTTGTGTAATGATTTTACTTTTTAACATAATCTTCTGCCAAATAACTTTAATAAATGAACATTAGTAAACATGTGATCTCTATAATAAATCATACTTTAGTTATATATATTTATATTTATTTACATTGTCTTCAAGCGTTAATTCATTATTCCCTACACTACTTTTCTAATCCATTATTATTCTGATACTATATATACTTCAACTTTAAAGTTATATTTTTCTTTTTCAAATTTTAAAAAAATCTTATCAGACGTGAAAGTAACATTAATTGTAGTTGAATAACATATATATTATCGTTTAATTTTATATTTGGCATTTTTTCAAATTATGCATGATTTTTATTATATCTTATTGGTGGGTTTATAATGTCGAGAAATTAGTGAGTATTCAAAAGGAGAAACAATTTTTTTTTCACGCCTTAATTGTTATTTAATATAAAATCATAGAGTTCCTGATTTAAAAAAACAATCAAGAAAGGGGCGGTGAACTTATTGTTCCCCTAGACACATTTTACTTGACTTTGTAGGAATAATAAATTTATCATCTTGCCCTAAAAAAAAAGCTTTAGATAAATGGTTGAAGGTAGAGTTGTCTTTGTAATGGGGGCATTTTGATATTTTTAAATTGATCGAGAAAATGATAGTTATTTACCTTTTAAATTGCACAATAAACTATAATAAATATATACCTTTAAAATTAATATGTTGTTGGGTGTCATTGAGTGGTAAATTTATAATTTTAATTTATAAAAAACACAGTAAAGTAATTAATTTATCCTTATATAAAAAATTACTCTGATTGTCAAAGAGAGGTGTTTTGATCTTATCATTTTTATTTGTACAGTCAAAATACCTCTTTGCCTTTGAGTTTGATTTTTTATGCCTCGGATCGTGGAACATTTTTGTTATTGCACTATTGGGTTTTTTTTTTTGGTTATTAGATAAAGTGAGGGTTAGTTTTGTCTCTTAATAAATTAAATGTATTTAAAAAAATTTGTTGAGCACGTGTCTACTGCTTCGTCGTCTTTGGACAGAGCATGCAGCTGATTTTGACAACCAAAAATTCCATTCCAGGGCATTTTTAAAATTGTCTCGGTGTTTTTTCCATGTAAAGGTGGCATGTATAGAAAAGGGAGCTTCGGTTTGGCTCCGTCTACCAGTTCTTTTTTTTTTCCTCTCTCTCCCTTGAATTTTGCGTCTTGCCTTGCAAGTTTTCAAATCAGCCTCTTACCTTCTCTATATTTTTTTTTTAGTACCTGATCTTTTGGTTGTTATTTGTTTTATTTAAAATAACTTATGGAATTAAAAAAAATTTCAATTTCATCCTTTTTTTTTTAATTTGTCAGATTTAATTTCCATTCTTTTAATTTTTATTTATGTCATTTGAGATAGTTTTTATAATTTGATTCTTTTGGTGATTCCATCCATGATCATATTTTTTCCTATCATATTTTATCCTTGTTCTATTAATTATTGTTTTTTTCTTTGTCAAATTTTTTAGTTTGATTTTTTGTTTTACACAATTTCATTCTTCAATATTGAATTTATTTGGATTTGAGCTTTTTGATTAAGCCCATTTTGGAATTTCATGGTTTGCAATTTGAAAAATTAACCCAGTTTAAGGACCTTCGCTTGAGGTTTCTTTGGTTTTTTTTTTTTATCATTTTTTTAAGCTAATATTTTTTTTTTAATTTTATCCTTTAAAATTTATTTTATTAAAGATTGAGGTCTATTTTTTTTATATATGCTTTCTACAACCTTTGTTTTATCTTTTTTATTATTATTATTTGGTTGGGTTATCTGGGATCTTTTTATTTTTTATTCTTTGTTAAATATATTTTCTCAAAATAATTTTTTTTTCTTGAGTTAAATAAAATTGATGGATTGATTGAATATAGACGAATAATCATTTCATTGTATTTTTTTTGGCTTACTTTTCCATGGCATTGCTATAGCGAACCTTGCGGCTGTTTTTGATATCTTCTTGTATCCTTTTGCATTGGAGTTTGAACTATTTCAACAAAGTCTTTTGGTTGTGAGTGACGTCTATGATGGAGTAACGATGAGTCTTCAACAATCTTTTCTTTCTTCTCCTTATAGGTATGATATTGATGATTCATATTTTTTAGTTAATTATTGCCAAATGTTTTTTTTATGGTTCATTTGGTATTGTTGCTTTCAATTTAAATTAGATTATTAAATTAATTAGTCTTATTGGATATAGTCATGTTAATGATCTCAGTGTCGAGTTTTTCTTGCTTCTTTAAAAACACTATTGTCACTTAACCATTTCTTTTTTATGTTAAAAAAATTTATATTGGCCTACAGAGTAGCATGGATTTCCAATTTAATGTGTAACTAAGCTCTAACTAGTTGGTAACATGGACCATATGGTACATGTACATGCTGCAGCCAACTTGTTTTCTTTCTTTGTTTGGTAAAGTGGTGTTTATTTATTTTTTTATATTATTACATAAAAATATTAAGAGATTCTTAAAAATATCAATTTAATATTTTTTCAAGTAAAAAATATTTTAAAAACAGATTAAACCGTAAAAACAATCACACCTTTAGCATCTTAACAATGCAACTCTCTAGATTATTGGTTTATTTCTGATTTTCTACACAACCTCCTTTAATGCTATTATCTAAAGTTGTGTGACTTTCATAGTTTTATTAGTTCAAATGTGCCTCTCATAATTCTTGAAACTTGTTTGTAGGTCTTAAATGAGTTTTTAGGAATGATGGCGTATGAAACTACGGTTTAAATGAACGATTTTGTTTTTTGTTTTTCAATGCAATCTTTTTATCTAACACTTTTATTTAAATAAAATAATATTACTTATTAGATCAGTAATGTAATTCTGCATATTTATACCTAATAATGAAACCTAGCTCCCCTTGATTGTTGATAATATATGTCAATAAATTTTGTAGTGCTCATCCAATATTTACAATAGATATACATAAAAGGAATAATAAAAAAACATGAATTAAAAAAAATTGCATATAAATGAAGAATATTGTAATTTTTCCTTTTAAAAAAATGTGTTTTCCTTGAAAAATTATTAAATTAATGTTTTGTTTTTACTATTTTCAATAAATTTGATATGTTAATATTAAAAAAATTAATATATTTTCAAATAAGAATACTTTAAAATATCTTACACCGTAAAACCTTTTTTTTTTTTATTCGAGGAAACTTAACTCCCAGGAAAACGTATTTTATAGGCTCAGGTGAGGGAGTAAAACCCCGGCTGTCCCAGGTTCTTACAAGAGATACACGTCCTGACTCGAACTCGAGACTTGCTGTGCAGATCTCAAATCTTTTACCATCACACTACGTTACTTGTGGATGTTTTATTTGAAATCCCAAATTGATTGCAAAACCGATCAAGCCTTTCATTTGAAATCCCAAATTGACATATTATTTGAAACTTTGAAATATTTGACGCTCCAAAATTAATATATTTGCCTGATGTCTCGTAGATTTTGACTTGAACATTGTTTGATTGTGTGTCTGTGGTTGTAAATTTGGATTTGATATCTTGTCCCAATCACAGCTGTAGACCGGCGGCTTCCTATCCCTTCAGTACTTCATGCATCAGATGGCAAGGCATCATTCTTCAAAGTTTGTATATCTTCTCCCTTGTCTCTCTTCATTTTTATCTCTAATTATATCAATTAATTAATCCTAAATTGGTTAATTAATGTATATATGACCATTGAAAATTAGCTTCTGTTCTCTTTCTCAATGAATTAGGCTTTCATAATGCATTATGCAGTAAATTAAGACTCTGAACACCATTGTTATATTGGCATCTTCTGTTTGTTTTTCTTCCTTCAATTCACGCCAAACAAATCTAGACTAACATGTTCAAGCTATATTCGATGAACCAGAAATTAACCTTTTAAGGGTAAAAAAAAGTATATGTTTTATAATGCAGTGAAAAGTACATTTTACAATTGAAAGTATTCAAAAATATATCTTTTCTATTAATTTCCATTATTTTTCCCCCCGGTAATGATACAAACGTCGTTACTTTACAACGGGTATGGTTATTAATTAGATAAAGAATATGAAAATATTTTTCAATAACAAGCTGCAATGTACGGAAGGTTCTCCATGGAAAAAGCAAAACATTATTTTTCGTTTGATTATGAAAATTAAAGGTTGAAATAATTACACGATGGAATTTCGTTCTTGTTTTTGTTCAATGTATGGCTTCCCATCCTGTCAGAAACCCGGTAAAAGTCTGTTGTTCTTTTCCCAGACCTGTTGAAACATGCTGCTCTTTAATTAATGATGTCCTTGACCAGGAGGACTGTCTTTTTAAGGTACATTAAAAGAAGAAGTAACACAAAGCATGGTTAAGGCCTTTCAAAACTAATTAATTAGCCAGTCAAGATCAGACTGAGACAAGGCATGCATTATAGAGGAATTGTTCTTGTTCTGAAGAAAGAATGGCCCCAAGCACGTAGAGTTCTGACCTTCCATGGCTTTTAGAGGCCAGTACTCCTTTATTTCTTTGTTCTGCACATGGCGTAGCAGCCATAGGAATAAATGGTGGGGATAAATATAGGAGTTTTTTTTTAACATATTAGCACAATAATATATATATATATATATGTATATATTCCATACTTGTACAATTGAAATAATATTTCTCAACACATGTAATAGAAAGCATAACAAGTCAGCCACGGCATGTGGTACATTCGCAAGAAATATTAATCATTATTGCTATGCTTGGTTTCCTTCATGGTGACTAAAAAATACTTTATTTCATTTTATTCTTTTATAAGCCAATGAAATTCATTCATTGAAGCACCAAGGGCAGACCAATATTTCAATTATTTTAGACAATTATATATATATATATTGCCCGTGACCTAAGGAATGAATTATTTTAGACAATTCATTCATTGAACTGCTTTTCAGAAAGAAATTATGATTTATTGTTATGGGAACTTGCTGTTTCAGTTCTTTGAACCTTTATTCCATGTTCAGCACAGAGTAAAAACTACAAGGATTTACTGCGTTAAAAAAATGTAATCATTTTCAGTTCATGGTTCTTTATACCCAGCAAAAGAAATGAAATAAATTTTCGAACAACAGTGGTGTGAAATCGCCCTCTACTAGATGTTCGATTATCAGGTAGCTTCCTGTCTTATGATATGAGTCTTGATGTCGGCATTGAGAGTACTGTATATAAAAATTTACATATAATGATAAAAATAATATATAATTTAAATTTAAAATTGATAAATTATAAATTCACCTTATATATAAATTAATACCTCATTTTCTTAATTTATTTTTAAGATAAAATATTTACTACTCATGTCTACATTTAATGTTAATCAATAATTTCTTATGCATTTTCTATGTTTTAAGTTTTGTTTTGAAATATATGAAAGAATTTAATTATTCCAAATAACTAATCCACACAATCAAGGGTTGATGAATTTAATATATATATATATATATATAAGATATTAATTTTATGCATGGATAAAAATCTAATCAATATTCATAAATTATACATCATTTCATTCATGGCAGACCGGATCCAAAAACACCAATCATGCATTGTCCTAATAAATAATTAACACCCACCAGCTCAATTATTATTATTTTTTTACAAATTAAATAGTGTGAAAGTGCAAGTTGGCTTCAACTTTTAGCCGGATTTTGATGTTGAGCTTTTTTTTTCTTGATGATGGAAGCATATTTAATATTAATATTTTGGAAAATCACGATGGTAGGATTTTTATTTTTTAGTGAAAGGGGTAAAGGTCGAAAGGGACTCTGCATTTGTGATTAGCTTTTTATATATATATATATATATATATATATATATATATATATATATATATATATATATATTTGCTTAAAATATATCTATATCAACCATTTTTATGTTGAATTAAAACCGAGTAATTAAGAATATTTCGGTACTAGGCCTATGGTGGTCCAATTCAAATTAATTGCTAGAAACTTTTCAGATAAGAGGATCCCATTACTGCATTGATGAAGCTCGAAATAAAATATGAAATACTATTATATTACTACAACTAAGATTCTGTTTCCAATGGGATGGAAAGAATGTTAGTCATCATGATCAATATACCTATTACCTATAGAGACTCGTCAATAAAATATTGTTTATGATGACGATGTCTGTTTCCACTTGTGTAAATAATTAACGTTAAGTGAAATTTAATATGTTTTGGTATGAGTTGAAAAAAATTAATTAATGAATCTTAGAATTAATACTTATAAGAAGTTATTTTTTAAAATATATTTAATTAATGTCAAAAATGTATCTTTAAAATTATTTAAAAAATAATTAGTTTCAATTAATGATGCAGAAATATTTTGAATGAGTTTTTTGTGTGTGTTAATATATAATAGGAAATTAATTCCTCCAAGATTCAAATGAAAAAGGGCATTGATTAATGTTATTAATTTAGATTGAATAAGTTTGAATGGAACAAATGATAGATTATTAATTGGGTTATCAATTAGTTGTCATTAATTTGATTTATTTAGTTGATATTTTTACTCATCATTACATTTTCTTAACAAAAAATAATAATTGGTTATTAGATTGTGAATTAATTTTAATTATCAAAGTAATTAAATTTTGAACTGATTGTTATATTATTAATAAATATTGTCATCATTAATCCATATAGGTTTTCTAAGTAATAAATAATCATTCGTAGATATATTTAGATTCACCTAAAGGGTTATATAGAGAAAATTATTATGGAGAGGTTGAGGGTTTTATTAATTTTATACTTTTCAATCCAAAGAATATTAATGGAGGCAAGATTAATTAGATGTCCATTTGTGAAGTGTAAAAACAAAAAGATCATCTAACTAGATATTGTAACGATGCATCTCCTAAAAAAAGATTTATTATGAAATATTTTTGTTGGTTTGTACATAGAGAACCCTATGTTCATTACAAAACCATATTTGAAAGGGTTGTTGGCTGGCTCAACATCTACTTTTAGCAACATACATGAAGTTATTGATGATAATAGTAATCATTATAAAAGTATGGTGATGAATGCAATGAGAATAAATTATGGTTATTCAAGCGAAGTTCACGTGTAAATGAATAATCAAATATAGATGCATCTATGTTTTTTTTTATCTTTTAAAAGATTCTGATGAACCATCATGAGAAGGGTGCACTAATCACAGTAAATTACTAGTCATTGCATGAGTGTTTACCATAAAGTTAGATTATGATAAGAGTGAAGCCGGTTATGATAACATAATCAAATGAGTAAAAAACATTTTAGCTGAAGAAAATAGGTTGAAAGAGAACTTTTATGCTGCAAGATTCATGATGAAACCTCTTGGTTTAGGATATCAAAAATTTGATATATGCCTAAATTTTTGCATGTTGTACTATGGTGAAGATGTAAATTTAATCGATTGCAAAACTTGTAGGTACGCTCAGTATAAATCCAATATTGTAAAAGAATGATAATTGCGGCATACAAAAAACTAAGATACTTTCCAATTACTTCTAGGCTGTAAATGTAATTCACGTCTTCGAAGACAACCAAGCACAAGACATGACATCATTCTCATGATATGAAGGATGGAGTAATGATATATCCTTTTAATGATATATCTTTTTAAAGTAATTTTATTGCACTCTATTCTTGTTAGTCGGTCATACTAACAATTTACAACTAGTCTCTAAAGATGTGTATAAAGCTGAAATTCATGTTCTTATCTACAATGATATATATTCCTTACAATCTAGGTAGGAATATAGATATTTATCTTCAACCATTAATTTATGAGTTAGAGCAGTTATGGTCATCCGAGGATTTGACATATGATGTCTTGAATAAACATAATTTTTAAATGAAGATAGCTATAATGTGGACTATAAATATTTTTCCTGCATATGGGATAGGAGCATATATGAAAAATTAGTTTGTTCATATTGTATAGAAAACAACAAGGCCTTCACCTTAATGATTGGTGGTAAAGCTTCTGTTTTTTATTGCCACAGTAGATTCTTATCAAATCATCATCAATACAAATATATATATATATATAAAGGACTTCGTAAAGCTGAAATGGATGTAGCACTACCAATACTGAATTGTATGATATTGTATCCTAGTATGAGAACATTGTATTTGATTTTCAATTCAGCAAGCAAAAGTTTCCTGATTTTTTGCTACCCACAATTGAGTAAAACAAAGGATAACATAAAAGATAGAATGAATGTAATTTTATTTTGTGACCATGATAATTTCAATGAATGGTTGTTGTAGTTTAAGGTGATTTCAGTTAGAGATGAGGGTTATTAGATAAGGGAGGAGGTAATGGCAATGTTGATACTGGTATAGGTTCCTAGTTGTTTCGGTGAAAGTTGTTAAATCAAGGGTTGGAAAAGTTTTTATTGTATAGTTATTTACTTCTTAGAGGTTTAGCAATTTTTTTAGCCATTTTTATTTTATTTCTAATGATTTTAATTTGTGGGGCTAGATATATAATGTATTTTCTCAATTAGATTAAAATCCCTTTCGGTAGATTTCAGTTTGTTGTAATAAAAAACAACATATTAAACTATAAAGTAGGAAACTTTAACATAGAAATAAACATAAATTTGCAATTTTTAAGGGAGTAGTAGTTAATTTGAGTTCCAACTTGTAATCATGCAGGATTGTTAACTAGATATGATTTTTATTTTGCAATGATGTTGTCATGTGTTATCTTATCATAGAGCCTAATGTGTTCTTCATGTGGATTCTTTTTATGTTCATTTCCTTTTTTTCCCTTGCTTTTTATGCTTAATACTTGCTTTGATTGTAGCCCGAGATGTGAGATAAAGTTGTAGTGTCATAATTGTTTTTCATATTATATAAAATTTATTTTTTAATTTAAATTAGTTGTTTGATGTTGTTTAATGCCATTATAAAATTGTTTTATAGCAATTTTATAAAATAAAATTGTCTAACTACCGATAGAAATCCCATCAGTTATTGATCAATCTTTTCATTGGGGAAATACAAAGAGTTATTTTTGATCTACACCGACATAATATATCGTCAGTGAAACCGTTAATTACATAGAATATTTCTTACAGAATTGTCCTTCTAAATTTCATTGGTAATATTTACTAATGAATTTGGTAATAGATATTTATTGGTTTTTTTTTTAAGGGTCAACTAAAATAATTTATCATTATATTTATTGGTATAAAAATCACTGATAAAATAACTAAAAAAAATATATCAACAACAAGACTCTTCCTAATGATTTTTGCATTGCTAAATCTATCAATAATTTTTATACCGACAAAATTTACGAGGTTATACCGACATAATAATATTTCATAGGTGTTTTGAATGTTTCGGTTGTGGCTCAAAATTCATTGAAGAAATTGGATTTGACCCTCGACAAGATATCACAACGTGGTGCAAATTCAAACAGCCGTCTATGGTGCAGGCATAATTTTTCTTACTTCCAATTTATGATTATATCTCATGGAAAAAGCTCAGCCTTGTTGGCCAATTATTTGACAAAACTGATTGGATTTCTACAGAAGAAGAAAGGACATAAAAACTATTTAGAAACTTAACATTGTTTGAGTGGAAATGAAATCATTTTAATATTTGAAAAGCTTTGAACAATATAAATGAATTCTACAATTAATTAAATTTTTATAGATATGCAAGTCATACTAAAGAGTATATGATTTATTTCAGAATTTAAAATATTAAAAATTAATTAATCTCACACATATGCTTGGAATAAATCTTTCAGCATGACGACAAGTTGGATAAATGATATATTTTCACAAATTCAAGTTAAATGAATTCTACAATTTTAAAACTTATTTTACACACAACAAAAAAATATATATTCAATTATCAAATCAATTCAATCTACTTTCTAACATATAATTTGTTCCAAAAAGTTGGCTGGTTCAAATTGCTCAAGGGTTCTCAACTTATTAATTCCCAACGTAGCTTGGCTTTCAAACATGCTTTCTACAATGTTGTTATGTTACGAAATAATGCCATGGAAGATCGTGATCACACAGACAGACAGACAGACAAACATAGAAGTTGTTTGTATGTGCTTTTTCTACAAAATATTTGGCAGAACTTGTAGAACTATATATGCAATATCACCGGTTTCTGTTACCCAGCTAGCTGGGATGAGTCTTGATTGGCAAGCCTGTAGCACTTTCTGGAAAAAAGTGGTTGCTTTGGATTTTCATCTGATGAGGAGGTTATAGGAATATTAATAGAGTTCATAACAACAGCAAAGCCTCCATCATTGATTCAGTTCGTGAGCTCAAGTTTCATAAGAAGATCACTTCTTGATGATGTTATTCAGAATTCTAAGTACTTAATTTTGATGCATGTCAAAGGTGGAACTCTGTTGGCAATTTCTCTTGAAAAAAATAAATAAAAATCCCCAAAGGGCAACATTGAAGCCCAGAACCTAGGTCCTAATTAGGTTACATGCATAAACAAGAAGGGAGAGGAAGGATTGAGAGAGAGATCAAAGACAGAGAAAGCAAGGTATTGAGCGATGATTGGTCTTCTTTTTTTTGTCTGTAATTAACTAACTTTCAATTCCATGAGCATATCAGCACTGTTAGTTCTTATCTTTTGTGCTGACAGTAAACTTCGCCAACCAACTTTCAAGTTTCTAGAACTCTAATGCCCAAATGTTAGTTCCAGAGAAGAAAACAAATAGAAGGGCAGTTGAATTTTTTTAATATTTAGTTTTTTATTGACATTTTATTATACTTCTATTTTTTTTTCTCGTTTTTTTAAGCCAGTGGAATTCATTAATTAAACACACAAAGAGCACACGAGTGATTAAGCACTCAAGGCTTAAAAAGAAAACAATTCAAATTCGAGAAAATAATTAAATAAATAAGAGGGCATGCAACGTGAATAAACCCAAATTGACACAACACAAATTAATAGCCGTCCAAGATCTTAAAAAAAAATAGTCCAATTTGTTTTCTTTTGCTTAAAATTATTATATATTACCAAAAGCTTAAATTTGTTAAATGATCATGCTCATGGAATAGTTTTCTATGAATCATTAATTTACTTTTTAAAATTCATATTAATTCACACTATAGATATTTTATTATACGAACTCCAATATTACCATATTAAAATTTTATATTAATTCAAAAGAAAAATTAAATAGTTAGTGAGATAATTCAAGAATGTTTTTACATTAACTCGGTATTACAATGATAATAGCACGAATTATTTATATTTCATAAATGTTTTAGCTAGCCTCCCTTTTAATTAGTGCAATTATAAGTTTTAAAATTACACTAGAGAATAATATAAATTATATCTTGATACCTTACCTAATAGTTTAATTTATTAGGTTGAAATGATTTTTTTGACATATAATGTGAGCCTATGTAATTTTAAAATTTAAAGAATTTTTACTTTAAAAAATATGTTAGAGAATAATATAAATTATATTTTAAAACATTACCTGACCGTTTAAGTTATTAGTTTAAGATGGTTTTTTTACAAATATAATTTCTCTAATTCTATTCATCTTTCAAAATAAAACTTCTTAGTAATGTTGAAGTGGTGAAAACTTGGAAAGACAAAAAAGCGTTAGGAAATCTGAGAGCAACCATTTAATTTTCATAAACGTATGGGGTCCTGTCGGATAGTGATGAATGATGAAGTGGTCCTATTTATAGCTTGCACGTTCAATTATATCTTTTGTATGTATTATTGGTTCAATTCATTACAAATACAGTGAAGTCACACCGTTTGACAGCGAATCTATGCATACCATCAATAATAAAAGCCAAGAGAAAGCAGCACCGCAATCAGAGGACAGAGAGGAGGCAGTGAGAGCAGGAAGCGAGGGAGAAATGGGAAGAAAGCCAGGGTGTTCGAAGGATGGTCTCAACAAAGGAGCGTGGACACCTCTTGAAGATAAAATGCTTATGGATTATTTAAAGATCCATGGTGAAGGCAAATGGAGCAATATTGTCAAAGAAACAGGTAATTAACAAATGATGCTTACATACTCTATACATGCTGTGCATGAGTAGTAGAATGTTATTAGGATGGAAGAATTGGGCTGTATCTGATGCATGCATTCATATTGTAGGACTTAAGAGATGTGGAAAGAGCTGCAGGCTTCGTTGGATGAATTATCTGAGACCTAATATAAAGAGAGGCAACTTCTCTGATGATGAAGAAGACCTCATTATCAGGCTGCATAAGCTCTTAGGCAACAGGTGTTGTGTCCATGCATTATTATTTCTTCCAAATGTTTTATTATTTATGGATATGAATGAGTGATACTTAGTGAATTCCTCCCTCTCTTTTTTCGCCAGATGGTCTCTGATAGCAGGAAGACTTCCTGGACGAACAGATAATGAGATAAAGAATTATTGGCACACCACTATTGCTAAGAAGGCACAGCATAGGCAACTCCGGGGGCAGCCGAAAGTCGATAGGAAACAAATAGCATCGGGGCCTCAAAATGGGGCGGCGTCAAATTTAAAGAATCAGAGCACCATTGAATCACAGTGCACTACCGGGATGGTTGCTGCCACCACTACATTACAGGAAAACACAGCTCAAGATCATCAAGATAGTATTGCAATCCCAAAATCCACCAACAGCGACTTGCAACTTGATATGCCTAAGACATATGAAAATGAATCATCAAGCAAGGGGTCTCAATATGGGGCAGCATCAAATTTCAAGAATCAGAGCACCATCGAATCACAGTGCACTACCTGCAGGGTGGTTGCTGCCACCCCTACATTACAAGAAAACACAGCTCAAGATCATCAAGATAGTATTGCAATGGCAAAATCCACCAACAGCAACTTGCAATATGATATTCCTAAGACAAATGAAAAAGAATCATCAAGCAAGAGGTTGGCATCTGGGGAGGATGATAATTCATCCAACACTATGATGTATTACGATTACATGGAGGACTTCAGCAAGATTCTTGATTCAGACTTCACAAAGTTTAGTGACAATATCCATGATATTATTAGCACTGACCATCATTCCAATAACACCATTGAGGTAAACGGCGATCATCATGGTGTCTCTATTAACGGATGCAAATCAAGAGAAACAGCAGAGTTTCCTGGGAAATTATTGGAGTCAGATCATTGGTCTAGCAATAAATGTATTCAAGCTGACCAAGGTTTTGATTTCATGTCATTGCTTTCATTTCTTGATTCAACCGATGACGAATGGACAGCAGATGCTTTAGGTACTAAAGTACTTTAGGTTGTTTTTATGTCCTCGTTTTTCAAGAAATCTTGAGTCCGAATCTCAGCCTTGTAACACAAAAATAAATGAAACAAAGAAAAGCGTCTTGCAGTACTGTGCATCGATGTGGTAAAAGATGCGGTAGCTCAATAAATGATTGAACTCTTTAGTTAGTTCCAGCTTCTATCTAGCTAACACTTACAAAAACTAATAAATTTGTAATTACTATAGACATAAATTTGTAGATTTTTTCTAAAAATACTTTTAAATTTATAATTAAAACAAAATATAAATAATAATAAACAAAGTATGAGATATTTAAAAGTGTAGTTGCAGTTATTTTTTAAAATAATTTTTATTTATAAATATATTAAAATAAATTTATTTTTGACATTAATATATTATAACAATCTAAAAATACAAAAAGTAATTTTAAATAAAAATAATGAATTTTAACAAATTTTCGTATTGGTCGCCCTCCAAAACTGTGCTAGATTTGAAAGGCTACGTCTTACATGTAGCTCCTGTCACACTGTCCTCTTCTTTTTCTTGTTTTGAGCAATAGAAATAAAGTTTGAATCTTAATCATCCGTCCACCTTGCATCCTTTAATTTTTCAGAGTAATTGGTTTCAATTCATGATATTTATCTTTATTTATCTTGATTTACGTACGCTTGTCATTTCTCTCATGAGATATCATATCAGAATGTGGTTTGTGGAAACAGTAGCCACTTGAATAATTTATTGTTTATTTGGTTCCATAATTAAAAGGACGGTCACATCGCCAAAACTAAGAAAAACGCGAGTAATTAAATAGAGAAAAAGAGAAGAATATTCTTTCACTCATAGAAAAATCAAAATAATATAAGTGAGCCCCATGAAAGAAAATCGATTTCGAAGGACCTCATAAAAATTTTAAGTTTAGGGTTCTATAGGTTATTTGGTATATATAGCATCAAAATGGTTTAAAAATAGTTTTTGATATCATATGAAAGCCTCTTAAAGCACGATCAAGAGTTAAAATCTACTGTCTTTATAATTAAATTAAAAATTAGCACAGGAAATTAATGATTTCATGCAAGTTAAAAATTATCACATTTTATTTATTTATTTAAAAATGCACAATCAATTTACTTGTTACCACTTAAATCTTCTTTTCAATGTAGTCATTTTATAATTATGAAATCAATACAGAGGCAATTTTGTATTTTAAAAAGAGATTAATATTTTAGAAATAAATGCATAGTAAATTTACTTGGTTATCTCTAGAATCATAAATTTTTAAACTGGGGTTAAATGGCTTATTTGTCTTTTTTTTTTTTGTAATTATGAGGTTAAGATAGGGATAATTTTTCATTTTAAAATAATTAATTATTTTTTGACAGAAAAATTGTTGGTGCGCTTAATTGGAACCCCTCAGCATGATTAAAGCAGTGCGTGCAGCTACGTTAGGAGATGGAAATTATACAATCATGGCAGCCATCAAAAGCTCAAATAAGTGTTTTGAAAAAAAGAATTATGAAAGAAGAAAAAGAAAAATAAACTAATTAATACCTAGGAAAAAAATTAATGTGTCCGTGCAAAGAAGACGGCCATAATTAAGAAATTTAGAAGCAACCTTTTCTTAGCAGGCCAGCAATAAAAAGCTCCTATGTAGCATGGAGAGAGACGCCTCAAATGAATTATATATAAGATGTTGAAGAATAATTATGCAGACCCGGAATTACGGTTTCCTTTGCTTCGATCTCCATCGATCATCCTTTTTAATTTATCATCGTCCCAGAGTTTTGATTTATAGGATCAATACGCTTTAATTTGTGCTGATTGCTTTACAAGTAATATCTATGGGGAGTTCAGGCTCACTGTTACTTCACATGCCATGGTTTCTCCTTCTGATAATGTTCTTGTTGCTTTCTCTGGCGGCCCTTCCTCCAGGTGTTTTTTCTTTCTTTCCCAGTAAATTAATATATACATGGGTGTGTTTTCGTTTTTTTTTTTTTTTGTTATTAAATTGTGCGTTCATATTTTTATTTGGTTTTTTCTGAAGAGATTTTTGTTGGGCTCTTAAAGAATTTTAAAGGGTGGGATTTTGGTTTATTAATATCATTATCGGAAGAAACATTAAAATCAAAGACACTGCCTTTTTTTTTGCTTCAGTCAAGAAATTTGAATATATACCCATGAGATTCCTTTTCACTAGTTGTGTTCGAATTTGTTTTGTAAGCAAGCATATGGTTTGATTCGTAATGCTAATAATTCTTTAGATGATACGTAATGATCTTCATGAAAGTCTTGAAAATAATAAGAAATAAGAAAATATAAGCTAATTTTAATTAATTTTTAGTTAATGAAATTTTGTGGATATTTTTAAATTAATTACTTAAACTAGATATGAGTTTTTATTTGAAATACTTGGAATTTTGTATTATTTATTTTATTTTTATTTTAATTATATTATATTATTGTTTACTACTTAGCTGAAATTATTAATATATAATTAGTTAAAAAATTTATTATTCTAAATTTATGTTGTAATTTTTGTATCTTGTTAGAAAGACATTTTTAGTAACCTTGATGCAGTGAGCGACTTGGTCATGTGCCAGAAATATCTGGTTTAATGAAGTATGTTTGGTATTATGGTAACTGTTGTGGTTCTGATTTTAGAAAAGTTGTTTTATAAAAAATACTTTTAGTTGAGGTTGGTTGGAAAAATATAATTGGTTAGTTGAATTGGGGAAAAAGTTTAAGTGTTTGGTTAAAGGCTTTTCAAATTGAGGTTATAAAATAATTAATATATATATATATATTAATATTGATGGTTTTTAATTTAAATATTATAGATTTAACTACTGTTATTACATCATGAAATAAATAATATTGATATCAAATATTTTTTATTATTCCATTAAACTATGTACAATTTCATCACATACAAAATCTATTAAACAAGGACTATATTTTTTATGGTTTCTTAAACGCGCAACAACAAAAACTAAATTTTTTGTTACGTCATCAAGCGATCTCCTTCTAATTTTTTGAATAAAACACAAAAAAAAACACAAAATTTTTCACTATGAACAGTGCCAAGTGAATAGCACTGTTCACTTCAAGGGCACTGTTCACTCTTGAAGTGAACAATGCCGAGATGAATTAATTCATCAGGGCACTGTTCACTTCAAGGGCACTGTTCACTCTTGAAGTGAACAATGCCGAGATGAATTAATTCATCGAGACAATGTTTTTCCACTACAAGAAGTGAATTCATGTTTTATTGTTATCAAATGTATTATTTATATAATTCACCGGGTATTAGCACGATCGACGCTGAGAAACAAACTAAGTCTAAGAGAAGTGGAATTTATTTATTTATTATCAATTTTGTAACGAGCCTCGGCAAATACGTTTGAATTCATGTTTTGGATTTTTTTTCTAAAATAGTGCGGTTTTTACTTTTTGATTTAATTTGCGATGTCAAAAAGATTTTTAAAAATCACAAAAACATCATTGGCATGTATTTCGAACGACAAACAACTATTTAAGAGAAGTGGAATTTATTTATTTATTATCATTTTGACTAAAGGGAGCACAAAGTCTTGGATTGCAACAAACAAAATCTAGGCGTGAAACCAGTGGAATTTAATTTTTTTTGCAATATTACTGAAAGCATTGAACAAAAATACATTGATTACAAAACATCAAATGAAGTTGTGGAGATCTCAGTTTCCAACCTCTGTCTCGTTCAAAAAAAAGGTGGTTTGTACTAAGATCTATGTGTCCAAGCTATTGTAGCCTAATAAGTACCCTTTTATGGCGGCGTTTCATGTTCAAAAAACACTTCGTTTTTAATGTTTTTTTATTTTTTTTAAGTTTAAACGGTAATTTTCACTGAACAGACACACATGATTGAAGGATACGTAAGCAGACACACATAGTTTGTTTTTTGAAAAGTAATTTTTAAAAATTTATTTTTTAAATTCTTTTTAAATTTATTTATTATTAATAAAGTTGATTTACAGAAAATATTTTCTGTCAATAAAAAATATTTTTTTATTAGAAAAAAATTTGATTTTATTTTCAAAAAAATATTTTTTTTATTTTAAATGAAAAATACTTTCTAAAAATTATAAAAATATTAGAAATATCATATTATTTGCTGATCATGTCAAATTTGATCCTCAAATTTTTGATTGCTATATATTTTGTTTAATTTTTTTTTCAATTTCATCCCTTAAAATTTGATTTAATTTTATTTTTATATTAATTTTGCTCCTTGTTTTTATAACTATTATTTACTTTTTTATTATTATTTTTTAATTGAAATTTTTTATCTATCAAATTTGGTCCTCATTCTTTTGATTATTACTTATTTTATTTAAAATAATTTATGAAATTGTAATTATTATTATTTTAATTTCATCATCTTTCAATTTTTTTATCTCTATTATATTAATTATAATTTATTTTATTTGAGATAATTTATAAAATTAGATTTTTTTTCAATTCCATTCTTATTCAACTTTTTAATTTGTAAGATTTGTTCCTTATTATTTTAATAAACTTGAAAAAAATAAAATATTAATAAGTTATTTCCCAGCTCATTTTTTATAATATAACCAAACAATAAATAATATTTTTCAACTTATTTTTCATGACACTACCAAATATTAAAAAATAATTTATTTTTCTAAAATTTACTTTTAAAAAAACCATTAAAAAAAAAAATTATTTTCCTCGAATCAAACATAGAGAAGTTTTTATCATGTTACAGCAATCTAGCAACTAACTTATTCGCTGTAAAAATTTGAAAGGTGGTCACATGTTTCAAGTAGTTTCTATCACACTATCCTTTTTTTTTATTATTGATTTAGACAATCAAAATAAAATGGAATCTTAATCATAATCCCACCTCTTTAATTACCTGTACATTTTAAAAATAGTTTTTCATATCATATAATTAAAAGCCTCTTAGAGCACGATCAGGAGTTAAAATCTACTGTCTGTTGTTTTTTTTATAATTAAATTAAAAATTAGCACAGGAAATTAATGATTTCATGTAAGTTAAAAATTATCACTTTTTTTTTGTTTAAATTAAAATGCACAAACGTGGTTACCACTTAAATCTAAAAATTTTAAACTCGAGTCTAATAGCTTAAGTCATTTTATAATTGTGGAATCAATACAGAGACAATTTTGTATTTTAAAAAGAGATTAATATTTTAGAAATAAACACACAATATTAAATTTACTTGTTATCTCTAGAATCATGAATTTTTAAACTTGGGTCAAATGGTTTATTTGTCTTAATTTTCATAGTTTTTCATTTTAAAATAATTAATTATTTTTTGACAGAAAAATTGTTGGTGCGCTTGGAACCCCTCAGCATGATTAATGCAGTGCGTGCAGCTACGTTAGGAGATGGAAGTTATACAATCACGACAGCTATCAAAAGCTCAAATAAGTGTTTTGAGAAAAAGAATTATGAAAGAAGAAAAAGAAAAATAAACTAATTAATAACTAGTACGTAAAAAAATCAATGTGTTCTAACCAAACGATTAATTTTCAACCAGTAAATTGATTTTTTTTTTTGTTTTTCAAAATTAAAATCTGGTTTAGTTTCAGCTCTAGCTATTTAATATCTTCAGTTATCAAGAATGTGGTGTTCAAGTTTTTAATATAAGAATGTTTTTGCCTTCGTTTTATTACACAAAAAAAACTAATTGACAGTAACAGTCAAGAGGAAAACTGGATTGGATATTTACGTGTTTTGTCCACACGGCCACCTTGAACTGCCCTGAGAAATTAGAAAAGGTTAGGTGTTTGATTGTTGAGATCAGAGAGAATATTGTGTACAGCAAAGAGAACCGGTGACTTGAGAGAAAAGAAGATGATACGTCGTTTAATATTTTTTTATGAGTAATTTAATTATTTTATTGAATTTAAAAATTTTTGTTCATCAAAATATATATAAAATATGATTTTTATAGTTATAAAAAAAATCAAAACATAATTAAATCAAAAAAAAAAAAAAAAAAAAAAAAACGAGAGTGTTCTAGGAAAAAAATAAGCAATGATCTTTTATTTTTGATAATTTTAATTTGTTAGTGTTAAAAATAAAAAAAAATAATATTATTTTAATATATTTTCAAACTAATTGTATCTTAAAAAACAATATTTTTTTCTATTATTATTATTATTATTCTATAAAACAAGAGTAAATGAATATAATTTAATAAATGGCACACACAAATCAAGAAAGTGTTAGATATTATTAAAATAATTGAATAAATACGATTTAATGAATCACACTTGAATTGCATGTTTTAAACGTGTGGTGAAAGGGATGCGTTCTTCTGCAAATGACATTGGGATGCCTGCCTTTTTCCTGTAATGTATATTCTCTTTGTTTTTTTTTTTTTTTTTTTATCATAAGAATCCAAGGTAAATGGATCGTGGAATATTATTTTTTGTTTCATTATATGCTTTTTTAAAAAAGGTTTTCTTCTCTGCTGATTCAATAACCAATCCTAGAATTAATATTTAAGAAAAAATATTTTCTTTAATATACTAGTTTAGATGTGGGAAATTTTTTATAAGATAATTTTTTTTAAAAATAATTTCAGTCAACATACAAATTAAATATAAACTTCAAGAAAGCTTGTAATTAAGAGATGAAAATTCTATAAATATATACATCATTGGGAAGAAATAATTTTTTATATATAAATTTCTTAGCTTCGTTATATTTATGAATGCGGTCTCAACATTGAAAAGATAGCTTAATAATAACATGCAGTTGATAGCAAATTAATCACGAAAATATAAAATTGATGGCAAATAATTGTGGAGGACAGACCATTTGGTTTGACACACCCTTGGAATGGTTGGAGCTAGCCGTAGGAGCTGGAGTCCGACCAGCTAACACTTCTGTCATCTATTGGAAAGAGCAAGATAATTCAGGGGACCTCAAAAATTACTTTCACGTCATAATTAGGAACAAATTGTAATAAATTAAGCTTAAAATCAATATATTTAGATGAGATTAAAAAAACAAAATCAGTTTTAGACTCATAAATGCAAAATAAGCAGCAGCATGAGTGACCGTTGACCTTTGTAACCAAAACAAGTGTTATTATACTTGATAAACTCGATAATTCTTTAGATGAAAGTTGATATGATACGATTAATCTACTTTTATTTTTTAAAAAAATTTAAAACATTATTTTATTTTATTTGTTTTTTTAAAATTTAAAGCAACACCAATTTTTATTAAAATTATTAACCAAAATTAATCATTTCAATTCAATATCCAGATCTTGCAGCGAATCATGATATAGGCTGGATTTAATAAATTTGAGGAAAACTCATCGAAGGCTTAGCATTTTCAATGCCAACAAAATTCAAAGATAAGATCTCCAAATCCTCGAGGCAATACTGGATCGGACAAGGATATGGGTTGGGATTCAGCGACAAGATCGATTTTTTTTTTTTTTGTTTTTTGCCCATGAAATATAGATCAAAGTTTGGACCTTTAGCTGGGTTCTGAGTGTTAATCTGGGCTAGGTTGATTCTACAGTATATGACCCTTCCTTAGCGTTGTAAGGGACATGAGCCCCGTTTCGGCTAAGCAGTGTCAGCCCATTAGAACTTTACAAGTAGTTCATTTGCTGAGTTGAGGAGTTTTGTTTAAGATATAGCCAACCTTTCTTCAGCTAGCTAGTTGGTCTACCAAATATTTCTCCACAAGCCCAACTCCAGTTGCTCGAGTTAGGGTTCCTGGTCATGATTTAGACCTGTCTATGTTTATGCAATGAGAAGAAAAGAAAAAATAAAATAAAAAAGACCAAGATTTCAGCAAATGATGGGGTGTTTTCTGTAACATAATACATTTTTTCATTTCTAGTTTTCTTTTCTCTTTTTAGTTTAATTTCAACGAGAAATTAGAAAATGTATTCATTTGTTGAAAATAAAAACGAATTTGTTTAACAAATAAAAAAAATAAAAACCACTATAATAATCATCTTGATATCTTATATCTATAATAATTTAATTATTCATTCAAATTAACATTATCATGAAAAATTTATATTATCAACTTAAAAATCTTTATATTTGACTTATAATAAAAATAAATAAATTTATGACACTAACCAAATATAAAAATATAAAAAAATGATTTGAACTTTTTACATTGCTAAAAAGTATTTGTATATGAAAGAAAAAAGTGTATTATTATTGTCTTTTTTTTATTTAAAAAAAAAAGTAAAAAACTTGTAAAATAAAACTATGAAGAACTTCTAAAATATATTTTTCAAACTCGTACAAACTGAAGAAACTACTTTTCCATTTTTATGAACAGAGAAATATTATATTTGAACATAAAACTTTAATTTTTCTTTTTATTAACTCAAAAATTATTATAATATTGCTTTGTATCTGAATTTGGGATTAATTGCTTGAAATCATATATACCACTAGCGATGGAATTTATGAAAACTTTGAGAAATAGAGACAAGGAATGGAATTGATCATATCTTGGTCAATTCTTGCTTTGATTTGTAGACATCAATCTTGGGTGTAAATGGAACTAAGTTATGGCTAGTGTGGGCACAAGGCTAAGAGCTTGTTGGGGGGGAATTTTCCTTTCTGAAAAATAGTACATGAAGCTCAGCTCTTTTGAGTGATGTGCCACGTGCATAGCCACACTCTTGGCCCCACATGTGATTTGGACACGTGGCATCAACCCTCTGGTTTGTGATGCACTGTTGTGATCCAGTGCTTCACATGAAACCCCACCAGCCTATTCCCACTTCTTTGGGGGTGGCCGGGGGGACCTTCACCTAATTAATTCTTCCTCTTAGCTAATTAAATCATCAAATTAAGCAATGAGACAGACCATTAATTGTCTCCATTTCTCTCTCTACACATGATTGATTGCATGATTCATTCTCTTTTCTTTATTTTTAAGAGAAATGATTTCATTCATGTATAGAAACAGTGGCGCCATGCACGTTTTAAGGACATATGTTAATTAAGATATATATTAATGTTTTAAAAATGAAAAAAAAAGGGACTTGATGTGTTCAGATTTTGGAACTTTGTACGTGAGAGGTTTAGGAATGGATGGAACTCGTTAGGAAGAAGGGCAAACAATATTCTTCTTCTTCTTCTTCTTCTTCTTCTTCTTCTTATTATTATTATTACAAGGCAGATGCTAATTAGAACAGTCACGCGATTGAACATTATGAAGCCCTTCTAGCTCTCTTGTTAAGAATTTAATTTTCTTCTCTTAGTATTTAATGCATATTTTTGAAAACATATTCTCTTATCACTCTTTCATTCTTAATTTATTTTTCACTGATTTGCAGGAATGCTTAAGCCGACTATTGTTTTTTTTTTTCCTTTTATGTTGGCATGATTCCTTGCGTACATGGGATCATGCCAAAAACTTTTAGACAAAGGCAGCATCAATCGATCCCCCTTCTCCTGTAGTTTAGCTAGTAACCAATACGTACAAATATGTCACACCATCAAACTCATATTGCCAATGTCTCTTGTATAGAAACAGCCACCAATTCGATTAATTGGGCTGACATATCTCAAGATATTGGAACAAGTTCTTCTATTCCCCAATGAAAAAGAAGAATTATCAAACTAGCTATATATAGATGATAATTAATTTCTGTGTACGAAAAGTAAAGGAAGCCAACTCATGAACTTAGTTATTAGAGAACACAACATTACAAATCTACAATAGAAAACCTTAACATGAGGTTTCAAGCTTGTTTTAGTACATACCAAACGAAGGAACGACCTGAACCTTGTTCCAATTATTATTCCTACACGCTGGGAATTAAAAAAAAAACAAAACCACACCGAATTTCGAAAACAAACAATGTCCTAGCTAGGGAAAATAAACTGGCAAAGCACACTCTATGATAAGTACGACTGCATGAGGAAAGGTCTAGCTAGAGAAACATAATAGAGAGCTTACATATCTCTAACATGGAAAATGTTAGGGTTCTTAATGACAATATCGTACATGTAGACAGAGTTGAACTTGGAGAAGTCCCTAGGAAGAGAGATCAGGTCAATGGAAGATTGCTTGTGGAATTGGAAGAGGTCAGGGTCACCTCCATAGTACCTCTCCCATCCTAACTCGTTCAAGATCTGTTCAAGGGAAGAGTATGAGGATACCACTTGGCCTGATGGCAAGTGCACCAATACCTTTCTCCTTGAACCACCTCCATTCCCTCCATTAGATTCCGCTGCAGGGTTCTCCACCAGGCGAATTACACCATTGTTTTTGAAAAACCAAACTCCTGACATTTTCTTTGAAAAATTAGTCTTTTGATGTAGTGCTTGGTTGTGTTAGGGTTTTAGCTAAGAAGAGAGTAGTAGCTTGAGGGTTGGTGAGTGAAGGAGGGAAGAGGAGGGGGGGTATTTATAATTTGTGTCGTGGGGCAAGAAAAAACAAGAGGAAAATACTCTAGGAGTGGGGTTTAAAGTAGGGTTTATGATCGGGCATGTTTGGCTTTGGAGGTATAGAATCTAGATATAGTAGGTCCTTATGGCATTAAATATATTAGGGTACAAGGATGCTCCTAGGGTGTGCCATCCGTGGGGTTGGCTTTGGGGAATCCATATAGGTTGTGGAAGCTATAGTTTGCTTTAGAATAGAGAATCTCTTGGGACACTATACTAGTTTTCATGAGGACTCCTTTGTAAAAATTATACAGTTCTTTCCAAAGTCAATCAACAAAAGATGTTGCACCCATTTACATCACGAGATGTCCACGTGAAGAGAGTGTGTGAGGTTGGGAGATATTGAGGTAAAATTTCTGCGTTGGTGGGTTAAGTGGCTTTTGGGAGCTTTCTTTTTTGGTGATTACTACTCATCATTGGAGAAAGATGGAAAGTTTTCAGAGCTTTTGTCGTCAATTCCCCATTTGTCATTAGTTCTGGTATTCCTAGAAACAAACTGGGTGGCTAGAGCCAGCCAGCCAGGGGCTATCAGCCACAAGATCAGAAATTAAAAGAAATTGAATTCAATTCTATAAAATTCATGGACATGCATACTGTAGAACTTGATTGGCTAGCTTGAATTTCTTGACTGGTCAACGTCAAAATTAATGTTTAGCCAAGTTCCTTGTACTTTAATTATTTATACATGCAGTTTATCAAGAACTAATTAATGAGTCTCTTAATAGCAAAAAAATAGTTCTATATATATATATATGGTCCCTTAATTGGTGCCTGTTGATCATATATATCCCTAATATAATTGTTTTTTTTTTCAAAAAGCTCATATCCAAATAGTTATATATATATATATATATATATTACTTTTTGAAGCATGGATAGAGATTTAATTAATTATGTTGGCATGATGGTAAAACCCATATCCAAATAGGCAGAACTTCATGAAATCATCAATAAAATTAGACTATTAACAAAAAAAAAAAAAAAATCCATATCCAAATCACACATACAATTGGTAATGTTGATGTGGCCGGGTTCGCACATAGATTTGTCATGGCAACCACAAAAGTTTCTGATGACAAGCTAGTGATAATCGCCAGTACTTTTATTCTACTCGATCGTTACCTTCATATTTTGGTCATTGACATGATTGGACTATATATTGAAAAGACGATTCCTAGGATAATGTTCCGGTATCTAAATGCTTTTAGCTAGGTTTATTTAATGATTTTGTTTGTCGATTATTGCATATAACTAGTTCTGTCATAGAGTTTTCTCCAGCGTGTTTGCAATATCATAGTCAATTCATCGACCCTAAAGTGATACGTCCCCGAAAGGACCACCATACACATTATAGATATATAGCTAGGCTTTCTATAACATTAGCATAATGCATGCTATTTTTTTATCTCTGCTCACAAAAACTGGCATGCTACAATGTATACATTTGCTATGTTGCCCACATGAGGATCACATGGGCTCAAATGGTCCATGAATGCGACTCCTTACCCCCAGAGTCTTGTCAAAATCTCATCCTTGAAAATGTTGGGTATTTATCGATGGTCTTGTCAGAAATTTCTGTCGGAATGGATACATTTGTAATGGTAAGCACATTCACTTCTTATCTTGTTTCCATTCTTTTCAAGGATGTGTTTTATAAATGTTAGATTTACATATATGTGCCTGTTTATCAGTTTATTCTGGAATATTTATTTCATATGAATTAATTATTATGTCCCAAGGCAATACAGCAATATATCTCAAGAGCTATTAATGAAATAAGATTTTAAAATAATTTTATATTATTCTATCTATCATTTCACATTCATCACAAATTTGCCCATATTATATAGTCAAGATCTTAGAGCAAGATGAGCAATTAATAGAGTATTAATTATATATTCTCATGCATGATCAGTCACGACCTGTTAAAACAAGGAAAAAAGAGAGTGGACAAACAACGCAGTCCTAGATTATGTTTTGGAAGACTTCGTGGGATAGTACGTGGTCCTGAACTCCCTCAAACCTTTTGATTCCAGTTCCCCATTGTGAAGTTACTGAGAATTCGTGCATGCCTTTAACAATCCAAACCCTCAAGAAGAAGGTCATCCTTTGCTGCTCTTGTTCCTCTTTAGGCATACCACAAAATCCTAAACGACAAACCCATGTGTGTGTGTGTGTGTGTGTGCATACATATATTATGATTTGGTGAAACCCTAAGTGATGCCGACATCCTTCTATGTTTTTTTTATAACATCATCGATCCCCCCACCACCCTCTCCAGCTCCATCTGTCATGCATTACTTTATTTTATTTTTCCTGGGTATGAATAAAGATATGTACACTTCAGAAGAAAATGAAAAAATAAAATTTGTGATTCCGTTTTTCATTAGGATTTGGATCAACTTTTAACATTGTCACACCACATATGACTTTATATAGTTCTAGGTGATTCCAACCACAGCTGTTATGCTGGAAACAAGCATTTCAAGAACCAAAAGAGAATGAGAGAATCATACTGCTAATTCCCAGTATTAATTTATCCCCTATTCCATCCCCTATTAATAATTTTTGAACGAATTTTTTTCATCTCTAAACAACAATTTTATCATAATTATCTTTGTATTTTTTATTCTACAACAACAATTAAACACTATTTTAATTTATCAGAATATGTGTAGGAGAGAAACATGATTTCGTATGCCAATCTAAGGACAGCATGTAGAGAGAAAATTTATCCATATACATATCAGTTCATATGAAAATGGTTTAAATTAAATTCAAATAAAAAGACTTAATCTCATTAAAAAATTACATACTATAAAAATCATAAAAATATTACCTAAAGATACTATAAAAATGAAAACTGGATAAAAAGGGAATACACAGGGCCGGTGACATACACGCTGGGGCAGGCATAGGAGAGAGACAAAACCAGAAAAAATAAGCTGCATGGAATAAGGAACAGGAAAACATGTGTAAAGGAAGGTGCTTAGATTGCACCAAGATACATGGTTTTGTCGTATCCATGTCAAATCCTAATCATTTATTTGTCTGCCCATGAATTTGCTAGAATTTTGGAGGACGACAAAATCATATCGTCAAGATTTTCCTTTTTTTTTTGTTTTTTTTTTTTTTGTATCCTCGTGCTTCAACCCATACTTCAGCCTCCTTTTAATCCTTACTTTCTAGCTACAAAGGGAATTTGGATGGCTGGGTGGGACAATTTTACCACTTTCATGATCCTTATCAATAGGCTTTGTTTTTATCCAATTCCCATTGAGAATCAAAAGAAAAGGGTAAGTACTGTCGCTTTGATCTGTATATGTCATGCTGATCATCAAAACCTAATAATTTGAAATCTTTGTGTTTAATTTTCAAAATAATTTCATCCAATGGGATCTGTAGATTGGCTATTTCATACGGCCATGATGTCCATTGCAGCATAAATTGTTTAATGTTATAATGCTAGTTATGAGAATCTAATTCTTTTTATATAAGTAATCTATGCGTTAAAACCGATCTGATTTTAATTTTCAATGAAAGTTAAAATAGTTATTTAGAGTTATATTTTTATAGTATTTGATTATTATTTTGGAATATAGAAGACAACATAAAAGATATATTTACTGTGTTTCCTGTTTTGAATGTACAGAAAATTTATTTCAAAATTGTTTCATAAACATATTTATTATCTTTCTATTTCTTTAATTAAATACATCTTTGTTTTTCTTATATTTTACTCTTACGTTAACACTATATATTAATAGAATATAATTAAAAAAAAAGAAGACAACGGTCCTTAAAGTTAATTGACATTAACATTCTATTTTTTATTTATAAAAAATCTCAAGTTTGAAACTCCATCTTTATGATTACAAATAACGATGAAGATGTGCTTGGCGGCTAGGATCTCATCACAGAGAATGTTGAGAGAGCAAAAGGGGGGAGGGTTTGGGGACCCTTGAAGGGATAGGTACCTAATCACACACACAATTATTTAGTAAAAACATAAAGGTTTTGTAAGGAAATTGGCCCTTCGAGGCATAAATACCCGACAACCCAAGGATTATCATTGACTTAATTACTTAATTAAACTATAGTTAAGCAATCTTATGGAAGACAACATGTATTAGCCCTTACCTTTTCTTCTCCTTTTCCTAGAGAGCGATCCAATTACCTGCGCACAAAAACCATCAAAGAGTTCCACAGAATTCCATGGAAGAGCAACAAGCAATATATTAAGAGAAGACAGCATATGTGCTTGCTAACATTTTGGGCACTTATTAACATATTAGTCACGTAAAGCAAGATTAAGAGAGAATAGTACCGAAGTTAAAGGCTATTAGATGAGGTATAACTCGAATTAGCAGCAAGTACCGTGAAGAAATCTCTAGCTCTCTCGGGGGAATATTGGAAAAGTTGAGAGGAGAGGGAACAAGAATTACAGTGGGATTGATTAATTCTTAATTACTTTGTTAAATATTAGAGCAATCTTTATTTGGTACAGCCATATTCCCATTCATTCATCCAAGAAGAATAAATACGGTGTGCAATGAGAAGGGTATTTATTCCTTTTAACTTACTAGATTTTATTAAACATATCTTTTGAAATGGTTTTGTTTTTTAATGATTAATTTTGATAGCGACTCTGAATTACGTGTATTAGAAGGCCATGAAAGCTCGGAAAAGTATCTCCACTCAATATTGATTATAAAAATTATATATTCACATCAGTGCTAAACATCTACTCAATGATTATAAAGTAAATGATATTGTCCATCTATATCATATTCGATCCCCTTTTTTCTTTAAAATTAATATCTATATGTTCTAGACAATACACAATCATAATTTATAAAAAATATCAATCAAATAAGATATTTTATCTATCAAACCTCGAACCTTTATTAATATACTTTGATATAATTAAGTTTTTAAATGATAAAAACATATCAATTTTAAATAAGTAAGAACACTCAGATTCACAGAAATTAACTAATAAGGATAGTAATAATGATTCTAACTCACAAGAAAAATAGATTATTCATATATATACACAAGAATTTTTAAGAGATTAAAATTATTTTTCATATATGTGTTAATGTTTAATTAGTATTATAAATTTAAATTTCATTATAAATCTAATATAAAAACTTATGTTAACTAACCGACTAAAGCCTCCCTAATGCGGGATTATTCCTATTCTTGTTATTATTATAGATATTGTCAATTCATCATCATCACCGATGCTAAAAAACACCCTTAGGCTTCTTTGAAACTGAAGTTTGTGGACTTCGAATTCCTAATCTACAAAATGGCCTGTTCATATATGGGTTTGATTTCCCTACCCAATTCTCCAAGCCCAACACTTTGCTTGACCAAATATAGCCCAACATGAGCTCATAACCAATTTTGATGGGATTAAATTTTGCCCCATTCCATGTCTGTTCGATAATTTGCTTCTCTTTTGTTCATCTCGTGACATCCCCTTAATTAGGAAATAATTTGAACATGAACACCGAAAAACTTTCATTGCTTTCAGTGGCCTAGAAATCTGCATGGTCAAAATAAAGTTATTAAACCTACCTTTACTCGGGTTATAGAGTTAAAAGGTTAATTTTAATTAATTTAAAATGATATTTTAAAAAAAATAACCGAGTTTTGATTAGGTTTCAATATCAAATTAAATTAAGTTAACTCATACCTAATTTAATTTAAAACTTAACTGAGAAAGATTGGAGAATTATCGAGATTCATTTGATTTAAAATACAAATAATCATACATCATTCTAAATAATATCAATATCGAAATAAAATGTTTACCATTGTAAAATTAGTAGTCAAATTTGTTAGAAAATAGGACTAGATTGGGAACAAGGGTTAGATTAATTAGATGGAAGGTTAGGTATTTACAGTGCAATCCTGACAACACTCAGATAGAAAGCTCTAAATTTAGTCCATGAAAGCATTTCTAATAATCAACAACTCTCTAAAACCACGTTCCATTGTTAAAGCCCAACCAAACAACACATCATGATTGATGACATGCAAATTCGAAACCTCATATATCCTGATCTGTAAGAGAAATTCATTCTCAGCCATCAATTGGTCAGCATCTTGTTTCTGGTCAACATCTCAACATGCCTATAAAGGTCTCAGCATTATCTGCTTCGAATTCCAACAGAAGAGATAATAATATTAATAATAAGGAGGAAGGGTTTGGCAGCATCCTTTCACAAAGATGGATTCCAAGGTCTCTTCCCTCCTCTTCATTGCAATCTTGTGCTTAATCTCCTCAACCTCCACGGCCTTCAACATCACCAAGATCCTTGCACAATACCCTGAGTTTGTTAGCTTCAATGATCTCCTAACCCAAAGCGGGCTCGCCAAGGAAATGAGCAGCCGAGAAACCATCACTGTGCTTGCTCTCGATAATAGCTCGATTGGTGGGCTCAATGGAAGACCCTTGGACATTGCCAAGAGGATCTTGAGTGCGCATGTAATTCTTGATTACTATGATCAAATAAAGCTTTCAAAACTTAAAAAGGCCAGCACTATCGTCACCACCTTGTACCAAGCTAGTGGCGCTGCAGATGATCGACAAGGTTTCTTGAATATTAGCAGAACTGCTGAGGGAATCAAATTCGGTTCAGCAGTGAAAGGTGCTCCTCTCGTCGCATCACTTGTGAAACCCGTATACGCACAGCCCTATAACATTTCGGTGCTCCAAGTCAGCGAACCTATTGAGGCTCCAGGGATTGAGAACATGGCTCCTCCACCACCACCTGCTGCCGTTCCCAAGAAGGCACCAGCTCCAACTGCCAAATCTCCTTCCAAGGCTCCTGCACCATCCAAGGTGGAACCATCCACTCCAACTGAATCACCGACCGAGGGGCCAGTGGCTGCTGATGGACCAGTAGCTGATGTACCCACAGCCTCTCCATTGGCTGATGCACCAATGGCAGATGAAACAACTGCTGAAGCTGCGTCTTCACAAATGCATGCTGGTGGTGCCGTCGTGGTGATAGGATTGCTGGCCTGCATGATGGGTTTTTGAAAGGCAAGCAATAGAACAAGGCAGAAGAAAAACTAGGTAAAAGAATGGAGAAAACCGAAGCTGGATAGCATGGAAGTTAGCACAACAATCAATGTCTTTTGTGCTACATTTGATTACATCCCCCTCCAATCACCTCAATTTGAAATGAAGTTGGAGGCCTCATGGGGGCATACAAGTTTAGTCTGATTTATACTTATATATTGCAAATTCAAATTTTTTACATGCTTTATGAACATGCCTTGATTTTTCATCAACCACAATTTTTCTTCTTTACCTTTTTATGATGGATACTAGATGCTTTGTGTGCATATCAACCCTTGCAGTGCTGTAGCTAAAGCGTCAAGTATCCTGCCTGAGGAGGGCAGTCGGGCCTTATTGCTGCCAAGATTTCACAGCAATTTGACAGGAATTATATGATCTGGAGTGTATTTGGTTAACAATCTTACTTGAACATTCTGATGAAAATCAGAAAACAAATTGTAAAATCAAGCTCCATAATCAAGACAATGATCAAACATCGATCCGAAGAACCACTTTCCTGAATTCATTAGCTGTGGTAAAAACATTTCAAATACACAAACATGAATCCGCTTGTCCGCACAGGCTCATCTTATGAGCTTGTCAAGAATATCCAAAATGGCCGTAAGGCTCACCTTAACAGAATCTGAAGAATAATTAGGAAATGCATAATCATTAATCCACACCTACGATCAGTGCTCTTTTAAGGTTTTGACCATTGAACCAGATTAACTTGGTTAAATTTCGATTGACCCCCCCCCCCCAAAAAAAAAAAAAAGGACTCTCTTGTAATTCAACCAGATTCATCCAGATGCATTGGTTGAGCTTCTGACCCTGTCAATTATATCCGAGATGACTCGGTCCATGTCAAGTGCCTTCAAAGGTGGAAACGGTCTTTTCATGTTCTGCAATAGATGAAAAATGGAGCAAAAATGAGACAATTCCCAGCACCAGCAAAGGCTACTTTAGCAACAAAGTATGTCAGATAAATTTTTGAAATAAATATGGGAAGGGACTCTGTCTGATCTTGTTAATTTAAACATTTACTTAAGTTCTTCTTGAATACCTAGATTCAAATCAAGAATCTTTTACGAACCAAGCCAAGTCCCAAGAGCTAAAATATCTGTAAATTATGTACAATTTCACCGAAGACCTAATTTTCATCCAAGATTACAAAATAAACATCATATAAAATGGCGTTTTACTAATGCGAACCATCACTCGCTCTTTTCTAGACCCACAGAAAATGGTGCATTAGACTTGGACTTGTTTAAGTCTTTTAAGGTACAAAGATGGAGGTTTTCAAGAAAATCATTTGTTCATGACATCTCAGATCAAACAAAGAACAATTTTTTATTCAAGCTATCTCATATTTTAAAATTGAACTCACAAGTTTTTACCAGAAATCATGGAGTACTGATCTTTGTTAAATATGGAAAAATTAGCCATTCCTAAAGGTTTTAAGAGAACGAAACAAAATTAAAATAACAAAATGCATCAGCCATAGAAATTGATGAACTAAATAGACTATCAATATACTTCAGGCGTGAATTTTACCTGAAGACTGATGAATGTTTCCCCACCTTCTTCCCGTATTTCAAAGCATCCCCTTCTAGGCTGTTGAGAGTTGGAGAGAAACATCAATTAAACAGAAAATATGCAAGTAAAGGAGAAGTTAAAACACCAAACAATATGCCAGTAAGATGGTAGATAATCCTTCTGCAAAGAAAACGTGTCCCTGTCCTATGTTTTATCAAAGACCTTATCAGTTGACGTCAGCAGCAATTACTTGGTTAACACCAGGAAAAGGACAAAACTTTGACCATGACAATCAAAATAATGATACACAGCTTGGCATATGCATGCATCGAGGTTTTGGTTTTACTGTCATAAAACATATCAACATCAATCTCCATGTAGAGTTTGCATTCACAAGAAACAATGTTGAAATGTCTAATGTATGCAATAAACAGCATAAACATCCGAGATAATACCATTGAGACATAACCACATCGTCAATTCATAATTGAATCAAGGTACCGCATGACCCAAGCTTGAAAATCTTTGATTTTCACTGCAATTTCAAATAATACATAGCATTCCAAAATATGACAATGCTCAAAATATGACCTTTTACATAATGCAATAAGTAGCCCACAATAAGAGAAATCACAAAAACTAGCCACAAATCTGCTTTTTCACGTGCATAAAGAAGTTCTGACAACAAGAGCACTGTACCAGATACTCATCCATGCACACAAAGCATTAGATTGTTGAAAAGGTCATGATACAACAGATTTTTAAAACTGGACACGAATGTGCTTTTTTACCCAGAGGAATACGCATCAATTACAGAAGTAAAAAAATAAGTAATTAAGCCAAATGCAGAACACTTTGGATTATTGAAAAGCTCCCACTACAAAAATTTAAAAATAGCTGCATTATGCCATTTCCCTCATTCTATAAGATTGGGTGTCCATGAGGACACTAAAGAAGAAATTTACCTATGTGCACAAACCATTAGATTATCAAAAACATCATTTAACTCAATGTTTTTGGCAAACAAAAAAGAAGCTCAAGGCTAGATTCAACTAATAGCTGTGTAAAGAAGTTATATCGCCCAGAAAAAGTACCTTTTCAGGATTGAGTAACACAGAGATACCAGGAAAGGCACTCAACAAACTATCTTTCACCTGTATAGCTCTTGTCTTGAATGCATTGCACTGTTTGCTGCAAGAATCAACATATGGATTAGAAAATGCATCATATGATAGAAGCCTCATTTTTTAGCACGAGGAACTTAGCTAGGGGCATATTGCCCAAAAAAAAACATGAATAAACACGTATGCAATAATTCCTTGAATCATAATGACACTTAATGCCCTATGCAACAGAACTTTCCTATGAAAACACACCTCCGCCATCAAGTAAATGTTTTCATATTGGTAATTTAAAATGCAAGATTACTCACTGGAAAAACTAAATAATGCTGAGCAAAATCATCATTCTACATTTTGAAGTTCAAACCATTCCAAACTAACTAAATAAACAAACAAATAAGTTTTTATCTCTATCAAGTTCCTCAACCTTCTTTAAAATCCGACACATGAAGTGAAAATACTCAACTTCACTGCTACAGGTTCTAACAGGAAAAAAAAATTAAAAGATCAAATAACCTCAAGCCAAGATATATAAGTCGAATCAAAGTTTAAGATAGTGTTTGATTTTGTGGTAGTGGTTATTTTTTAAAGTGATTTTCGCTTGAAAATGCATCAAAATAATATTTTTATTTATTTTTTAAAATTCATTTTTGACATCAACATATCAAAACGATTCAAAAACAAAAAAATAAAATAAAATAAAATAAATTCAAAAATTTTCAAAAACAAGGTTGGACCACATAAACAAACACCGCCTAAAAACAGAGCAGATTTCAACTCTCCTTCCTAAACACCAAAGGAAACAGATCCCGGCCAAAAAAGATCCGATTAAACACAAACAGAGCAGATTTCTATTTTCGCTATCAAGCACAGCAAGAACCAGAAACTAAAACCTTAAAAGTACTACTCCATTTTCCCTAGAAAACAACCAGATTAATTATAAAAAACAAAACAGCATTTCCAATTAATTTCCTGGGATGGGACACTTACCCTTTAACCCTTTCCTTTCAACCAATTTCTGGGCAGCCAAACAGACTTTCTAATTAGAAACAATAATACTATTTCTTATTTCTCCAAACCCCAAAAAGACAAGAAAAACTGAACTAAGACATCAAAATTGACCAAAACAAAAACAAAAAAGTTATTAATCTAATTTCGCTTACTCAAAATAAACCCACCCCCAAGTTTATTGAAAAACTACTCTATCAACCCTCTTTCATTACACCTCTATTTTCTTTGAAACCAAACACAATCAGGGAAAGAGAGTCAAAATTGATTAGAGTAATATACTCAATCACAAATTCAACTAACCCTAGAAACAAAAATCCCCAATCCTCTCAAGACTGAAAAAGCCACTTTTCTAAGCCTAATTTACAGTTCACACTTTTAAATCAATTACAAACACGCACGAAAAAAAAAAAAAACAACAACAACAAAACAGGGCTTGAAATTTCAACTCAGTTTCCTCTACCTTCTTTCATTTTCTCAGCAACCAAGAAGAAAAATAAAACAGAAACCAAGTACCTAAAACCCTAACTCCACTATTATTTCTCCCAAAACCAAAAAAACACTCACATAATTTTTTTAAGAAAGTAGATAAGAAAACACCCGTTTAATTAAATAAAAGAATATTCACTTTTTCGCCAGTTTAGTGTTTTCCTCTACTTTCTAACAAACCAAACAAAACCTATAAAAAAATAGAAAAACTCACCAATGTTCAATCACAATAGTCTTAGTAACTGCATCACCAGCAGGACTCTCTTCCTTAGCATCTTCTTCTTTCGTTCCGTCCTCGTCAGCCTCCGGTTCTTCTTCTTTAACTTCCTCTGCTTGACCTTCCACCTCAGCCTCCGAGGAAGACGAAGTCTTAGTTTCCGCTTCTTCTTTCACTTGAGTCTTCACCTTCTTCTTCTTACTCTCTGCTGCTTTCTCTTGCTTTCTCTTCTTTCCCGACTCGGTCGGTAACTCAGTCAGCTTCGCATTGAATCGCTTAGCTGTGCTCCGAGTCATCCGAGCCGACCTCCTGGTCGCTGGCTTCTCCGACGACGTCGATTTCGTCTCTTCAGCCTTCTTTCTTGGCGCCATAGGAAGAAAGGAAAAACGAGAACGAAATGAGAGTCCGGACGACGAGCTCGGCTTCCTTCTGACCCTGCGTGGAGAGCCGTGAAATGGTTCGCGTGTCGGATTTTTTATTTTTTTTATATCTTTATTTTTTTGGCTTTTTTTCGTTTTCCCGCGCTTTTTGTGAAGGGACGATCTGTGATTGGGTTTGGTGGGGTGATCGGAAGTGATGAGGGGTTGAAAGGATAGGATTGTACCACGTGGAAGGAGGTGCCAGCAGGGTTTGGACACGTTATGTATCCAGGTTCCGTGGGTCTCCTTCCCGTCCAAAAAAATCCAATATGCTTGGGATTTTGTCTTGTTGCAAATTAATTATAATTTAATACTCTTAGTTTATAAAAGAGAAATAATATTTATAACATAAAAATAATTAAATAATTCTTAGATCATCGTTGATTATAGTTAATTTAATGGTATGTTTCCTACCGAAAAAAAAATCCCTCATCAAACTCTCCATCCTATCCTATCTACTTGTTTTTAAATCTTTTATAATTTTTAAAATAAAAAATCAAAATGAAATGAAGAAAATATGAAATTGACAACAATTTACGTGGAATATAATCATAAGACATTCAAACAACATTTTTTATGAAAATATTGAAGAAAATGCTGTTGAAAGTCATGTTTACTGTAAGCAAGAAGAAAAAAATTAATAAAAAAAAGAGATTTTAAAAAAATAATTTATCATGCTAGATATAAAAGATTGAAATTATTAATGAATCATGAAATTTATAAAAATATGTACTGATTAATTAAAGCAAAGATCTGGTTATTATATGAGTCTTCTAATAATTTCATTTTATATATATTTATTTTATTCTAATAATTTTATTTTATATATGTTTGAAATAGGTAAAAATATTTTTGCAAAACACCAAAAGAGAGAGATAGAAGAAGGCAAAGGAGACGATAATTTTACGTGGAAAACCCTATCAAAATGAGGGGAAAAACCACGGGGAAACACTAGTATTAATTTAAATGCTAAGGTAACAATTTTGTTTTAATGTACAGATAATATTCAAACTATTATAAGAAACAGAGAGAGTGCAACAACAATAACTAAAAACATAAAAAGCAAAGTCAGAAACAATATAAATAAATAATTAATTAAAGGATACACACACATCTCCTCCTCTTCCGATGGATTTGAGCGCTGGCAATATTTCCTTTCCCCATGCCTGCATGCAACACGAAAGATGATTATATAGTTGAATAAATAAACAAATAAATAAAAGAATAAAAAAACAAACAAACAAACAAATAAATAAATAAAAGAGGAAGTTGGTTCCTAATTACATATATAGAAGTTAATTACCTGCAGCCAATTATGTATTGTCGTATTAAACCTTGCCCCATAATTAGGAAGACTGCCAATTAAGAGGAGAAATTAAGTTGAAGATCAGTTTCCTAAAATTATACATAAAATTAAGTGCTACCCTTTTCTATTAATTAATAAATAAATAGATAAAAAAAAAGAATGTGATGTCAGATTTAATTAATTATAAAAGAACACTTTACCTCATCTAATCTGTGGGTTTTAACTAATAAATTCTGATGTTTGGGGTATGAGAGGCGTTGGGCCAGCCCTTTCCTCCTTCTTCAAATTGTTCTCCAAGAATTGGGCTGTATGTGATTGTCAGTTGCTCAAGAGTTGTTGACTGGAGCACGTAATCCGGAAGTGCTTTCAGTTTTGGGCACCATCTAATTTCCAAGGAACGAAGAGATGGCACAATTATGGTTGAAATGGAGATGTTTGTTTTATCTTCATTTCCTCCTTCTCCTCCTTCCCACTCTTCCCACTCTTCCATCGCAATAAAGGAAAGACTTTTCAACTTGGGGAATGCAATAATAGTATTTGATGATGATGATGATGTCATTTCTCCAATACTAATGTCACCATCCTCACCATCCTCACTGTCAACTCCCAATCCCAAGAATTCACGCCCCACCCTTCCCACGCGTCCCATCCAACTTACACTTAATTCTTCAAGAGATGGCAACTTCCCCAAAGGAGGCAGATTCTCAATCTTCCCCCAATTCCAGAGTACAACAACCCTTAGTTTATTAATACAACTAGGAAACACTGGGATGACTCCTTCGTAACCACCTATCTTCAAAGATTCTAAGTTTGGAGGTGGTTCTAAGGCTTTAAGGACTTCATCATCGCGAATTATCCTCCTATCTGTCCTAGAATTAAACCATAAATCTAACCCAGTGAGGTGTTTCTTACTCTTAAGTTCTGCTTTCTTAACCTCATCAGGATCTTTCACATCTCCTAACCATCTTATCTTCAAAGATCCTCGAAGTTGGTTCAAATTTCTCAAATCCCCAATTGTAGACTCTTTATCACTACCACTCACATGGAAATCATCTAATTCCCGAAGAGAACTTAACCCCTCAACTCCTCTCATCTTCACAAACCACTCGGCATCCGCATCATGAGCAATTCTGAGATGTCTTAATTTGACCAGTCTTCCTATGTTATCAGGCAGCCTTTCAAGTTCCCAACAATCCGAGACATCTAAAGTTAGCATATTATACAATTCACACATCTCTTTAGGTAACTTCCTGATGTTATTCCAAGACAAGTCAGCATGCCTCAGGTGTATCAACTTTCCTATGTTGGATGGGACTTCTTTTATTCCACATCTTGACAACTTCAATGTTCTTAGACAACTCAAATTAGCGATTAAGTTAGGTAAGTCTGCATTCATCGATGAAGGACCACCATCAACAATCAAGCTGCGAAGCTTTTTGAAACTATGAATGGTCGCAGGTAATGAGTTATAATTTCTAAACACTACCATGGAGTGTCGGGCATCTCTAGAAAAAGCGTCTATCTTCGACTCTGACACACCATCGATATCTACACTAAAACATTCATTTTTTGTCAAACTTTGTGCAAAATCATGCACCATATCATGCATCTTACATGCATAAATGCTACCATCATCCTCGTCTATCTCAAAATCTTGAAAGAAAGAGCGAGCAGCTAAAGCTTCGAAGCACTCTCGACCCATTACTTCCATCTCTTTATTCTGTGTTTCCCGAAGGAAACCTTGTGCCATCCACAGTTTGATCAAAGCATCCCTCTCAAATGTGAAGTCTTTTGGAAAGACTGCACAATATGAGAAACACAGTCTCATTTCAGAGGGCAGGTCAAAGTAGCTCAACCATAAAGGAGCCAAAATTTTGCTTTCAGCTTCTTCAATCTCCCAAACATGGCTGTTCAAGACATTTTTCCACTCTTCTATTCTACTTTTGAAGCGCAAAAGACTTCCTAGACTCTTTGCAGCAAGAGGCAAGCCTTTACACTTTGCTGCAATTTGTCTACCAATATCTTCTAAATTATCATACTCTCTACTGGTCTTTTCAAAACATGCGAACTGACTGAACAGTGACCAACATTCCTCCGTAGAGAGAAGTCCTAGTTCTAAAATGTCAATGGGTGAGGAGCCCATGCTACTCGCGACATTCTTCTTTCGTGTGGTCACCAAAATCCTGCTTCCAGGCAAACAACCACACTTGAGGGAGTCTTTCAGTTGCTCCCACTTTGTGGAATCTTCATTCCACACATCATCTAGGACAAGCAAGAATTTCTTTCCCCTAATTGATTCTTGGACATGTTTCACTAAAGTCTGCAATTCGTTTAAATTTGGTGCAGACCCCGTGAGATCTTCAAGGATTGCCTTGGCAATCGTTATCTCATTAAAAGGATCTGATACACAAACCCATATTCTCTTATCAAAGTGGGTCGTCACATCATGATCATTATAAACTAGCTTAGCAAGGGTTGTCTTTCCTATCCCTCCCATCCCTACTAGAGAGATTGTACAGAGGGCTGGTCCTTGACTCCTCTCACTCAACAACATTTCCATCACCCCATCTTTATCCTTTTCTCTACCTTTCACTTCTGCTGCATCTATAACAGAAGTGGTTTTTTGATGTTCAAACTGTTTAATTCCCACCTCAAATGATTTGAAGTGGAACCTATCTTTCTCAAAGACAATTTTATCTATTCTTTCATTCAGTCCTCTTATCTTATGAGCAATGTCACGACGCAAACCAACTTCTCTAAAACGAAAGCAAGAGATGATCATGAAGGAGCATACCTTTTTAGCAGTCTTGCGGGGATGCTCATTTACTTTCATTTTTGATTTTGCAATTGCTGTGCCCCACTCATCCAAAATGTCATCCATGTCATACGATACATCTTTGAGCTGATCTAACCAATGCTTGACTAACTGATCCTTCAACTGTCTTTCCTCTGCATCTGCAAACACAGCTTGGATGGCCCGGAAATTGCTGGTAAGCTTGTCAACCTCATTATCGACACCAACAACGAGCCTCACTTCTTGTCCCACCTCCTGAAAAACGATTGAGCTCAGCTGCTCCAAGACTACGGAAACAAGAGCATCAGCCATATTATTCAGAACTAAGGAATGGTTGAGAGAGGATAAAATTGATATAAAAGGATTCTATATTTGGAAATGTGCAATACAGGGAGTAATGGATTGGCTGAGAAACGAGGAGAAATAAAAAAAGGGATGCAAAGGGGAGCTTATGATTTGATGATGCTTCATATGATCTGTTACTTGATGTATATATAGTGCATTGGAAAAGGCCATAGAATCTATTAATTTCATGCACTGAAGAAAAAGAGCTTTGCTCTCATGATGGTTTTTGGGATAATTGTCTTCCCCAAGAAATGCCCTTTATTCTTTCCTTTCGAGTTCTCAGAAGAAATATTCCAATATTTACAAGAGCAAGCTATCATGTGACTCCGTAAATCTTTCTTTTTTGAAAAAAAAAATTAAAAATTGGATAGGAATTCCTTACCCCCCTTAGTGTCATTAAGATTGCTTATGGAAGGTATCAAGAACAATGGCCACCTTAATCCATTCAATTTATACATTATTTCGGGACATACAGTAGTTTAAGCAAGAATCTTGTGCAAGTGCAACAACCAAGTACACTAAGAGAAGGGGAACACGGATGGAATCAGATGCAACTGCAAACATCTCCAGCCTACAGTTTGTTCAAAAAGATTTCTCAAACTACGAATCATTTACTAGAATTTCTTAATTTGAATGACAACTTCAGACTTATTATTCCACCAGATATCAATTTTTTTACTGCAAAACCCACATTCAAAATGTATCATCACTGTGGTAGCGATTTGTGCATCGCTGCATATTTCAAACTGCGATATTGTGGCCATTTACTTTCATGCAATGTGTGAGCAAATTAATGATGCTGTCATTTTACAAAGTGATTTGCAGGCCATTAATTGGTTCTGAGTATTCTGCTGTGCATATTAGGTCCAGCCAAACTCCTACATTATTGCATGTATTGGAATGCCAGGAACCTATAGTAAGTAACAACTGAAATTGATGTTACCAGTCAATCTGGGACTCTAAATTGCAGGCAGAGTGGTCTTTGTAAAACTGAAAGCTCGCCACTTTTAGAATGATGGTCGGTTATCGGGACTATGGGAAAGCAACTCGCGGGTGGGGTGAGGAGAAGATATCAGATCTTCATCCTTTTGAGGTAGAAAACATGTCATTTCAATGCCGAACATAAAGGTTTCAAATGACTGTTCTTGTTCGTACTAAAGGAAAAAAAACAACCACCTATAGGCCAAGTTAAATGTTAACTTGTATGCAGTATCTAGCATACAAGTAGTGTTGGGGAATTCCGTCTCCCCCATGCACGGACCGGGGGTGTACTGATAGTTGCTCATAGAAGGGTAAAGCACACTGACACAATATTTTACGTGGTTCGGCAAAACCGCCTACATCCACGGGAGAGAGTCATTGTATTAGATATAGAGATACATGGAGGAGGAGGATTACATCTGCTGCTCTTATAGCTGCTGCAATGGCAGCAAGGTTGCTGCCATTGCAGCTCTCTCTTTCCCTCTACTTACACTCACGTTTTCTCTCACAATTCTCTCTGCACTCCTACCATTCTCTCAATCTTGCTCTCAAATAGAAGCCTTCTTTATATGCATTTCTTAGCAGCCTTCTCCAGCACATCAAGGGGACAATGGGTCCCGAAATCATGCCACTAATTGTGGCACTAGTGGTGCTTCCACTAAGCCACAATTAGTGGTGGGGTATTGCCACTAAATGGCAATATCCTAACAATCACCCCCTTTGCCATTTGTGTAGGCAATTGTCTTCTTGCTTCTTCAGCACAGGCTTGCATCTTGCAGCTCTTCCAAGCTTACATTTTGAGAGCGTCTTCAACACAACATTCCCCTTCGAGTGTATCAATCATGCTCGGTCCGGAATGATTTTTCAAGCCTTACACCAAGGCTTACAACACCCCCTCAAACGGATATTCCAAGTGTGACAGTCATTATCTGAGTATCTCAATATGATCACGAGTTCACCACTCATCCAAGAGTCTACTCATCCAGGAGTTGCGCCTGCCTTCTATTCCATCCTAAGAACCACGCCTTACTTCTCCGTGAGTCTCTGACTTTTAGTCGTAAGAGTCCAGGTAGCTCTCCACCTTTAACCATGGGGGCAGCCCATTAAAGGTTGATCCATATCTGTCTTCATACTCTGAGTATTACAATGCCATTACCGAGCTCACCACCTTGACAAGAGTCAACTCGTTCTCGGAACCTGCGCATGCCCTTCTGCTTCTTCATAGCAGCCGCGTCTTAATGCTCCACAAGTCACACACTTATTGTCCAAGGCAAATGTCTTCTAGCTCATTGATCTTTAGCATGGGGGCAATATCCATGAAAGTCAATCTTGCATTTGTCTCCATACTCATCATAGCCACTTCATTGGCTATACACCTGTCCACTCATATCCAGCCATCACATTGGCTCTGGGGTTGTTCTGAACTTGGGCTTCTATCGTGGCCCATACACCTTCTCTAAGGTGTCTTCGCCCGTTGTCGTGGGGCGGTCTGAACTAGGACTCCTATCATGGCCCTCACACCTTCTCCAAGGTGTCTTCGCCCGTTATCGTGGGGCGGTCTGAACTGGGGCTCCTATCATGGCCCTCACACCTTCTCCAAGGTGTCTTCGCCCGTTGTCGTGGGGCGGTCTGATCTTGGGCTCATATCAAGGCCCTCACACCTTCTCTAAGGCGTCTTCGCCCGTTGTCATGGGGCGATCGCATCCTCCTTCAGCTGAGATGTTTTAAAGTGGCTCCAAAATTCTCTACCACCATGTGCACTATGGGAGAGATTACTGCCACTGATTACATAGAAAGAGAAACTTGCGGTATACTCCTCGCAATGCTCCACCTCGATTTCTATGTTTGGAGCTTCTGTGTCTTTCTGCTTGACAGCTCCACCTACACCAACTCTCTTTGGTGTCTTCGCCTTTCATCATAGGCGGTTGCCTTGTATCACAGGCATTTGCACCCCCTCAATTAGGTGCTTCTACAACAGCTCTCTTTCCATCCTTGCATGCATTGGAAAGGTCTTCGTCTGTTGTCTTCATCAAGAGCATAAGAGACTTCCTGTTGTACAAACTTTATGATTCCCGCTCTGAGCTTCATCTGGGAACACTTCTTCTCCTTGCACCTCTTGTCTCATTACAGTACCTCGTTGGATCCTACGGGTACTCCTGCACAATCTCTGTGTGCCCTCGTGCAATTTCTGTTCTCCAGATTTCTCCCTATTCCTTGCTTATGTTTGACAGCAGCTCATCCTGTCATAACACCTGTCCAAGTCAAAATAGGGTGCCAATCTTTATCCCCTTGCTGTATTCCTCTTCCATTATCAGGGTCTTCATCAATTCTCCCATCGAGAAATCACAGTCACCGAATCTAACTTCTTTGGAGAAATCACCACTTCATCAGATCTTTGATCATACGGAACCCAATTGTTTCCTTGTGCCGTCATCCTGCTAGTCTTCAACCGTTTCATTACAAACTGCTGTATATACGAAAATAGTACCGTGTGGATAATCCTTCCACTAAGCAAGTTCCCAAGAAAGATTGGAGGGGTCACACTGGTCCCGCTTAAAACCCAATCTCCTAAACAGAACTTCTTAGGCCATATCTATCCATCGTACTGTCTTTCCGTATATACAACCATTTGCTAGCTTTGTCCCGGCTTTTCTTTACAAGTGATCTGGAATATACTGGTTTAATACATGATTTCTCAATATCTGGCGAGACTACCAGTGCTTAGATTCGTCAAGATTGGTCTTCGTTAATTTCCACTCTTCACCTCAAATTATCCACATGATCGGGTATCCAGAGTGTCCCAATTTTACCTTCCCTCAAGGCAATTCAAATCTCCCCACTTAGCAGTTCAACACATGTAATTGGGTAAACATGTGCACCTTCTTCTTCTTCATCTCCATCGACCACCATTATGACCTTCAGATGCCTCCTAATCGGGCAATCTCTTTTGTTAATTCACCACCGCCTTTTTGGTCTCAAATCTCAACGATCGGACTGTACCATTGCATCCGGAATGATCAAATTAGCTGGAAACAAGTCTGAAATCATCCAAATCGCATTTCAGACGGCTAAGATTTGATCAAAACAATTCTGGCCTGATGAACGGCCCAGATTCAATCTCAGATCCGGTTGCACGTAGACTCTGCTGCACAGAATCTTATCCCTCGGCTCGGCTCCAACTCGGCTCGACTCAACTCGGCTCGCGTCTGGTGACGTGGCATGTGGGACCCACATTGATGACGTGTCTTGCTGACTGGACGCTGACTGTGTATACTGGCGTCATGATCATGTCATAATGATGTCATCCTTATCCGGGTCTGGCACGTGGGTCGGGTCGTCTGGTATTCGGGTCGGGTCAGCTCATCCGGGTGAAGAAGACGCGTGTGACGCGTGGCGCGCGTCTGTGCGCGTGGGCAGTCTCCTCGCCGGCGCGTGATGGCGCGTGCGGAGGTTTCCGGCGTTCGATTTCGACGCGGTTTTCAACAGTGGCTTCGTCTCTTCCTCCTCTACACAGTGGTATGGTCAAAAAACAATTTTGACAACTTTCATTTTTGAGCAAAATCAAACACCCCTTTAAACCATATGCTCCGATACCAATTGTTGGGGAATTCTGTCTCCCCCATGCACGGACCGGGGGTGTACTGATAGTTGCTCATAGAAGGGTAAAGCACACTGACACAATATTTTACGTGGTTCGGCAAAACCGCCTACATCCACGGGAGAGAGTCATTGTATTAGATATAGAGATACATGGAGGAGGAGGATTACATCTGCTGCTCTTACAGCTGCTGCAATGGCAGCAAGGCTGCTGCCATTGCAGCTCTCTCTTTCCCTCTACTCACACTCACGTTTTCTCTCACAATTCTCTCTGCACTCTCTACAATTCTCTCAATCTTGCTCTCAAATATAAGCCTCCTTTATATGCATTTCTTAGCAGCCTTCTCCAGCACATCAAGGGGACAATGGGTCCCGAAATCATGCCACTAATTGTGGCACTAGTGGTGCTTCCACTAAGCCACAATTAGTGGTGGGGTATTGCCACTAAATAGCAATATCCTAACAAGTAGTCTTCTACTCAGAGTCATGTGCAGTATCTAGCTCTGCCAACCTCTTTGAGAAACACTTCTCACAGTCATATGCAGTATCTAGCTCTGCCAACCTCTTTGAGAAACTCATTGTATCTGGAAGACCTTGAAGATCTCCATGTAGAATCTCAAAATCATCAGTGCATCTGGAAAAAGCTGCATAAAAATTTTAAAAGAATAAAGAATTCAGTGTCTCATCAAAGAACAAATTTTCAGCACTTGAATACGATTCTGGGATGCTGATACCTCGTCCTGGGACCCTTTGTAATTGATAACCAAGGACAGTGGCATCTCGTAATCTCCTTGCTCCACTGAACTACACTTTCACAAGGAAAAACAGAACAATTGTTTTAGACCATTCAAAGACAAGGAAATAATATTTTAATGTAAATCTGAATTTAGCAACCCAATTTTTTTCATAAAAAAATTCTACCATTTTAACAATGTACAAGGTGTTTGACACAACAAAAATTGTCACAGATAAAAGAATCAAGGCATCTTAGCCATGTGCAAAACATCTCAAAAACTCAGCACAAAGGAATGAAAGGTTGAAAATTGAAGGAATTATCTTTGAAGATAGTTACATTATCATTACAGAAACCTTGTCCTCAACGATGTTGATGCAAAACACATGCATTACTGATTACACCCCACGTAAAACTAGATATCAACACTTTGCTTACCTTATCTGAAGCATAGTTTTTACCAAAAGCTATCTCCTGCAAAATGTGAGCTGCCACCTACAATTTCAAAATATCCAAAAGCAGTATATCAGTACTATTGAGAAACAACATGTCAAGAAAATCACAGAAATCAGGACAGGAAGTTAGTACCTCGCCTCCATTAATGCCTCCCTCATAGCATGGTTTCAAACTAATTGCACGTTCAAGATAAGGTTTCCAGTGACCAGTGAGTAAATCTCTCCTAATCATCTCAACACCACACTGGTAACACTGGTTCAAGACATCATATTTCACTGGTATCAAAACGATGTGAAAGGAGCTACAAGAAAAGATCACAGAGAGAACTGAAGAATAAGAGGAAGAGGAAGAAAACAAAAGATTATGATGACACTTGGAAACAATTATTGCACCTCGAGCATATTTCTCAAAAAGGGTTCTTCATTGAAATAATCTCTTCGCACAAAGACAAATGGTAGCTTGAATGCCAGGGCTTCACTGACAGTGCCATATCCAATTTTCCCTGAAGAAATGGAAATCGCATTAAGTTTCTGTTTCAAACCATTTAATTTAGTTCAGCTACCAAAAATATCATTCTGACCAAGCATGCAGTCTGATGCTGCAATGAGATCAGGTGTGTAGGCATCTTTTGCAAGCTTTATGAAATTTGGTGGAAGCTCACATCATCACTGATGCCACTTTCCTTCGTTACCCATGGTAAGAAAAAAAGAAGACTTGGATCAACATCTAAGAGATATAAAGAAGGGTTTCAACAGTGTTTGGAAGCCACACCTCCTTGCGGGTTTTGTGCAACTTCCTCGCAGCTAGAGGTACATCAATGACATCCCAGAAAGCAAGCACTGAAAACTGGAGATAATTAATATTTTGAGAGCAACCAAACAATGGTCCTGCACCAAATACGGAAATGAGAAAGGAAACACAGCGAGATTCATCTTGAGGCTGTGTAAGAACCAACGTACTTCGGATTAGGAATTCACGGTGAGCAAAAGCAAATTTTAGCACTACTAAAATCACACACCAAAACAGGTAAATTGAAAAGGATCATTTCAGCAAATTAAGGTGAAGTAGTGTCTCCTAAAATTCTTAAATAGAAAACGTTGTCATATTTAATAGGTTTAGTTAGTAAAAAGAGAAATTACCTCTGGGTATTGCAGTCAGCAGTCAATTTTGATCTTTGGAGTATGTCAGGTGTTAGGCAGCCCTTTCCTATCCTCTCTTTGATTTGTTCTTCAAGAATTGGGCTGCTTATGATTTTCAGTTACTCAGAGTTGTTGACTAGAAGTGGTAATCAGAAATTGTTTTCAATCACATGCTTCTTCTTCATCAAATTCCACATCTCTACAGATCATCATATTTTTTTTATTAAAGTTATAAAGCTTATATTATTTGGACTTATGATCATGTCCCACAAAATATCTTTTTTCTCTTGTTATCTAATTTGTTTCTTATTTGATTATCTACATGTAGATAGCCAATGCTTTGAAACACTTTCGTAAGACATCTATTTAACAAGTAAATAGCACAATTTATAGCTTCAGCTCAAAACTCATTTGGCGTCTTCTTGGTTTTGAGCATGCTTCTTGTTATGTTGAGGATACTTCTATTTGTTTTCTCTACCACGCCATTTTATTATGGCGATTTAGGTACTGTTAGGAGTTTTTTTATATCATGATCTTCACAAAACTCATTAAACTCATTAGAAAGAACTTCACCCCCATCTGTTCTCAGTGATTTTATTGAATAATCACTTTCTTTTTCAACTAACGCTTTAAACTTCTTAAAACAATTAAATACGTTAGACTTTTCATTTAAGATGTATACCCATGTTCTTCTACTATAATCATCAATAAAAAGTATAAAATATGGATTTTTACCAAATAAGCATGGTTGAATAGGACCACATACATCTGCATATATTTATCGATAGGGTTGATTTGCTCTAGATGTAGACTCCTTTAGAAAGCTCCTGCGAAATTATTTTTCCACTAAACATCCTTCACACAAATGATTTGGATGTATAATGGATAGTAAACCCTTCAACATCTCCTTTTGTGCCATCATCTTCAAGCTATCAAAGTTTACATGTCCAAGTGTCATATGCCAAAGCAAAGTCTCATCTTTCACACATGCCTTTAAGCATTTAGGCATATCTATTTCTATGTTTATTCTTTATTATGGTTATATTTGCAATCATAGCTCTATGAGTATCAAGTAATGTCAAAGTATGATCGTTCATCTTAATCTCATAACCCTTCTCCAATAATTATCTCAAACTCAATATATTGCCTTTTATAATTGGGATATAATAAACATCATCAATAAATTGATGACTACTATTTTTCAATCTAATGAAAATCATACATTTCCTTTTGATGGAAACATTTGAGTAATCCACGAAGGTGACATTACCTTTAATTGATTCATCAAGCTCCATAAACTAGTCTTTATTTCCACACATATGATTATTGGTACTATTGTCTAGATACCACATGTTTTCTTTGGCTAGCATTTGTTCATCATGGACTAATAATAAGGTGGCTTCTTTCTCCTCTTCTACAAGAAGATTGACATTCTCTTTAACCTTTTTAGCTGGATTCTAACAATCCCTGACATAATGACCCATCATCCCACATTTGTAACATTTAACTCATTTTTTTTTTCAAACTTGGGTCTTGTTGTCAGACAGCTTGCTTTATTTAGTCGACCGGTTGACATGTTGAGGCTGCCTCGACATTCTCTTTTAAATCTGTCTTTTCCTCATCTTCTTTTACCTTGTCCACGCCCTCTACTTGCTTGGGTATATCCAAAACCATTTTACCTCTCTTTTGAATGGTGTTTTGAAAAGAGTGCTTGTGCACTCACGTGTTCTTGAATGTCATTGTCTCTTTCTTTATGGACTTATAGTTTTTCCATGAGTCCTTGAATAGTCAAAAAAAACTATATTTTGTGATTTGTTTTTATCGTAACCACCACATAATGAAACTTCTTTTGCAGCAAGCATAGAATATTTTCTACTACATGTGTTTCCTCTATTTTCTCCCTATATCTTTTCATTTTATTGTATATGGCCAATATTTTAACAAAGTAATCTAAAATACTCTCCAATTCAAGTATATATAGCTTTTCAAAGTCACCTCGTAACTTTTGTAGACTTACATTTCTTACATTATCAGCTCATTGGTTTAATTGTTGTAAAACTTCTCGTGCTTGCATGATAGTGGTTGCATTAGGCACTATCTAAAGAGTGGCATCATCCAGACATTGGTGGATGATTGTGAGTGGTTGTTGATCCTTCATTCGCTTTTTTTGCACGACCTCTCCTTGGGCTAAAGTCAACATTGCTCCTTCTATAGGCTTTTCAAAGACTTTTTCAACCTTGTCCTACACATTTTGGAAACCTAGCCAAGCTTTCACACAAATACACCAAATTTCATAATTATTCTTTGTCATACGAGGATATTGAAGTGGAAAGTTTCTATTAGTCATCCCAAACAATAAAAAACAAGCTTTGATACCACTTGTTGGAAGAAAATAATAAGTGTGGTAGGATTTAATACACAACAAATTAATGAGCAAAAATAAAGAACAAGAAGAGAAATTGAGTGGAAGGCAATTGTATTAAGTGTTTTCTCATGTGTATTCCTCTCTACACATTGTTAATTATGTTTCTGATTACAAATCTAGTTATAGGTCTTAAGTCTTAGATAAAAAGAGAATTAAACTACTCAAAAAAAATCTTAATCTGAATAAGAAACGTGTTTTGTCATCTTAACCGGTTAACCGTTTGTAAACCGGTCGACGGATTCTTAATCGTTAGATCGGTTCTTCTGTTTCTTAGAAAAACTGAAATCTGATTTACTTTCAACATCTCCTTATTCGCCCTTAGCCTTCCTTCACCTATCTATTTTTTATTTATTTAATTTCTGTTTTTTGATTTTTTTTGTGGAATTAATTAATTAGGCACAATAAAACTCTGTTAGGAGAATATGATATGGGGAAGTTTCCAGCTCCGGTACTCATGATGAGTACGGTTCATTTTGCAATGCAAGCTGTTTTATCAACCGCCATACTTGTTATTGGTCTGATAGATTTCGCCCCGACGTTGCCTTGTCTAAGTTAATGCACTTCATTTCATTTTATTTTATTTTTTCTGTTTTATGGTGTTATATTTTATCACCAGTGTTGAAAATGGACTTATCAAGCTGTTGAGTTTGTAGCATTTTCTTCTGCAAATGATGTAAATGCTACAGGTGGACTTTCTCTTGCTGCGATATTCTATACAACTTGTCATGCTGTGATATTCTATACAACTTGTCATTTAACTTTTCAACCCAACTAATGCTACAGGTGGACTTTCTCTTGGAACTGTTAGGATACTGGCATGCAAACCCGACAAGATAAAAGGCAAGGGACAAGATAAAATGAGAAATTAGACACACAAGAATTTACGTGGTTCACCCAATTTGGCTACGTCCACGGGCAAGTATAGAAGGATTTTACTAAGTAATGTGGGAATTACAACCTCTCTCTACTAATAGGAGAACAACTGAAATCTCTCTACTAATAGGAGAAAACACCTCACTTACTCTCTCACAAATACCTCACAATTTTGTGGGATTACTTTCCCTCTCTCACTCTTCTCTTCCTCTCTTGTGATGTGCAAAATAAGCTTGGAGCATCCAAGCAAAGGACAAAGGGGCACCAATTGGTGCGCAAGTGGCACCGAATTGGTGCCCAACTTTGTTGAATTTGCAAAGACCAATTTGGTGCCTAACATTGTTGACTTTGCCAACAATGCAGCTGGCTTCACATTCTCCCACTTGAAGACTTTGATGAGTGAATCAAGTCTTCACACTTAATCATCTGTGATTCTTCTATCCTTTCTATACTTGTCATCTTCATGCTGCTTACGTTCGTTAGGCCATAAAGAGGATCGCACCATATGTACTTGTCGGTGTTGACTGGTTTGGTTAAAGCATCTTTGGGTTTTCCTTCGTGTGAACCTTTTGAAAATCTACACTTCCATCTTCCACTACTTGCGAACAAAGTGATACTTGAACATCTATGTGTTTTGTTCTTGAATGAAACGCGGGATTCCTTGCAATATGCAAAGCACTCTGACTATCACAATACAAAAGAATGTTGTCTTGTTTGTGCCTGAGCTCCTCTATAAGTTTCTTCATCCATATTGCTTCTTTACAAGCTTGTGTAGCTACCATGTACTCAAACACGTTGTGGATAAAGCTACAACAATCGAAGTTTAGAGACCTAGCTCACGACTCCTCCTGCAATTATGAACACATAGCCTGTAGTGGATTTTCTTTTCTCAAGGTCGCCAGCAAAATCTGAATCAACATAACCTCTGACGGTAAATTCTGATCCTCCATAACATAATGCAACATCTGAGGTGCCCTTGATGTATCTCAAGATCCTCTTAATAGTATTCCAATGCTCTCTACCAGGATTTGCCATGTATCGACTAGTCGCTCCCCATCGCTTGTGCAATGTCCGGTCCTGTACATATCATGGCAAACATTAAACTTCCCATCGCTGATGCATACGGATTTTCGAGACATCTCCATCCTCTCTGCTTCATTGCTAGGAGACATACTTGAGGATAATTTGAAGTTAACAGGAAGTGGGGTGGAAATTGGCTTACAATCTTGCATGTTGAAGCGTCGCAAGATCTTCTTCAAATAATTTTTCTAAGAAAGCCAAATCTTCCTCTTACTTCTGTCTCGGTGAATTTGCATCCCTAGAATCTTGTTTGTTGGTCCCAAGTCCTTCATATCAAACTCCCTAGCCAACTGTGCCTTCAATTCTTGGACTCGATCTTTGTTGGGGCCTATTACCAACATGTCATCCACGACAACAAACGGAATGATGAAAACATCATTTTCTTCAAACCTCTTGTAATACGTACAATGGTCGACTGAATCGCGTTGTACCCAAGGCTAATTATGAAGGAATCAAATCTCTTGTACCAACACCTCGACTGTTTGAGACCAGTATAGAGATTTGTTCAACCTCGCAAACCAAGTTCTCCTTGCTGTTTCAAGCAAAACCCTCTGGTTGGAGCATATAAATTTCTTCTTCAAGTTCTCCATGAAGAAATGCAGTTTTCACATCTAACTGCTCTAAGTGAAGATCAAATATAGCACACATCGCCAAGACTACTCGATTGTAGTAAGTCGTACCCCCCGAGAAAATATCTCATTAAAGTCTATTCCTTCTTTCTGAGCATATCCTTTCACCACCAATCTTGCACGATACTGCTCCACTTAATTATTGCCATCACGCTTTATCTTGTAAACCCATTTGTTGCCAATGGCCTTCCTTCATTGTGGTAGCGGAACAAGATCCCAAGTGTTGTTCTTGTGTAGAGCTTCAATCTCCTATTGCATTCTTTGTCATCCACATAGATACATCTGTGCTTTTGATAGCCTCATGGAAAGTTGATGGCTCTCCATCCTCTGTTAGAAGACAGTATGCAATGTTGCTCTCAGTAACATATTCTGAGTGCCAAGCCGGTGGTCTTCTTTCACGAGTTGACCGTCGAACTTCAGGAGTTTCAGACTCTATTTGTTCTTGTTCTTCATGCTCAGTGCGACTTGGAAGAAGTATGATTCGAGTATTTTCCATCCGGATCCTGTAGTCTCCTTTGGAATGCTATTATGTTCTTCCATTTGCATTTTACCTTCTCGCAAATATAACATCTCTGCCTGATGACTACCTTGTAGGCGGTGGGATCCCACAAGCGATACCCCTTCACTCCATCAAAGATATCCCAAGAATACACATTTTTCGGATTTTGAATCCAGCTTGTTGACTTCTTGAGTATTGTACATCACGTACACAGGAGTTCCAAATATATGTAATTGAGAATAATCAGCTGGCTTTCCAGTCCACATCTCCATCGGTGTCTTGACTCAATTGCGGTTGATGGAGATCGATTTATCACATAACAAGCGGTATTGGACTTTCCGCCTGTAATGACTTTCCTAGACCTCGCAGCCTTCAACATTGCTCGTTCTTTCTAATAGAGTTCGTTCATCCGCTCGCCACTCCATTTTGTTGTGGAGTGTATGCCGTTGTGAATCGCCTTTTGATACCTTCATGTTGCGAGGTTATCAAATTCATCACCCGGTATATTCTCCTCCATTGTCGGTCCTCAAACACTTGATCTTCTTTTGATTCAAGTTCCACTGCGCTTTGAAAGTTTTAAAGAGCTGGAGCACATCTGCCTTTCTTCTAATTGGGTACACCCAACATCTCCTAGAGAAGTCATCTATAAATGATACAAAGTATCTTGCTCCTCCCAGGGATACAACCGGTGCTTGCCAAACATCAGAGTGAATCAGGTCTAAGATGCATTTGCTCTTAGTTGTTGATGTGCCAAACTTCAACTGTCTTTGTTTGCTTGTAACACAATGCTCACAAAAGGGTAAAGTAACCTTTGTAAGCCCAGGGAGTAACTTCTGATCAGAGAGAACTTTCAAACCTTTCTCTGACATGTGGCCTAGTTTTTGATGCCACATCATCGTCTTCTCTTCTGCAGGATGGCCGATGCAATTGATGCTTCGCCCTATGATGTGTTTCTCCCATTAATACAAACATGTTTGCAATCGTCTTTCTCGCCTTTAAAACCACGGCAGCTTCTTTGACAATTTTCCTTATTCCATTGTCTTGTCGGATCTTACAGCCAAGACTATCAAATTGTCCCACCGGACAAAAGATTTTTCTTTAAGTCTTTCACATGACGCACTCCTGTAATAGTACGAATTAAGCCATCATACATCTTCAATTTGATGGTGCCAATTCCAGCAATCTCTAAAGCATGATTATCACCCATGAACACTGAGCCTCCAGAGGTGGGTTCGTATGTATGAAACCAATCTCGATTAGGAGTCATATTCCATGTTGCTCCTGAATCCATTACCCAAACCTCTGTGAGCTCTTTTCTATCTGTAGAGACTGTTGTTGCTTCACTATATAAAACCTCTCCATCTTCTGAGGTGCTTGCAACACATCCTTGAGGTTTTGATGACTTTGCAGTATTCTCTATACCCTTTTTAAACCAACAATCCTTTTTGAAGTGCCCTTTTCTGCCACAGTTGTAGCATTTCACAGTCTTCTTACTTCTTGATTTGGACCTCCCTTGCCTTTGACTCCCACTGGAGCCACGCTCTGTTGATCTCCCTCTTGACACCAATAATGCCTCTGCTTGGTTTGAACTATTTCTGTCTCCTTTATTTTTGCGTCTATTTTCTTCTTCCAAGATGGCGGCTGCAACATCATCAAAGACTAAATAGTCTGTGAGGATATTATTGGTCAAGTTGATAATGAGCTGATCATACGAATCTGGGAGACTTTGAAGTAGAAGTTCTGCACGTTCACTTTCCTCTATTTGTTGACCCAACGTAGTGAGTTGTGAAAATAGAGTTCTTATTGTGTTGATGTGGTCAGTCACCGCCGTGGTTTCTGCCATTCGAAGGGTATAAAGTCTCCGCTTTAAGAAAATCTTATTGTGCAAAGACTTGGACTCATATAGCTTTGTTAGAGTCTCCCATATCTCCTTAGTTGTTTTCTTCTCCACTACACTTGATAATACTTCATCGGCTAATGCTAAATGTATGTTAGCAATAGCAGTGCCATCCATCTCATTCCATTTTGCATTATCAGTGATCTCCACGGGCCGATCCCCAATTGCTGCCAAGCAATTGTCTTTCCTTAAGATTGCCTTGATTCTCATTTTCTAGAGTGAGAAATTGCTCCCATTGAACCTTTCAATCTCGTACTTTGCTGCCATTTTATTCACCGTGATCTATTCAGCTATCACCGTTTCACAGATCTGTAACGTATATAGAAATAGTATCGTGTGAATAATACTTCACTAAGTAAGTTCCCGGGGAAAGATTGGAGGGGTCCCAAAAGGTCCAGCTTAAAAACCAATCTCCTTCGAAAGAACCCCCTAGAATGTATTTAATCACCGACATGACTTTCTATATACGCCAGCGAAGAACGTATGTGAACAGTACCGTATGGATGAATAGTGTCGTATAGGTGAATAGTGCCGTAGACGTGAATAGTAACCGTATACACGAATAACTTTTGTGTATTAACAACACCAACCAAAAGGCTCTGATACCCATGTTAGGATCTTGGCATGCAAACCCGACAAGATAAAAGGCAAGGGACAAGATAAAATGAGAAATTAGACACACAAGAATTTACGTGGTTCACCCAATTTGGCTACGTCCACGGGCAAGTATAGAAGGATTTTACTAAGTAATGTGGGAATTACAACCTCTCTCTACTAATAGGAGAACAACTGAAATCTCTCTACTAATAGGAGAAAACACCTCACTTACTCTCTCACAAATACCTCACAATTTTGTGGGATTACTTTCCCTCTCTCACTCTTCTCTTCCTCTCTTGTGATGTGCAAAATAAGCTTGGAGCATCCAAGCAAAGGACAAAGGGGCACCAATTGGTGCTGCAAGTGGCACCGAATTGGTGCCCAACTTTGTTGAATTTGCAGCACCAATTTGGTGCCTAACATTGTTGACTTTGCCAACAATGCAGCTGGCTTCACAGGAACTGCGTTGGATGTTCACCTGAGCAATGTGTCCCTTGTTTTCATCTCTGCTACATTTTCCACGATGGTTAGTTATGTTCTCTGCACTCTATTGCAATATTTGCAAGGTCTGCTAGTAATTCTTCTTGTGATTGGTTATCTAACGATGTGTATTGTTTTACAATCCTCCTCAGTACCACAGCTAATCGAGTCTTGGCTCTGATGGCAGGCTCTCACGCCTCTTTTGCTGTCCAATATGCTTAAGGCAATCACACGAAGGTAGAAAATGGTAGCTTGTCTGACCATGCCTCAACGCAGAATACCAATACTCTTATGGAGTCCGATTCTCTTAATGCCAACAATTCGCTATCCAAAAGCAGCATCTGCTTCTTAGGTGAAGTTTTTAATCTTAAAAACAGAGCATATTTCAACTCTCCTTCCTAAACACCAAAGGAAACAGATCCCGGGGAAAAAAAGATCTGATTAGATACAAACAATGCTTCTATATTCGCTATCAAGCACAGCAAGAACCAGAATCTAAAACCTTAAGAGTACAACTCCATTTTCCCTAGAAAACAACCAGATTAATCTTAAAAAACAAGACAGCATTTCCAATTAATTTCCTGGGATGGGACGCTTACCGTTTAATCCTTTCCTTTCAACCAATTTCTGGGCAGCCAATATACAGTTTGGAAAGATATGTTCAATCTCGTAAAACTAATCAGCAGATATTTTAAGGTCAAATTTGGATCGACTTGGTTCATATCATAAATTTAATAAACTCATAAAATCAGACCGAATTTACTGATTTTGCATGAGTTAAGTTCGATTTTCCCTGGTTTTGAGTTTTTAGTCCAATTTATCATGTTAGATACATGTTAACTTGTAAAATCATAAGATTTTACGAGTTAACTTGAGATTTTAACAATCTTACTTGGGATTTTGTCTTGTTGCAAATTAATTATAATTTAATACTCTTAGTTTATAAAAGAGAAATAATATTTATAACATAAAAATAATTAAATAATTCTTAGATCATCGTTGATTATAGTTAATTTAATGGTATGTTTCCTACCGAAAAAAAAATCCCTCATCAAACTCTCCATCCTATCCTATCTACTTGTTTTTAAATCTTTTATAATTTTTAAAATAAAAAATCAAAATGAAATGAAGAAAATATGAAATTGACAACAATTTACGTGGAATATAATCATAAGACATTCAAACAACATTTTTTAAGAAAATATTGAAGAAAATGCTGTTGAAAGGCATGTTTACTGTAAGGAACAGCAGAACAGGAAGGAAAAAATTAAGAGAGAGAGAGAGAGAAGAAGGGAAAGGAGACGATAATTTTACGTGGAAAACCCTCTCAAGATGAGGGGAAAAACCACGGGACAATCACGAAAGACTATTATTAATTTAAATGCTAAGGTAACAATTTTTTTTTATTTATAATGTACAGATAATATTCAAACTATTATAATAAACAAGAGTGCAGCAACAATAAGTAAAAAAAAATAAAAAGAAGCAAAGTCAGAAACAGTATAATTAATTAAAGGATATATTTGAGCGCTGTGATTATTTCCTTTCTCCATATTGTCGGGCACCTGCATGGCATTCAAGAAAGATGATTATATATATAGTTGAACTAGGAAATTAATTTTCATTAGTTTGAGTTTTCTCAAGTTATTAAAAATTTATATAGTTAGAGTACGTATAAATTAATCCAAACACCCATATTAATTTATATATAAAAAACTAAGAATTAATTATGGATCATGCTCTTAATTCATCAAAGCTTCTTTTATTAAATTAATTATACTATAGAACCACACTAATAAAAGAGTTGTGCATAGAAGTTACCCGCAGCCAATTATCTATTGTTGTTCTCGTATTAAACGGTGCGAACTAGAAAGTTTCTAGAAGTGCCAAATAAAAGGAGAAATTAGGTAGAAGAGTTTTCTGAAATTATAGATAGAGTGCTAAAACTAACAAGGCAACACTTTTCAATTGATAAATAAATAAATAAATAAAGTCAGAATTAATAAATAGGATTAGCTAGTAAAAAGACACATTACCTCAACTAGGGGTATTAAATAATTGTGATGTTTGGGGTATGAGAGGCGTTGGGCCAGCCCTTCCCTCCTGCTTTCAAATATTGTTCTTCTAGAATTGGGCTGTCTGTAATTGTCAGTTGCTCGAGAGTTGTTGACCGGAGCACGTAATCCGGAAGTGCTTTCAGTTTTGGACAATTCCAAATTTTCAAGTAACGAAGAGATGGCATAATTATGGTTGAAATGGAGATGTTTGTTCCTCTTATCCCCCCTTCCCCTTCTCCTCCATCTCCTTCCCACTCTGCCCACTTTCTCATACCATAAAAGGAAAGACTTTTCAACTTGGGGAATGCAATAATAGTATTTGACGATGATGATGTCATTTCTCCAATACCAACTTTCAATCCCAAGAATTCACGCCCCACCCTTCCCACGCATTCCATCCCATCTATAGTTAATTCTTCAAGAGATGGCAACTTCCCCAAAGGAGGCAGATTCTCAATCTTCCTCCAATCCCTGAGTGAAACAACCCTTAGTTTATTAATCCAACTAGGCAGCACTGGGATGACTCCTTCGTAATCACGTATCTCCAAAGATTCTATGTTTGGAGGTGGTTCTAAGGCTTCAAGGACTTTATCATCGTTAATTTTCTCTCTGTCTGTATTAGAATCAAACCATAAATCTAAACGAGTGAGGTGTTTCTTATTCTTAAGTTCTGCTTTCTCAACCTCAGCAGGATCTTTCACATCTCTCAACCATCTTATCCTAAGAGATCCTTGAAGTTGGTTCAAGTTTCTCAAATCCCTAATATTAGACTCTTTATCACCACCACTCACATGGAACTCATCTAATTCCCGAAGAGAACTTAACCCCTCAACTCCTCTCATATTGACAAAGCACGAGTTAACGCAATAATTACCAACTCTGAGATGTCTTAATTTGACTAGTTTGCCTATGTTATTAGGGAGCTGGTTAAGAAAGCAACCCGAGACATCTAAAGTTAGCATATTATACAATTCACACATCTCTTCAGGTAACTCCCTGATATAATTATGGGAGAAGTCAACATTCCTCAGGTGTATCAACTTTCCTATGTTGGATGGGACTTCTTCCATTCCACAACGTGACAACCTCAATGTTCTTAGACAACTCAAATCAGCGATCAATTTAGGTAAGACTGCATTCATCGATGAAGGACCACCATCAACAATCAGGCTACGAAGCTTCTTAAAACTATGGATGGTTGCAGGAAGTAGGTCGGTTTCATAATTTCTGAACACTACCATGGAGTGTCGGGCATCTCTAGAAAAAGAGTCTATCTTCGACTCTGCCGCACCATCGGTCTCTACACTAAAACTTTCATTTTTTGTCAAGTTTTGCGCAAAATCATGAACCATGTCATGCATCTTACATTCATAAATGCTGCCATCACCCTCGTCTTTCTCAAAATCTTGAAAGAAAGAGCGAGCAGCTAAAGCTTCGAAGCACTCACGACCCATTACTTCCATCTCTTTATTCTGTGTTTCCCGAAGGAAACCTTGTGCCATCCACAGTTTGATCAAAGTATCCCTCCGAAATGTGAAGTCTTTTGGAAAGACGGCACAATATGAGAAACACCGTCTCATTTCAGAGGGCAAGTCATGGTAGCTCAACCATAAAGGAGCTAAAAGATTGCTTTCAGCTTCTTTTATCTCCCAAACATGGCTGTTCAAGACACTTTCCCACTCTGCTCTGCTTCTTTTGAAGCGCAAAAGACTTCCTAGACTCTTTGCAGCAACAGGCAAGCCTTTACACTTTGCTGCAATTTGTCTACCAATATCTTCTAAATCTCCTCTCTCTCTACTGTTTTTTTCAAAAAATGCTAGCTGACTGAATAGTGACCAGCATTCATCTGTAGAGAGAAGTCCTAGTTCTAAAATGTCAGTGGGTGAGGAGCCCATGCACTTTGCAACATTCCTATTACGTGTGGTCACCAGAATCCTACTTCCAGGCAAACAACCACACTTGAGGGAGTTTCTTAGTTGCTCCCACTTTGTGGAATCTTCATTCCACACATCATCTAGGACAAGCAAGAATTTCTTTCCCTAATCAATGGTTGTATGTTTTCTAGTAAAGTCTGCAATTCGATTAAATCTGAGGCAGAACCCTTAAGAGCTTCAAGGATTGCCTTGGCAATCCTTATCTCATCAAAAGGATCTGATACACAAACCCATATTCTCTTATCAAAGTGGGTCTCCACCACACGATCATTATAAACTAGTTGAGCAAGGGTTGTCTGTCCTATCCCTCCCATCCCTACTAGAGAGATTGTACGGAGGACTGGTCCTTGACTACTCTCACTCAACAACATTTCAATCACGCTATCTTTATCATTTTCTCTACCTTTAACTTCTTCTACATCTATAACAGAAGTGGTTTCATGATGTTCAAGCTGTTTAGTTCCCGCTTCCAATAACTTGAAGTGGAACCTATTTTTCTCAACCACAATTTTATCTATTCTTTCATTCAATCCTCTTATCTTATGAGCAATGTCACGACGCAAACCAACTTCTCTGAAACAAAGGCAAGAGAAGATCATGAAGGAGCATACCTTTTTAGCAGTCTTGCGGGGATGCTCATTTACTTTCATTTTTGATTTTGCAATTGCTGTGCCCCACTCATCCAAAATGTCATCCATGTCATACGATACATCTTTGAGCTGATCTACCCAATGCTTGACCAACTGATCCTTCAACTGTCTTTCCTCTGCATCGGCAAACACAACTTTGATGGCCTGGAAATTGTTGGTAAGCTTTTCAACCTCATTATCGACACCAACAACGAGCCTCTCTTCTTGTCCCACCTCCTGAAAAACGATTGAGCTCAGCTGCTCCAAGACTACGGAAACAAGAGCATCAGCCATATTATTCAGAACTAAGGAATGGTTGAGAGAGGATAAAATTGAAATAAAAGGATTATAAATTTGGGAATGTGCAATATAGGGAGTAATTGATTGGTTGAGAAAAGAGGAGAAATAAAAAAGAGGAGCTTATGATTTGATGATGCCTCTTATGATCTATTACTTGATGTGTATATATAGTGCATCGGAAAAGGCCATGGAATCTCTTAATTTCATGTGCTGAAGCAAAAGAGCTTTGCTCTCATGATGGTTTTTGGGGTAATTGTCTTCCCCAAGAAATGCCCTTTATTCTTTCCTTTCGAGTTCTCGGAAGAAATATTCCAAAATTTACAAGAGCAAGCTATCATGTGACTCCGTAAATCTTTCTTTTTTGAAAAAAAAATAAAATTTGGATAGGAATTCTTTACCCCCCTAGTGTCATTAAGATTGCTTATGGAAGGTATCAAGAACAATGGCCACCTTAATCCCTTCAATTTATACATATTATTTCGGGACATACAGTAGTTTAAGCAAGAATCTTGAGGAAGTGCAACAACCAAGTAAACTAAGGGAAGGGGATCACGGATGGAATCAGATGCAACTGCAAACATCTCCAGCCTACAGTTTGTTCAAAAAGGTTTCTCAAACAACGTATCGTTTACAAGAATTTCTTAATTTGAATGACAACTTCAGCCTTATTATTCCACCAGATATCAATTGTTTTACTGCAAAACCCACATTCAAAATGTATCATCACTGTGGTAGCGATTTGTGCATCGCTGCATATTTCAAACTGCGATATTGTGGCCATTTACTTTCATGCAATGTGTGAGCAAATTAATGATGCTGTCATTTTACAAAGTGATTTGCAGGCCATTAATTGGTTCTGAGCATTCTGCTGTGCATATTAGGTCCAGCCAAACTCCTACATTATTGCATGTATTGGAATGCCAGGAACCTATAGTAAGTAACAACTGAAATTGATGTTACCAGTCAATCTGGGACTTTAATCACAACAGGAATCAATTATCCAATGAAAACAAAAATATAATGATTGAATAATCAAACAATGAATTGCATTTTTTAAGAATTCTTGTCATGCCGATGTCCCATTATTGCCTTCATGGGCACAAAGAAAGCAGGCAGAGTGGTCTTTGTAAAACTGAAAGCTCGCCACTATTAGAATGATGGTCGGTTATTGGGACCATGGGAAAGCAGCACGCGGGTGGCGTGAGGAGAAGATATCAGATCTTCATCCTTTTGAGGTATAAAACATTTCATTTCAATGCCGAACATAAAGGTTTCAAATAGCATATCATATGAGAATTCAAATGACTGTTCTTGTTCGTACTAAAGGAAAAACAAAACAACCAGCTATAGGCCAAGTTAAATGTTAACTTGTATGCAGTATCTAGCATGCAAGTAGTCTTCTACTCAGAGTCATTTGCAGTATCTAGCTCTGCCAACCTCTTTGAGAAACTCTTCTCAGAGTCATTTGCAGTATCTAGGTCTGCCAACCTCTTTGAGAAACTCTTTGTATCTGGAAGACCTTGAAGATCTCCATGTAGAATCTCAAAATCATCAGTGCATCTGGAAAGAGCCGCATAAAATTTTTAAAAGAATAAAGAATTCAGTGTCTCGTCAAAGAATAAATTTTCAGCACTGGAATACCATTCTGGGATGCTGATACCTCGTCCTGGAACCCTTTGTAATTGATAACCAAGGACATTGGCATCTCGTAATCTCCACTGAACTACACATTCACAAGGAAAAACAGAACAATTGTTTTAGACCATTCAAAGACAAGGATATAATATTTTAATGTAAATCTGAATTTAGTAACCCAATTTTTTCATAAAAAAATTCTACCATTTTAACAATGTACAAGTTGTTTGACACAACAAAAATTGTCACAGATAAAAGAATCAAGGCAGCTTAGGCATGTGCAAAACATCTCAAAAACTCAGAACAAAGGAATGAAAGGTTGAAAATTGAAGGAATTATCTTTGAAGATAGTTACATTATCATTACAGAAACCTTGTCCACAACGATGTTGATGCAAAACACATGCATTCCTGATTACACCCCTCGTAAAACTAGATATCTAGACTTTGCTTACCTTATCTGAAGCATGGTTTTTACCAAAAGCTATCTCCTGCAAAATGAGAGCTGCCACCTACAATTTCAAAATATCCAAAAGAAGTATATCAGTGTTGAGAAACAACATGTCAAGAAAATCACAGAAATCAGGAAAGGAAGTTAGTACCTCGCCTCCATTAATGCCTCCCCTCATAGCATGGTTTCAAACTAATTGCACGTTCAAGATAAGGTTTCCAGTGACCAGTGAGTAAATCTCTCCTAATCATCTCAACGCCACACTGGTAACACTGGTTCAAGACATCATATTTCACTATTATCAAAACGATGTGAAAGGAGCTACAAGAAAAGATCGCAGAGAGAACTGAAGAATAAGAGGGAGAGGAAGAAAGGATGAAAACAAAAGATTATGAGACACTTGGAAACAATTATTGCACCTCGAGCAAATTTCTCAAAAAGGGTTCTTCATTGAAATAATCTCTTCGCACAAAGACAAATGGTAGCCTGAATGCTAGGGCTTCACTGACAGTGCCATATCCAATTTTCCCTGAAGAAATGGAAATCGCATTAAGTTTCTGTTTCAAACCATTTAATTTAGTTCAGCTACCAAAAACATCATTCTGACCAAGCATGCAGTCTGATGCTGCAATGAGATCAGGTGTGTAGGCATCTTTTGCAAGCTTTATGAAATTTGGTGGAAGCTCACATCATCACTGATGCCACTTTCCTTCGTTACCCATGTTAAGAAAAAAGAAGACTTGGATCAACATCTAAGAGATATAAAGAAGGGTTTCAACAGTGTTTGGAAGCCAAACCTCCTTGCGGGTTTTGTGCAACTTCCTCGCAGCTAGAGGTACATCAATGGCATCCCGGAAAGCAAGCACTGAAAACTGGAGATAATTAATATTTTGAGAGCAACCAAACAATGTTCCTACACCAAATACGGAAATGAGAAAGGAAACACAGGAAGATTCATCTTGAGGCTGTGTAAGAACCAACGTACTTTGGGCAATATAACGACGCGGATTAGGAATTCACATTGAGCGAAAGCAAATTTTAGCACTACTAAAATCACACACCAAAACAGGTTAATTGAAAAGGATCATTTCAGCAAATTAAGGTGAAGTAGTGTTTCCTAAAATTCTTAAATAGAAAAAGTTGTCATATTTAATAGGTTTAGTTAGTAAAAAAGAGAAATTACCTCTGGGTATTGCAGTCAGCAGTCAATTTTGATCTTTGGAGTATGTAAGGTGTTAGGCAGCCCTTTCCTATCCTCTCTTTGATTTGTTCTTCAAGAATTGGGCTGCTTATGATTTTCAGTTACTCTAGAGTTGTTGACTAGAAGTGGTAATCAGAAATTGTTTTCAATCACATGCTTTTTCTTCATCAAATTCCACATCTCTACAGATCATCATATTTTTTTTATTAAAGTTATAAAGTTTATATTCTTTGATCTTAAGATCATGTCCCACAAAGATATTTTTTTTCTCTTTTTATTTGATTATCTACATGTAGATAGCCAATGCTTTCAAACACTTTCAAGTAAGTAAAACTTGACTTTCTTCCTTTCCATGCTTCTTAAATTCAAGCCTTTCTTAAGATATCTATTTGACAAGTAAATAGCACAATTTACAGTTTCAACTCAAAACTTCTTTGGCGTCTTCTTAGTTTTGAGCATGCTTCTTGTTATGTTGAGGATACTTCTATTTATTTTCTCTACCACGCCATTTTATTATGGTGATTTAGGTACTGTTAGGAGTTTTTTTATATCATGATCTTCACAAAACTCATTAAACTCATTAGAAAGAACTTCACCCCCATCTGTTCTCAGTGATTTTATAGAATAATCACTTTCTTTTTCAACTAACGCTTTAAACTTCTTAAAACAATTAAATACGTTAGACTTTTCATTTAAGATGTATACCCATGTTCTTCTACTATAATCATCAATAAAAAGTATAAAATATGGATTTTTACCAAATAAGCATGGTTGAATAGGACCACATACATCTGCATGTATTTATCGATAGGGTTGATTTGCTCTAGATGTAGACTCCTTTAAAAAGCTCTTGCGAAATTATTTTTCCACTAAACATCCTTCACACAAATGATTTGGATGTATAATGGATAGTAAACCCTTCAACATCTCCTTTTGTGCCATCATCTTCAAGCTATCAAAGTTTACATGTCCAAGTGTCATATGCCAAAGCAAAGTCTCATCTTTCACACATGCCTTTAAGCATTTAGGCATATCTATTTCTATGTTTAGCAAAAGCATTTTATTCTTTATTATGGTTATATTTGCAATCATAGCTCTATGAGTATCAAGTAATGTCAAAGTATGATCGTTCATCTTAATCTCATAACCCTTCTCCAATAATTGTCTCAAACTCAATATATTGCCTTTTATAATTGAGATATAGTAAACATCATCAATAAATTGATGACTACTATTTTTCAATCTAATGAAAATCATACATTTTCTTTTGATGGAAACATTTGAGTAATCAACGAAGGTGACATTACCTTTAATTGATTCATCAAGCTCCATAAACTAGTCTTTATTTCCACACATATGATTGTTGGTACTATTGTCTAGATACCACATGTTTTCTTTGGCTAGCATTTGTTTATCATGGACTAATAATAAGGTGGCTTCTTTCTCCTCTTCTACAAGAGATTGACATTCTCTTTAACCTTTTTAGCTGGATTCTAACAATCCCTGACATAATGACCTATCATCCCACATTTGTAACATTTAACTCTTTTTTTTTTGTCAAACTTGGGTCTTGTTGTCAGCCAGCTTGCTTTATTTAGTCGACCGGTTGACATGTTGAGGCTGCCTCGACATTCTCTTCTAAATCTGTCTTTTCCTCATCTTCTTTTAACTTGTCCATGCCCTCTACTTGCTTGGGTATATCCAAAACCATTTTGCCTCTCCTTTGAATGGTGTTTTGAAAAGAGTGCTTGTGCACTCACGTGTTCTTGAATGTCATTGTCTCTTTCTTTATGGACTTGTAGTTTTTCCATGAGTCCTTGAATAGTCCAAAAGCCTATATTTTGTGATTTTTTTTTATCGTAACCACCACATAATGAAACTTCTTTTGTAGCAAGCATAGAATATTTTCTACTACATGTGTTTCCTCTATCTTCTCCCTATATCTCTTCATTGTATTGTATATGGCCAATATTCTAACAAAGTAATCTAAAATACTCTCTGATTCAAGCATATATAGCTTTTCAAAGTCACCTCATAACTTTTGTAGACGTGCATTTCTTACATTATCAGCTCATTGGTTTGATTGTTGAAAAACTTCTCGTGCTTGCATGGTCGTGGTTGCATTAGACACTATCTAAAAATTAGCATCATCCAGACATTGATGGATGATTGTGAGTGCTTGTTGATCCTTCATTCGCTTTTTTTGCACGACCTCTCGTTGGGCTAAAGTCAACATTGCTATCCAATAATAATGGAAAGAGATAGATTCTTAGATATTGGGAGGTATTATCATGCAAAGAGTGTTTTTAATTAAACAATTTCATCTGCTATCTCGGATGATCAGATATAATGGATTTTATGATTGGATTGATAGAACATTTTCCAACTGCTTGTTTTTCACGTCCTCTACTTGCTATGCTGTGAAATTCTATATAACTTGTCATTTAACTTTTCAACCCAACTAATGCTACAGGTGGACTTTCTCTTGGAACTGCGTTGGATGTTCACCTTAGCAATGTGTCCCTTGTTTTCATCTCTGCTACATTTTCCACGATGGTTAGTTATGTTCTCTGCACTCTATTGCAATATTTGCAAGGTCTGCTAGTAATTCTTCTTGTGATTGGTTATCTAACGATGTGTATTGTTTTACAATCCTCCTCAGTACCACAGCTAATCGAGTCTTGGCTCTGATGGCAGGCTCTCACGCCTCTTTTGCTGTCCAATATGCTTAAGGCAATCACACGAAGGTAGAAAATGGTAGCTTGTCTGACCATGCCTCAACGCAGAATACCAATACTCTTATGGAGTCCGATTCTCTTAATGCCAACAATTCGCTATCCAAAAGCAGCATCTGCTTCTTAGGTGAAGTTTTTAATCTTAAAAACAGAGCATATTTCAACTCTCCTTCCTAAACACCAAAGGAAACAGATCCCGGGGAAAAAAAGATCTGATTAGATACAAACAATGCTTCTATATTCGCTATCAAGCACAGCAAGAACCAGAATCTAAAACCTTAAGAGTACAACTCCATTTTCCCTAGAAAACAACCAGATTAATCTTAAAAAACAAGACAGCATTTCCAATTAATTTCCTGGGATGGGACGCTTACCGTTTAATCCTTTCCTTTCAACCAATTTCTGGGCAGCCAATATACAGTTTGGAAAGATATGTTCAATCTCGTAAAACTAATCAGCAGATATTTTAAGGTCAAATTTGGATCTGACTTGGTTCATATCATAAATTTAATAAACTCATAAAATCAGACCGAATTTACTGATTTTGCATGAGTTAAGTTCGATTTTACTGGTTTTGAGTTTTTAGTCCAATTTATCATGTTAGATACATGTTAACTTGTAAAATCATAAGATTTTACGAGTTAACTTGAGATTTTAACAATCTTACTTGGGATTTTGTCTTGTTGCAAATTAATTATAATTTAATACTCTTAGTTTATAAAAGAGAAATAATATTTATAACATAAAAATAATTAAATAATTCTTAGATCATCGTTGATTATAGTTAATTTAATGGTATGTTTCCTACCGAAAAAAAAATCCCTCATCAAACTCTCCATCCTATCCTATCTACTTGTTTTTAAATCTTTTATAATTTTTAAAATAAAAAATCAAAATGAAATGAAGAAAATATGAAATTGACAACAATTTACGTGGAATATAATCATAAGACATTCAAACAACATTTTTTAAGAAAATATTGAAGAAAATGCTGTTGAAAGGCATGTTTACTGTAAGGAACAGCAGAACAGGAAGGAAAAAATTAAGAGAGAGAGAGAGAGAAGAAGGGAAAGGAGACGATAATTTTACGTGGAAAACCCTCTCAAGATGAGGGGAAAAACCACGGGACAATCACGAAAGACTATTATTAATTTAAATGCTAAGGTAACAATTTTTTTTTATTTATAATGTACAGATAATATTCAAACTATTATAATAAACAAGAGTGCAGCAACAATAAGTAAAAAAAAATAAAAAGAAGCAAATTCAGAAACAGTATAATTAATTAAATGATATATTTGATCGCTGTGATTATTTCCTTTCTCCATATTGTCGGGCACCTGCATGGCATTCAAGAAAGATGATTATATATATAGTTGAACTAGGAAATTAATTTTCATTAGTTTGAGTTTTCTCAAGTTATTAAAAATTTATATAGTTAGAGTACGTATAAATTAATCCAAACACCTAGAGGAATTTATAGATAAAAAACTAAGAATTAATTATGGATCATGCTCTTAATTCATCAAAGCTTCTTTTATTAAATTAATTATACTATAGAACCACACTAATAAAAGAGTTGTGCATAGAAGTTACCCGCAGCCAATTATCTATTGTTGTTCTCGTATTAAACGGTGCGAACTAGAAAGTTTCTAGAAGTGCCAAATAAAAGGAGAAATTAGGTAGAAGAGTTTTCTGAAATTATAGATAGAGTGCTAAAACTAACAAGGCAACACTTTTCAATTGATAAATAAATAAATAAATAAAGTCAGAATTAATAAATAGGATTAGCTAGTAAAAAGACACATTACCTCAACTAGGGGTATTAAATAATTGTGATGTTTGGGGTATGAGAGGCGTTGGGCCAGCCCTTCCCTCCTGCTTTCAAATATTGTTCTTCTAGAATTGGGCTGTCTGTAATTGTCAGTTGCTCGAGAGTTGTTGACCGGAGCACGTAATCCGGAAGTGCTTTCAGTTTTGGACAATTCCAAATTTTCAAGTAACGAAGAGATGGCATAATTATGGTTGAAATGGAGATGTTTGTTCCTCTTATCCCCCCTTCCCCTTCTCCTCCATCTCCTTCCCACTCTGCCCACTTTCTCATACCATAAAAGGAAAGACTTTTCAACTTGGGGAATGCAATAATAGTATTTGACGATGATGATGTCATTTCTCCAATACCAACTTTCAATCCCAAGAATTCACGCCCCACCCTTCCCACGCATTCCATCCCATCTATAGTTAATTCTTCAAGAGATGGCAACTTCCCCAAAGGAGGCAGATTCTCAATCTTCCTCCAATCCCTGAGTGAAACAACCCTTAGTTTATTAATCCAACTAGGCAGCACTGGGATGACTCCTTCGTAATCACGTATCTCCAAAGATTCTATGTTTGGAGGTGGTTCTAAGGCTTCAAGGACTTTATCATCGTTAATTTTCTCTCTGTCTGTATTAGAATCAAACCATAAATCTAAACGAGTGAGGTGTTTCTTATTCTTAAGTTCTGCTTTCTCAACCTCAGCAGGATCTTTCACATCTCTCAACCATCTTATCCTAAGAGATCCTTGAAGTTGGTTCAAGTTTCTCAAATCCCTAATATTAGACTCTTTATCACCACCACTCACATGGAACTCATCTAATTCCCGAAGAGAACTTAACCCCTCAACTCCTCTCATATTGACAAAGCACGAGTTAACGCAATAATTACCAACTCTGAGATGTCTTAATTTGACTAGTTTGCCTATGTTATTAGGGAGCTGGTTAAGAAAGCAACCCGAGACATCTAAAGTTAGCATATTATACAATTCACACATCTCTTCAGGTAACTCCCTGATATAATTATGGGAGAAGTCAACATTCCTCAGGTGTATCAACTTTCCTATGTTGGATGGGACTTCTTCCATTCCACAACGTGACAACCTCAATGTTCTTAGACAACTCAAATCAGCGATCAATTTAGGTAAGACTGCATTCATCGATGAAGGACCACCATCAACAATCAGGCTACGAAGCTTCTTAAAACTATGGATGGTTGCAGGAAGTAGGTCGGTTTCATAATTTCTGAACACTACCATGGAGTGTCGGGCATCTCTAGAAAAAGAGTCTATCTTCGACTCTGCCGCACCATCGATCTCTACACTAAAACATTCATTTTTTGTCAAGTTTTGCGCAAAATCATGAACCATGTCATGCATCTTACATTCATAAATGCTGCCATCACCCTCGTCTTTCTCAAAATCTTGAAAGAAAGAGCGAGCAGCTAAAGCTTCGAAGCACTCACGACCCATTACTTCCATCTCTTTATTCTGTGTTTCCCGAAGGAAACCTTGTGCCATCCACAGTTTGATCAAAGTATCCCTCCGAAATCTGAAGTCTTTTGGAAAGACGGCACAATATGAGAAACACCGTCTCATTTCAGAGGGCAAGTCATGGTAGCTCAACCATAAAGGAGCTAAAAGATTGCTTTCAGCTTCTTTTATCTCCCAAACATGGCTGTTCAAGACACTTTCCCACTCTGCTCTGCTTCTTTTGAAGCGCAAAAGACTTCCTAGACTCTTTGCAGCAACAGGCAAGCCTTTACACTTTGCTGCAATTTGTCTACCAATATCTTCTAAATCTCCTCTCTCTCTACTGTTTTTTTCAAAAAATGCTAGCTGACTGAATAGTGACCAGCATTCATCTGTAGAGAGAAGTCCTAGTTCTAAAATGTCAGTGGGTGAGGAGCCCATGCACTTTGCAACATTCCTATTACGTGTGGTCACCAGAATCCTACTTCCAGGCGAACAACCACACTTGAGGGAGTTTCTTAGTGGCTCCCACTTTGTGGAATCTTCATTCCACACATCATCTAGGACAAGCAAGAATTTCTTTCCCCTAATCAATGGTTGTATGTTTTCTAGTAAAGTCTGCAATTCGATTAAATCTGAGGCAGAACCCTTAAGAGCTTCAAGGATTGCCTTGGCAATCCTTATCTCATCAAAAGGATCTGATACACAAACCCATATTCTCTTATCAAAGTGGGTCTCCACCACACGATCATTATAAACTAGTTGAGCAAGGGTTGTCTGTCCTATCCCTCCCATCCCTACTAGAGAGATTGTACGGAGGACTGGTCCTTGACTACTCTCACTCAACAACATTTCAATCACGCTATCTTTATCATTTTCTCTACCTTTAACTTCTTCTACATCTATAACAGAAGTGGTTTCATGATGTTCAAGCTGTTTAGTTCCCGCTTCCAATAACTTGAAGTGGAACCTATTTTTCTCAACCACAATTTTATCTATTCTTTCATTCAATCCTCTTATCTTATGAGCAATGTCACGACGCAAACCAACTTCTCTGAAACAAAGGCAAGAGAAGATCATGAAGGAGCATACCTTTTTAGCAGTCTTGCGGGGATGCTCATTTACTTTCATTTTTGATTTTGCAATTGCTGTGCCCCACTCATCCAAAATGTCATCCATGTCATACGATACATCTTTGAGCTGATCTACCCAATGCTTGACCAACTGATCCTTCAACTGTCTTTCCTCTGCATCGGCAAACACAGCTTTGATGGCCTGGAAATTGTTGGTAAGCTTTTCAACCTCATTATCGACACCAACAACGAGCCTCTCTTCTTGTCCCACCTCCTGAAAAACGATTGAGCTCAGCTGCTCCAAGACTACGGAAACAAGAGCATCAGCCATATTATTCAGAACTAAGGAATGGTTGAGAGAGGATAAAATTGAAATAAAAGGATTATAAATTTGGGAATGTGCAATATAGGGAGTAATTGATTGGTTGAGAAAAGAGGAGAAATAAAAAAGGGGAGCTTATGATTTGATGATGCCTCTTATGATCTATTACTTGATGTGTATATATAGTGCATCGGAAAAGGCCATGGAATCTCTTAATTTCATGTGCTGAAGCAAAAGAGCTTTGCTCTCATGATGGTTTTTGGGATAATTGTCTTCCCCAAGAAATGCCCTTTATTCTTTCCTTTCGAGTTCTCGGAAGAAATATTCCAAAATTTACAAGAGCAAGCTATCATGTGACTCCGTAAATCTTTCTTTTTTGAAAAAAAAATAAAATTTGGATAGGAATTCTTTACCCCCCTAGTGTCATTAAGATTGCTTATGGTGTAGGGAATTCCGACCGGTGATGTTCTGATATTTGCTCATAGGAGGCTAAGCACACTGACACAATATTTAACGTGGTTCGGCAAACCGCCTACATCCACGGGAGAAGCCATTGCATTATATAGGGAGAGTACAAGATTTACAACAATAGAGGAGGAGGAATTATCCCCTCTTTGGCAACTCTCAACCTCACTCTATTTCTCTCTTTTGGTCTTTGCAATGGGGCACCACTGGCTGCCTTGGCAGCCCACTCTCTTCTACATTTCTCACATCTTTGGCTCTACTCTTCCCTATCTCAACTCTCTCACGTATGCCTCCATTTATAGGCATGAATGGTAAGACAACTTGGCCATAGATTATGGCACTAATGGTGGCAGCACATGGGTTGCACCATTTTGTCAATGGTTGGTGCAACTACCATTGACAATGGCAACCCTCTCTTCTTAGGGTAGGCTGCACATGTTATTGCCCAATAATGACAATATCCCAACAATCACCCCCTTTGACATTTATGTGGGCAATTGTCCTCTTGCATCTTCAGCACATGCTTGCATTCTGCAGCTCTTCCAAGCTTACCATTCCGAGAGCGTCTTTGGCCAAGTTTCCAGGTACTTGCCAAACCTTTCAATCACCAGAGTCATCCAAGCACCCCTTTGCTCACTCCAAAGGATCACTTCAACCAGATGGTTTGTCATATCTCATCTGAAGAGTGTTTAACGCTTGTCTCTGGAACAACATCCCCCTTCAAGCATATCAACCATGCTTGGCCCGGAATGATTTATCAAGCCTTACACCAAGGCTTACAACACCCCCTCAAACGGATATTTCCAAGTGCGACAGTCATTGAGTATTTTAATGTGATCACGAGCTCACCACTCTTCCAAGAGTCTACTCATCCCGGAGTTGCGTCTGCCCTTTGTTCCTCCCTAGGAACCACGCCTTACTTCTCCGTGAGTCTCCCGCTCTTAGTCTCAAGAGTCCAGGTAGCTCTCCCTTTTAACCAGGGGGCAACCCATTAAAGGTTGATCCATCTCTGTCTTCATACTCTGAGTATTACAATGCCATTACCGAGCTCACCACCTTGACAAGAGTTAACTTGTTCCTGGAACCTGCGCATGCCCTCTGCTCCTTCATAGCAGTCGCGACTTAATGTTCCACAAGTCATCCACTTATTGTCCAAGGCAAATGTCTTCTAGCTCATTGATCTTTAGCATGGGGGCAATATCCATGAAAGTCAATCCTGCATTTGTCTCCATACTCATCATAGCCTCTTCATTGGCTATACACTTGTCTACTTATATCCAGCCATCACATCGGTCTTTAGGGCGTTCTGAAATTGGGCTCCTATCATGGCCCTCACACCTTCTCCTAAGGTGTCTCCACCTGTCTTCATGAGACGGTCTGAACTTGGACTCATATCATGGTCCTCACACCTTCCATCCGAGGTGTCTCCGCCTGTCGTCATGAGACGGTCTGAACTTGGACTCATGTCATGGTCCTCACACCTTCCATCCGAGATGTCTTCGCTCGTCGTCATGTGGCGGTCTGTATTTGGGCTCGTTTCATGGCCCACACACCTTCTGCCTGAGGTGTCTCCGCTCTTCGTCATGTGGCGGTTTGTACTTGGGCTCGTTTTATGGCCCACACACCTTCTATTTGAGGTGTCTCCGCTCATCGTCATGTGGCGGTCTGTATTTGGGCTCGTTTCATGGCCTACACACCTTCTGCCTGAGGTGTCTCCGTCCGTCATGAAGCGGTCACATCCTCCTTCATCGGGGATGTCTCCAGTGGCTCCAAGATTCTCTACCACCATGTGGACTTGGGAGAGATCACTGCCACTGATCACATAGAAAGAGAGAGTTGTGGTGCACTCTTCGCAATCCTCCATCTCATTTTCTATGTTTGGAGCTTCTATGCCTTTCTGCTTGATAGCTCCACCCACACCAACTCTCTTTGGTGTCTTCGCCTTTCATCGGTGGTCGCACCCCTTTAATTAGGTGCTTCTGCAATAGCTCATCTTTCCATCCTTGCATGCATTGGAAAGGTCCTCGCTTGTTGCCTTTATCAAGAGCACAAGAGACTTCCTGTTGTACAACTTTTCACACAGTCTCTGCTCTGAGCTTCATCTGGGAACTCTTCTTCTCCTTGCACCTGTTGTCTCATTACAGTACCTCGTTGGATCCTTCGGGTACTCCTGCACAATCTCCGTGTGCTCTCGTGCAATTTTGGTTCTCCAGATTTCTCCCTATTCTTTGCTTTTATGTTTGACAGCAGCTCATCCTGTCACAACATCTGTCCAAGTCAAAATAGGGTGCCAATCTTTATCCCCTTTACTGTATTTCTCTTCCATTATCAGGGTCTTCATTAATTCTCCCTTCGAGAAATTACAGTCACCGAATCTAACTTCTTTGGAGAAATCACCACTCCATCAGATCCTTGAACATACGGAACCCAACTGTTCCTTTGTGCCGTCATCTTGCTAGTCTTCAACAGTTTCATTACAAACTGTTACATATACAAAAATAGTACTGTGTGGATGATCCTTCAACTAAGCAAGTTCCCAGGAAAGATTTGGAGGGGTCACACTGGTCCCGCTTAAAACCCAATCTCCTAGATAGAACTTCTTAGAACGTATCTATCCACCGTACTGCCTTTTCGTATATACAACCATTTGCTAGCTTTGTTGCGGCTTTCCTTTACAAGTGATCTGGGGTATCCCGGTTTTATACCTGATTTCTCAACATCTGGCGAGACTACCAGTTCTTAGATTCGTCAAGATTGGTCTTCATCAATTTCCACTCTCCACCTCAAATCGTCCACATGATCGGGTGTCCAGAGTATCCCAATTTTGCCTTCCTTCAAGGCAATTAAAATTCTCTCCACTTAGCGACTCAAGCACATGTAATTGGGTAAACATGTGTGACATGTTCTTCTTCATCTCCATCGACCACCATGATGACCTTTAGATGCCTCCTCATCGAGCAATCTCTTTTGTTAATTCACCACCACCACTTTTGGTCTCAAATCTCAATGATCGGACCATACCATTGCATCCGGAACGATCAAATTAGCTGGAAACAAGTCTGAAATCGTCCAAATCGCATTTCAGACGGCTAAGATTTGATCAAAACAATTCTGGCCTGATGAACGGCCCAAATTCAATCTCAGATCCGGTTGCACTTAGACTCTACTGCACAGAATCTTATCCCTCGGCTCGCGGCTCGGCTCGGCTTCAAAACGGCTCGGCTCAACTCGGCTCGACTTGGCTCGGCTCGCGAATGATGATGTGGAAGGTGGGTCCCACTTTGCTGACGTGTCTGGCCGATCGGTCGATGATGTGGCCGATGACATGGCATGCCTCGCGTGCATCGCCGACATCACACTTACATCGCTGATGTCATCCCCGGCATGCCTTCGTGCATGCCGACATCACAATTATGTCATCGCCGACGTCATTAATATCCGGGTCAGCCATGTGGGTCGGGTCAACTGGTATTCGGGTCGGGTCAGCCCATCCGGGCGAAGATGACGCGTGGGCGGCGTCTCGGCGATGGGGCGCACGCCTTGCTGGAAAGTGATGGAGAGTGCGGCCATGTCCGACGTCCGATTTTGACGCCGTTTTCACTAGTGGCTTCGTCTCGTCCTCCTCTACACGGTGGTATGGTCAAAACACAATTTTGACAACTTTCATTTTTGAGCAAAAATCAAACACCACTTCAAACCATATGCTCTGATACCAATTGTAGGGAATTCCGACCGGTGATGTTCTGATATTTGCTCATAGGAGGCTAAGCACACTGACACAATATTTAACGTGGTTCGGCAAACCGCCTACATCCACGGGAGAAGCCATTGCATTATATAGGGAGAGTACAAGATTTACAACAATAGAGGAGGAGGAATTATCCCCTCTTTGGCAACTCTCAACCTCACTCTATTTCTCTCTTTTCAGTGCTGCAATGGCAGCTACTGCTGGCTGCCTTGGCAGCCCACTCTCTCCTACATTTCTCACATCTTTGGCTCTACTCTTCCCTATCTCAACTCTCTCACGTATGCCTCCATTTATAGGCATGAATGGTAAGACAACTTGGCCATAGATTATGGCACTAATGGTGGCAGCACATGGGTTGCACCATTTTGTCAATGGTTGGTGCAACTACCATTGACAATGGCAACCCTCTCTTCTTAGGGTAGGCTGCACATGTTATTGCCCAATAATGACAATATCCCAACATATGGAAGGTATCAAGAACAATGGCCACCTTAATCCCTTCAATTTATACATATTATTTCGGGACATACAGTAGTTTAAGCAAGAATCTTGAGGAAGTGCAACAACCAAGTAAACTAAGGGAAGGGGATCACGGATGGAATCAGATGCAACTGCAAACATCTCCAGCCTACAGTTTGTTCAAAAAGGTTTCTCAAACAACGTATCGTTTACAAGAATTTCTTAATTTGAATGACAACTTCAGCCTTATTATTCCACCAGATATCAATTGTTTTACTGCAAAACCCACATTCAAAATGTATCATCACTGTGGTAGCGATTTGTGCATCGCTGCATATTTCAAACTGCGATATTGTGGCCATTTACTTTCATGCAATGTGTGAGCAAATTAATGATGCTGTCATTTTACAAAGTGATTTGCAGGCCATTAATTGGTTCTGAGCATTCTGCTGTGCATATTAGGTCCAGCCAAACTCCTACATTATTGCATGTATTGGAATGCCAGGAACCTATAGTAAGTAACAACTGAAATTGATGTTACCAGTCAATCTGGGACTTTAATCACAACAGGAATCAATTATCCAATGAAAACAAAAATATAATGATTGAATAATCAAACAATGAATTGCATTTTTTAAGAATGCTTGTCATGCCGATGTCCCATTATTGCCTTCATGGGCACAAAGAAAGCAGGCAGAGTGGTCTTTGTAAAACTAAAAGCTCGCCACTATTAGAATGATGGTCGGTTATTGGGACCATGGGAAAGCAGCTCGCGGGTGGCGTGAGGAGAAGATATCAGATCTTCATCCTTTTGAGGTATAAAACATTTCATTTCAATGCCGAACATAAAGGTTTCAAATAGCATATCATATGAGAATTCAAATGACTGTTCTTGTTCGTACTAAAGGAAAAACAAAACAACCAGCTATATGTTGGTGGGAGAGACCACTGGTGGTGGCTTTGAAACACTCGGAGGGGATAAAACACACTGTTTTATTTCAACAAACAAGAAGCTTAAAATACTGAAAAGCTGAATACACGCCCTCTCTTTCTCTCTAGTGTTTCTCTCTACTCTCTCCACACATAATAGCATAAGCTCAGCTTGCTATTTATACACAAATTCAAAACAAGATAATTCAACCTTCAAGTGTGAAGGCGGCTGGCGGCCAATGGTGTGAAGGCGGTGGGCCGTCGCCGGTGGTCGGTGGTGGTGGTCGGTCGGTCACAGCTGGTGGCTGGCTGGCCGGTGGTTGCCTTCCTTGACCTTCTAGATTGATTGAGTTTAATTCAACAAATCTCCCCTTTAAACTCAATCGAGGGATGTCATGTCAAGCATGAACTTTAATCGGATAAATACTTCTCCTTTTAATGGCTTTGTGAAGATGTCAGCAACTTGATCATTTGTGTTGCAAGATATCAGTTGGACTTCTTCATTCTTCACATGTTCCCGGATAAAGTGATGACGTGTATCAATGTGTTTGCTCCTCTCATGATACACTGGGTTCTTTGCCAATGCGATTGCTGATCGATTGTCAATATAAATCTCCGTAGGATTTTCTTGAGGAAATCCCAAAAACTTCAGCATATTTCTTAACCATATTGAGTGGCATACGGCTGAGTTGGCAGCAACATACTCAGCTTCACAGCTTGATAATGTTACAATCGATTGCTTCTTGGATGACCATGTGAAAGATGTGTCTCCCATGAAAAAGACAAACCCTGTTGTGCTTTTCCTTTCATCCAAATCTCTACCCCAATCACTATCCGAGTAGCCTACAAGATTAAAGTCTTTACTTGAGGTATAAAACATACCTTCATTCATTATGCCTTTGATGTAGCGAAGAATTCTCTTGGCTGCATTCAAGTGAGACTGGTCTGGCGTCTCCATGTATCTGCTGACGAGTCCGACTCCGTAGAGTATATCCGGTCTGGTACATGTCAAGTACCTTAAGCTTCCTACTAAGCTTTTGAAGTAAGTTGGATCAACATTTCCAACCTTACTCTTCCTCAATTCCACTCCATTCTCAACTGGAGTTGATACCGGATTGCAGCTTTCCATCTTGAACCTTTCAAGAATGTCTTTGGCATAACTGCTTTGGGATACAAAAATCCCTTCTTCTTTCTTTGGATTCTGGTTCATCATAACCATAGTGTACAATCTCCAAACACTCTTGTGAACCAAGAAATGCCTTTAATCTGATGCACCAACTATCATAGTTGTCTTTGGTCAGCTTCGGGATGAGTGTTTGTGTACTTTCTGTAGTCATTTTGCTCTTTGAATGACTATATCTCCTTCTGAGAGTTGTATTTGGCTAAACGGACACTGTAGATCGATCCGGAATGGTCGAAATAGTCGGGAACCGGTCTGATTTTGTTGCAAATGGGTCAGAAATAGGGTGAACCGGTCAAAACACCAATCGGGCGCCGGGGGTTCATTGGTTGAACCGGGAATATTCTGTGGAATATTCTATCGGCTCGGCTTCGGCTAACAGCGGCTCAGCTTATCGGCTCGGCTTGAAAATGGAATATTCTTGGGAATATTCTTCGGCTCGGCTGGAGGCTCGGCTTGAGGCTCGGCTCGGCGTAAACGGCTCAATATATGGCGCGCGTGTGGCTCAGTCGTCGTCTACCTCTGGGCGCGTGGCTGCGCGTGGTCAAACAGTGCAGAATCTTCAGGAGGCGCGTGTGGGGTACCCCCGTCTCCGATCAAGCTGATTGTTGCGGCAGTGAGTTCGTCTTGATGAACTCTACACGGTGGAATGATCAAAACTTGTTTTTGACAACTTTGAAAATTCGGCTATCTCCCCAAACACTTACATTTCCGACTAACGGGCTCGATACCAATTGTTGGTGGGAGAGACCACTGGTGGTGGCTTTGAAACACTCGGAGGGGATAAAACACACTGTTTTATTTCAACAAACAAGAAGCTTAAAATACTAAAAAGCTGAATACACGCCCTCTCTTTCTCTCTAGTGTTTCTCTCTACTCTCTCCACACATAATAGCATAAGCTCAGCTTGCTATTTATACACAAATTCAAAACAAGATAATTCAACCTTCAAGTGTGAAGGCGGCTGGCGGCCAATGGTGTGAAGGCGGCTGGCGGCCGCTGGGTGGTGGTGTGGCGGCTGGTCGGTCACAGCTGGTGGCTGGCTGGCCGGTGGTTGCCTTCCTTGACCTTCTAGATTGATTGAGTTTAATTCAACACTATAGGCCAAGTTAAATGTTAACTTGTATGCAGTATCTAGCATGCAAGTAGTCTTCTACTCAGAGTCATTTGCAGTATCTAGCTCTGCCAACCTCTTTGAGAAACTCTTCTCAGAGTCATTTGCAGTATCTAGGTCTGCCAACCTCTTTGAGAAACTCTTTGTATCTGGAAGACCTTGAAGATCTCCATGTAGAATCTCAAAATCATCAGTGCATCTGGAAAGAGCCGCATAAAATTTTTAAAAGAATAAAGAATTCAGTGTCTCGTCAAAGAATAAATTTTCAGCACTGGAATACCATTCTGGGATGCTGATACCTCGTCCTGGAACCCTTTGTAATTGATAACCAAGGACATTGGCATCTCGTAATCTCCACTGAACTACACATTCACAAGGAAAAACAGAACAATTGTTTTAGACCATTCAAAGACAAGGATATAATATTTTAATGTAAATCTGAATTTAGTAACCCAATTTTTTTCATAAAAAAATTCTACCATTTTAACAATGTACAAGGTGTTTGACACAACAAAAATTGTCACAGATAAAAGAATCAAGGCAGCTTAGGCATGTGCAAAACATCTCAAAAACTCAGAACAAAGGAATGAAAGGTTGAAAATTGAAGGAATTATCTTTGAAGATAGTTACATTATCATTACAGAAACCTTGTCCACAACGATGTTGATGCAAAACACATGCATTCCTGATTACACCCCTCGTAAAACTAGATATCTAGACTTTGCTTACCTTATCTGAAGCATGGTTTTTACCAAAAGCTATCTCCTGCAAAATGAGAGCTGCCACCTACAATTTCAAAATATCCAAAAGAAGTATATCAGTGTTGAGAAACAACATGTCAAGAAAATCACAGAAATCAGGAAAGGAAGTTAGTACCTCGCCTCCATTAATGCCTCCCTCATAGCATGGTTTCAAACTAATTGCACGTTCAAGATAAGGTTTCCAGTGACCAGTGAGTAAATCTCTCCTAATCATCTCAACGCCACACTGGTAACACTGGTTCAAGACATCATATTTCACTATTATCAAAACGATGTGAAAGGAGCTACAAGAAAAGATCGCAGAGAGAACTGAAGAATAAGAGGGAGAGGAAGAAAGGATGAAAACAAAAGATTATGAGACACTTGGAAACAATTATTGCACCTCGAGCAAATTTCTCAAAAAGGGTTCTTCATTGAAATAATCTCTTCGCACAAAGACAAATGGTAGCCTGAATGCTAGGGCTTCACTGACAGTGCCATATCCAATTTTCCCTGAAGAAATGGAAATCGCATTAAGTTTCTGTTTCAAACCATTTAATTTAGTTCAGCTACCAAAAACATCATTCTGACCAAGCATGCAGTCTGATGCTGCAATGAGATCAGGTGTGTAGGCATCTTTTGCAAGCTTTATGAAATTTGGTGGAAGCTCACATCATCACTGATGCCACTTTCCTTCGTTACCCATGTTAAGAAAAAAAGAAGACTTGGATCAACATCTAAGAGATATAAAGAAGGGTTTCAACAGTGTTTGGAAGCCAAACCTCCTTGCGGGTTTTGTGCAACTTCCTCGCAGCTAGAGGTACATCAATGGCATCCCGGAAAGCAAGCACTGAAAACTGGAGATAATTAATATTTTGAGAGCAACCAAACAATGTTCCTACACCAAATACGGAAATGAGAAAGGAAACACAGGAAGATTCATCTTGAGGCTGTGTAAGAACCAACGTACTTTGGGCAATATAACGACGCGGATTAGGAATTCACATTGAGCGAAAGCAAATTTTAGCACTACTAAAATCACACACCAAAACAGGTTAATTGAAAAGGATCATTTCAGCAAATTAAGGTGAAGTAGTGTTTCCTAAAATTCTTAAATAGAAAAAGTTGTCATATTTAATAGGTTTAGTTAGTAAAAAGAGAAATTACCTCTGGGTATTGCAGTCAGCAGTCAATTTTGATCTTTGGAGTATGTAAGGTGTTAGGCAGCCCTTTCCTATCCTCTCTTCGATTTGTTCTTCAAGAATTGGGCTGCTTATGATTTTCAGTTACTCTAGAGTTGTTGACTAGAAGTGGTAATCAGAAATTGTTTTCAATCACATGCTTTTTCTTCATCAAATTCCACATCTCTACAGATCATCATATTTTTTTTATTAAAGTTATAAAGTTTATATTCTTTGATCTTAAGATCATGTCCCACAAAGATATTTTTTTTCTCTTCTTATTTGATTATCTACATGTAGATAGCCAATGCTTTCAAACACTTTCAAGTAAGTAAAACTTGACTTTCTTCCTTTCCATGCTTCTTAAATTCAAGCCTTTCTTAAGATATCTATTTGACAAGTAAATGGCACAATTTACAGTTTCAACTCAAAACTTCTTTGGCGTCTTCTTAGTTTTGAGCATGCTTCTTGTTATGTTGAGGATACTTCTATTTGTTTTCTCTACCACGCCATTTTATTATGGTGATTTAGGTACTGTTAGGAGTTTTTTTATATCATGATCTTCACAAAACTCATTAAACTCATTAGAAAGAACTTCACCCCCATCTGTTCTCAGTGATTTTATAGAATAATCACTTTCTTTTTCAACTAACGCTTTAAACTTCTTAAAACAATTAAATACGCTAGACTTTTCATTTAAGATGTATACCCATGTTCTTCTACTATAATCATCAATAAAAAGTATAAAATATGGATTTTTACCAAATAAGCATGGTTGAATAGGACCACATACATCTGCATGTATTTATCGATAGGGTTGATTTGCTCTAGATGTAGACTCCTTTAAAAAGCTCTTGCGAAATTATTTTTCCACTAAACATCCTTCACACAAATGATTTGGATGTATAATGGATAGTAAACCCTTCAACATCTCCTTTTGTGCCATCATCTTGAAGCTATCAAAGTTTACTTGTCCAAGTGTCATATGCCAAAGCAAAGTCTCATCTTTCACACATGCCTTTAAGCATTTAGGCATATCTATTTCTATGTTTAGCGAAAGCATTTTATTTTTTATTATGGTTATATTTGCAATCATAGCTCTATGAGTATCAAGTAATGTCAAAGTATGATCGTTCATCTTAATCTCATAACCCTTCTCCAATAATTGTCTCAAACTCAATATATTGCCTTTTATAATTGAGATATAGTAAACATCATCAATAAATTGATGACTACTATTTTTCAATCTAATGAAAATCATACATTTTCTTTTGATGGAAACATTTGAGTAATCCACGAACGTGACATTACCTTTAATTGATTCATCAAGCTCCATAAACTAGTTTTTATTTCCACATATATGATTGTTGGTACTATTGTCTAGATACCACATGTTTTCTTTGGCTAGCATTTGTTCATCATGGACTAATAATAAGGTGGCTTCTTTCTCCTCTTCTACAACAAGATTGACATTCTCTTTAACCTTTTTAGCTGGATTCTAACAATCCCTGACATAATGACCTATCATCCCACATTTGTAACATTTAACTCTTTTTTTTTTTTGTCAAACTTGGGTCTTGTTGTCAGCCAGCTTGCTTTATTTAGTCGACCGGTTGACATGTTGAGGCTGCCTCGACCTTCTCTTCTAAATCTGTCTTTTCCTCATCTTCTTTTAACTTGTCCATGCCCTCTACTTGCTTGGGTATATCCAAAACCATTTTGCCTCTCCTTTGAATGGTGTTTTGAAAAGAGTGCTTGTGCACTCACGTGTTCTTGAATGTCATTGTCTCTTTCTTTATGGACTTGTAGTTTTTCCATGAGTCCTTGAATAGTCAAAAAGCCTATATTTTGTGATTTTTTTTTTTATCGTAACCACCACATAATGAAACTTCTTTTGTAGCAAGCATAGAATATTTTCTACTACATGTGTTTCCTCTATCTTCTCCCTATATCTCTTCATTGTATTGTATATGGCCAATATTCTAACAAAGTAATCTAAAATACTCTCTGATTCAAGCATATATAGCTTTTCAAAGTCACCTCGTAACTTTTGTAGACGTGCATTTCTTACATTATCAGCTCATTGGTTTGATTGTTGAAAAACTTCTCGTGCTTGCATGGTCGTGGTTGCATTAGACACTATCTAAAAAGTAGCATCATCCAGACATTGATGGATGATTGTGAGTGCTTGTTGATCCTTCATTCGCTTTTTTTGCACGACCTCTCCTTGGGCTAAAGTCAACATTGCTATCCAATAATAATGGAAAGAGATAGATTCTTAGATATTGGGAGGTATTATCATGCAAAGAGTGTTTTTAATTAAACAATTTCATCTGCTATCTCGGATGATCAGATATAATGGATTTTATGATTGGATTGATAGAACATTTTCCAACTGCTTGTTTTTCACGTCCTCTACTTGCTATGCTGTGAAATTCTATATAACTTGTCATTTAACTTTTCAACCCAACTAATGCTACAGGTGGACTTTCTCTTGGAACTGCGCTGGATGTTCACCTGAGCAATGTGTCCCTTGTTTTCATCTCTGCTACATTTTCCACGATGGTTAGTTATGTTCTCTGCACTCTATTGCAATATTTGCAAGGTCTGCTAGTAATTCTTCTTGTGATTGGTTATCTAACGATGTGTATTGTTTTACAATCCTCCTCAGTACCACAGCTAATCGAGTCTTGGCTCTGATGGCAGGCTCTCACGCCTCTTTTGCTGTCCAATATGCTTAAGGCAATCACACGAAGGTAGAAAATGGTAGCTTGTCTGACCATGCCTCAACGCAGAATACCAATACTCTTATGGAGTCCGATTCTCTTAATGCCAACAATTCGCTATCCAAAAGCAGCATCTGCTTCTTAGGTGAAGTTTTTATTGTAGTAAAAGCACGACGAGAAAAAAAAAAATAGCAGAACAGAAGAGAAGGGAAAGGAGACGATAATTTTAAGTGGAAATAATTGAAGGAAAAAAAATTCATTTTTTTAAAAAAATGAGATTGGACGGCAAAATCAGCCTAAAAACAGAGCATATTTCAACTCTCCTTCCTAAACACCAAAGGAAACAGATCCCGGGGAAAAAAAAGATCTGATTAGATACAAACAATGCTTCTATATTCGCTATCAAGCACATCAAGAACCAGAATCTAAAACCTTAAGAGTACAACTCCATTTTCCCTAGAAAACAACCAGATTAATATTAAAAAACAAAAAAACATTTCCAATTAATTTCCTGGGATGGGACACTTACCGTTTAATCCTTTCCTTTCAACCAATTTCTGGGCAGCCAAACAGACTTTATAATTATAAACAATAATACTATTACTTATTTCTCCAAACTGTTGGGAATTCTGACCGGGGATGTACTGATAGTTGCTCAAAGGAGGTAAAGCACACTGACACAATATTTAACGTGGTTCGGCAAATCCGCCTACATCCACGGGAGAGTTTATATTATTGAGATATATAGAGAAAGGATTACAATATATATGGAGGAGGAGGATCACTTCACTCTCTCAACTCCCAGCTCTTAACTGCTGCACTTGCAGCTGCTGCAATGGCAGCAAGGCTGCTGCCATTGCAGCTCTCTTTCTCTCCACTCTCTTGCACACACTCACGTTTTCACTCCTCTCATTTTGCTCTCACATAATGCCTCTATTTATAGGCATTTCATGGCAGCTGTTCTTGCTTTATTGTCAACATTGGTGGCTGCCAAACTCCAGCTCATTCAACAATGGTGGCTGCCAACCTTTGACATCTTGGATGGGTGCACATGCAATGGCAACAACCCAACAATCACCCCCTTTGCCATTCATGTGGGGCAACTGTCCTCTTGCTTCTTCAGCACGGGCTTGCATCTTGCAGCTCTTCCAAGCTTACCATTCTAAGAGCATCTTCGACACAACATCCCCCTTCGAGCGTATCAACCATGCTCGGTCCGGAATGATTTTTCAAGCCTTACACCAAGGCTTGCAACACCCCCTCAAACGAATATTCCAAGTGCGACAGTCATTATCTGAGTATCTTAATATGATCACGAGCTCACCACTCTTCCAAGAGTCTACTCATCCAGGAGTTGCGTCTGCCCTCTGTTCCACCCTAGGAACCACGTCTTACTTCTCCGTGAGTCTCCCGCTCTTAGTCGTAAGAGTCCAGGTAGCTCTCCACCTTTAACCATGGGGGCAGCCCATTAAAGGTTGATCCATATCTGTCTTCATACTCTGAGTATTACAATGCCATTACCGAGCTCACCACCTTGACAAGAGTCAACTCGTTCTCGGAACCTGCGCATGCCCTTCTGCTTCTTCATAGCAGCCGCGTCTTAATGCTCCACAAGTCACACACTTATTGTCCAAGGCAAATGTCTTCTAGCTCATTGATCTTTAGCATGGGGCAATATCCATGAAAGCAATCCTGCATTTGTCTCCATACTCATCATAGCCACTTCATTGGCTATACACCTGTCCACTTATATCCAGCCATTACATTGGCTCTGGGGTTGTTCTGAACTGGGCTCATATCGTGGCCCACACACCTTCTCCTTAGGTGTCTCCGCTCGTAACCATACGGCGGTCTGAACTGGGACTTCTATCACGGCCCTCACACCTTCTCTAAGGTGTCTTCGCCCGTTGTCATGGGGCGGTCTGATCCGGGCTCCTATCATGGCCCTCACACACCTTCCATCTAAGGTGTCTTCACCTTTCATAGGTGGTCGCATCCTCCTTCAGCTGAGATGCTTCAAAGTGGCTCCAAAATTCTCTACCACCATGTGCACTATGGGAGAGATTATAACCACTGATTACATAGAAAGAGAAACTTGCGGTATACTCCTCGCAATCCTCCACCTCGATTTCTATGTTTAGAGCTTCTATGCCTTTCTGCTTGACAGCTCCACCTACACCAACTCTCTTTGGTGTCTTCGCCTTTCATCATAGGCGGTCGCCTTTTATCACAGGCGTTTGCACCCCCTCAATTAAGTGCTTCTACAATGCCTCTCTTTCCATCCTTGCATGCATTGGAAAGGTCTTCGCCTGTTATCTTCATCAAGAGCATAAGAGACTTCCTGTTGTACAAACTTTCAGTCTACGCTCCCGAGCTTCATCCGGGAACACTTCTTCTCCTTGCACTGTTGTCTCATTACAAGTACCTCGTTGGATCCCCACGGGTACTCCCGCACAATTTCCGTGTGCCCTCGTGCAATTTCGTTTCTCCGATTTCTCCCTATTCCTTGCTTATGTTTGTGCCAGACTCATCCTGTCACAACACTGCCCAAGTCAAAAATAGGGTGCCAATCTTTATCCCCTTCTGTATTTCTCTTCCCTTATCAGGGTCTTCATCAATTCTTCCCTCGAGAAATCACAGTCACCGAATCTAACTTCTTTGGAGAAATCACCACTTCATCAGATCCTTAATCATACGGAACCCAACTGTTTCCTTGTGCCGTCGTCTTGCTAGTCTTCAACTGTTTCATTACAAACTGCTATATATATGAAAATAGTACCGTATGGATAATCCTTCCACTAAGCAAGTTCCCAGGAAAGATTGGAGGGGTCACACTGGTCCCGCTTAAAACCCAATCTCCTAGACAGAACTTCTCAGGCCATATCTATCCATCGTACTGTCTTTTCGTATATACAACCATTTGCTAGCTTTGTTGCGGCTTTCCTTTACAAGTGATCTGGAATATATTGGTTTAATACATCATTTCTCAACATCTGGCGAGACTACCAGTGCTTAGATTCGTCAAGATTGGTCTTCATCAGTTTTCACTCTTCACCTCAAATTATTCATATGATCGGGTGTCCAGAGTGTCCCAATTTTGCCTTCCCTCAAGGCAATTCAAATCTCCCCACTTAGCAGTTCAACACATGTAATTGGGTAAACATGTGCACCTTCTTTTTCTTCATCTCCATCGAACACCATGATGACCTTCAGATGCCTCCTAATCGGGCAATCTCTTTTGTTAATTCACCACTGCCATTTTTGGTCTCAAATCTCAACGATCGGACCGTACCATTGCATCCAGATCGACCAAATTAGCTGGAAACAAGTCTGAAATCGTCCACATCGCACTTCAGACGGTTAAGATTTGATCAAAACAATTATGTCCCGATCAACGGCTCAGATTCAATCTCAGATCCGGTTGCACGTAGACTCTGCTGCACAAAATCTTATCCCTCGGCTCGCGGCTCGGCTCGGCTTGAAAAAGGCTCGGCTCAACTCGGCTCGGCTCGGCTCGCGGCTGATGATGTGGCAGTTGGGTCCCACTCTGGCCGGCGTGTCTGCCGACCGGTCGATGATGTGGCTGCGACATGGCATGCCCCTCGTGCATGCCGACATCACGCTTACAACAGCCGATGTCATCCCCGGCATGCCTACCGTGCATGATGATGTCACTATTACGTCATCGTCGACGTCATCATTATCTGGGTCAGCCATGTGGGTCGGGTCAACTGGTATTCGGGTCAGGTCAGCCCATCCGGGCGAAGAAGACGCGTGGGGCGCGTCTGCGCGCGTGGGCAGACGCCTTGCCGGAGAGTGATGGAGAGTGCGGCCATGTCCGACGTCTGATTTTGACGCCGTTTTCACCAGTGGCTTCGTCTCGACCTCCTCTACACAGTGGTATGGTCAAAATACCATTTTGAGAACTTTCATTTTTGAGCAAAAAACAAACACCCCTTTAAACCATGTGCTCTGATACCAGTTGTTGGGAATTCTGACCGGGGATGTACTGATAGTTGCTCAAAGGAGGTAAAGCACACTGACACAATATTTAACGTGGTTCGGCAAATCCGCCTACATCCACGGGAGAGTCTATATTATTGAGATATATAGAGAAAGGATTACAATATATATGGAGGAGGAGGATCACTTCACTCTCTCAACTCCCAGCTCTTAACTGCTGCACTTGCAGCTGCTGCAATGGCAGCAAGGCTGCTGCCATTGCAGCTCTCTTTCTCTCCACTCTCTTGCACACACTCACGTTTTCACTCCTCTCATTTTGCTCTCACATAATGCCTCTATTTATAGGCATTTCATGGCAGTTGTTCTTGCTTTATTGTCAACATTGGTGGCTGCCAAACTCCAGCTCATTCAACAATGGTGGCTGCCAACCTTTGACATCTTGGATGGGTGCACATGCAATGGCAACAACCCAACACAAACCCCAAAAAGACAAGAAAAATTTAACTAAGACATCAAAATTGACCAAAACAAAAACAAAAAAGTTATTAATCTAATTACGCTTCTTCTTTCACTTGAGTCTTCACCTTCTTCTCATTACTCTCTGCTGCTTTCTCTTCTTTCCCGGCTCCGCAGAACTACGGCTTTCGATCGGCTCGCATTGAATCGCTTAGTCGGCTCGAAGTCATCCGAGCCGACCTCCCGGTCTGGCTTCTCCGACGACGTCGATTTCGTCTCTTCAGCCTTCTTTCTAGGCGCCATAGGAAGAAAGGAAAAACGAGAACGAAATGAGAGTCCGGACCACGAGCTCGGCTTCCTTCTCACCCTCTGTGGAGAGCCGTGAAATGGTTCGCGTGTCGGATTTTTTAATTTTTTTTGTATCTTTATTTTTTTGGCTTTTTTTCGTTTTCCCGCGCTTTTTGTCAAGGGACGATCTGTGATTGGGTTTGGTGGGGTGATCGGAAGTGATGAGTGGTTGAAAGGATAAGATTGTACCACGTGGAAGAAGGTGCCAGCAGGGTTTGGACACGATATATATCCAGGTTCCATGGGTCTCCTTCCCGTCCAAAAAAATTCAATATGCTTAGGACGAAGGTTGTTAATAATATGGTTTTTTTTTTTACATCATACAAAAAATATAATATAAATTTGAATGGTAAAATCATAAGTAATTTTTTATAATTAATTATATATTAATAATTTTAGTCAAGAAATTAAATTATATTAAAATCGATAAAATGAATCAATAATATTATAATCAATGAATGATCTAAATAAAATAACAGAAATAGATAATATAAATTAATGAATTAATGACATGGAGAAATAAAAAGTTTCAGAAACAAATTTCTCAGTATAGAAGAATCACTGAAAAGGTAGTTAGGAAGCACACATAAACCTACAGACAACCTAGTTGTTCCCGTCACAATAAGTCTTGATAGACCCTTTTTGAGTTACAAGCTAATGAGTTTAAATTAGTAATTAATTAACACAAATTCAATAATGAAATAAACTCCTAAATAATGTCCAATGCGCTAGAAAAAATTCAAATTAAAAATAATTATTTAAAAATAAATAAATAAAATAAAATAAAATAATAAAAAATATCTTCATGTTAAAATTTCTCCGTATATCCTGAATTTTTAATTTTTATATATTCTTGGCAGATTTAAGTCCTAATTTCAAACATGTCGTTCTCTTTCATTTAGATGAATTATTACGTCTACGATATATAGTTGGAAAGTTTCAGATGTATAGTTTCTATCCTAACTTTAATCGAAGCAAAATTTCACCGGTAACTTTAAATATGTTCCAAATAATACACGAAGGTATTGTTTGACATATTTGACAATTTTAGTTTACTAAATTTGACCATTTGAAAGTATTATGTTTGTTAACTCCATTTGACCTGAAAATTTACCACAATATATTTTGATGTATCTAGTATTTTCCTGTAAAATTTCATATTTATCCAATATACATTTTGAAAGATATGTTCAGCAGATATTTTAAGGTCAAATTTGGACCTGACTTGGTTCATATCACAAATTTAGTAAACTCATAAAATCGAACCGAATTTAGCGATTTTGCACGAGTTAAGTCTGATTTTACTGGTTTCGAATTTTTAGTTCAATTTAGCACGTTAGATACATGTTAACTCGTAAAATCTTACAATTTTACAAGTTAACTTGAGATTTTAACAGTCTTACTTGGGATTTTGTCTTGTTGCAAATTAATTATAATTTAATACTCTTAGTTTATAAAAGATAAATAATATTTATAACATAAAAATAATTAAATAATTCTTAGATCATCATTGATTATAGTTAATTTAATGGTATGTTTTCTACCAAAAAAAAATCCCTCATCAAACTCTCCATCCTATCTACTTGTTTTTAAATCTTTTATAATTTTTAAAATCAAAAATCAAAATGAAATGAAGAAAATATGAAATTGAAAACAATTTATGTGGAATATAATCATAAGACATTCAAACAACATTTTTTAAGAAAATATTGAAGAAAATGCTGCTGAATGTCATGTTTACTGTAAGGAACAGCAGAACAGGAAGAAAAAAAATTGAGAGAGAGAGAGAAGAGACGATAATTTGACGTGGAAAACCCTCTCAAAATGAGGGGAAAAACCACGGGACAATCACGGAAACACTATTATTAATTTAAATGCTAAGGTAACAATTTTATTTTAATGTACAGATAATATTCAAACTATTATAAAAAACAATAAGTAAAAAAAAATAAAAAGCAAAGTCATAAACAATATAATTAATTAATTAATTAAAGGATATATACACATCTCCTCCTCCTCCGATGGATTTGAGCACTGGGAAAGGTTGTTAGTGAGGCGCCTGCATGGCAACACGAAAGATGATTATACAGTGGAACTATGAAATTGATGGATTATATACACTCTTAATTCATCAAGGCTAATATTCTTTTATTAAAATTAATTCTACAGTTCTTATTAGATGAAGATATTGTCTACTTAATGGATATATACTAATATAGGCAATTAATCCAATAGGAACACCCAAAATAAACAAACAAATAAATAAATAAAAGAGGAAGTTAGTTCCTAATTACGTACATAGAAGTTAGTTACCTGCAGCCAATTATCTATTGTTGTTGTTCTCCTATTAAACCTTGCCAATAATTAGGGAGCTCCTAACAGTACTGCCAATTAATTAAGAGGAGAAATTAAGTTGAAGATCAGTTTCCTAAAATTATACATAAAAAGTGCTACCCTTTTCTATTAATAAATAAATACATAAAAAAGAATTTGGTGTCAGATTTAATTAATATAAAAGAACACCTTACCTCATCTAATCTGTGGGTATTAAATAAATAAATAGATAAAAAAAATGTGATGCCAGGGGAATTAATAAATAGAACACATTACCTCATCTGTGGGTATTAAGTAATTGTGATGACTGGGGTATGAGAGGCGTTGGGCCAGCTCTCTACTCCTTCAAATTGTTCTCCTAAAATGAGTTGTTGACGGGAGCACGTAATCTGGAAGTGCTTTCAGTTTTGGACAATATGTAATTTCCAAGGAACGAAGAGATGGCATTATGCTTGAAATGAAGATGTTTGTTTTATCTTCATTTCCTCCGATTCGCAGTTCCTCTAGAGTTGTTGACTGGAGCACGTAATCCGGAAGTGCTTTCAGTTTTGGACAACCCGAAATTGTCAAGGAACGAAGAGACGGCATTATGGTTGAAATGCAGATGTTTGTTTTATCTTCATTTCCTCTTCTCCACCTCCCGCCTTCTCCTCCTTCCCATTCTTCCCACTTTCCCATATCCCAAAAGGTAAGACTTTTCAACTTGGGGAATGCAATAATAGTATTTGATGATGATGATGTCATTTCTCCAATACTAATCTCACTATCAACTCCCAATCCCAAGAATTCACGCCCCACCCTTCCCACGCATTCCATCCCACCTACACTCAATTCTTCAAGAGATGGCAACTTCCCCAAAGGAGGCAGATTCTCAATCTTCCCCCAATTCCGGAGTACAACAACCCTTAGTTTATTAATACAACTAGGAAACACTGGGATGATTCCCTGGTAATCACATATCATCAAAGATTCTAAGTTTGGAGGTGGTTCTAAGGCTTCAAGGATTTCATCATCGCGAATTATTCTCATGTCTTTCCTTGATTCAAACCATAAATCTAACCTAGTGAGGTGTTTCTTCCTCTTAAGTTCTGCTTTCTTAACCTCATCTGGATCTTTCACATCTCTCAACCATCTTATCCTAATAGATCCTTGAAGGTGGTTCAAGTTTCTCAAATCCCCAATATTAGACTCTTTATCGCTACCACTCACAGGGAACTCATCTAATTCCCGAAGAGAACTTAACCCCTCAACTCCTCTCATCTTTAGAAACCACGAGTCAACCCGATAATTAGCAACACTGAGATGTCTTAATTTGACTAGTTTTCTTATGTTATTAGGGAGTTGTTTAAGAAAGCAATCCGAGACATCTAAAGTTAGCATATTATACAATTCACACATCTTTTCAGGTAACTCCCTGATCTTATTCCAAGACAAGTCAACATGCCTCAGGTGTATCAACTTTCCTATATTGGATGGGACTTCTTCTATTCCACATCTTGACAACTTCAATGTTCTTAGACAACTCAAATTAGCGATTAAGTTAGGTAAGTCTGCATTCATCGATGAAGGACCATCATCAACAATCAAGCTGCGAAGCTTTTTGAAACTATGAATGGTCGCAGGTAATGAGTTATAATTTCTAAACACTACCATGGAGTGTCGGGCATCTCTAGAAAAAGAGTCTATCTTCGACTCTGACATGTTGTGCATACTGGACCGAAAGCAAACACAAATAAAACACAACACAAGCAGATTTACGTGGTTCCCCAAAACCGGGTACGTCCACGGAGGCAGCAGATTGTATATTATTGGAGGAATGATACAAACACTCAACTCAACCAAGTACAATCCCACAAAACCCAGTGTTTCACTCTTACACTCGGTGTTTCTCTCAAATCTGCACTATTTTCACTCTCACAGTTGCACTATTTTCTTCTTCTGCACACTTGCACTTCCACCTTCACTTGCACTAATTGTCTCCATTTATAGGAGGAAGGAGAGCAGAAAGGAGAGCCTTGAAACATGCCACTAATTGTGGCACTAACCACTAATGATGCTTCCACTAAGTAAAGTGGTGGGGTATTGTTATTATCAATAAATCTAGACAAATCTCCACAAATCTCCACCTTGGCAAGATTTTTCCATCCAATCCTCGTGATCAATCAATGCTGCCTCTGATGCGCCATATGGCGCCGGCCTGAAGGTGCTCAACACCGAGAGATGTTGACCAAGTCCAAACAATGTTGGAACTTGATCCCTGAGACACATTTTGTGAGCATGTCAGCTGGATTATCTGCAGTACCAATCTTCTGCAGCAGAATATCCCCTTCATCCACAATTTCTTGAACAAAATGAAATCGAACATCGATGTGCTTGGTGCGGGAATGATGAACCTGATTCTTTGCAAGACAAATAGCACTTTGACTATCACAATGGACATCCACGTGCTCTTGAACAATTCCCAAATCTTCAATCAACCCATGTAACCAAATAGCTTCCTTGAAAGCTTCGCATTCGCCATGTACTCTGCCTCAGTTGTTGACAAAGCTACTGTTGATTGTAACGTTGACCTCCAACTTACAGGCCCTTTAGCAAGTGTAAACACATAGCCTGTTGTTGAACGACGCTTGTCTAAGTCACCAAAGATAGTCCGAGTCCACATAACCAACTAAATTTTGCCCGAGTCTATCATCCCTCTCAAACTTCAAACCAATATCAGTTGTGCCATGAATGTACCGTAGAATCCACTTAACTGCCTGCCAGTGACCCTTTCCCGGATCATGCATATACCTGCTCACCATACTAACAGCATGTGAAATATCTGGTCTCGGACAAACCATTGCATACATTAATGCACCAACTGCATTTGCATAAGGAATTTGAGCCATATGCTTGCGCTCTTCCTTCGTGCGTGGAGACATTGAAGCACTTAGCTTAAAATGAGGAGCTAAAGGTGTGCTTCTGGGCTTGGTCTTACCATCTACCCCAAATCTCTGAGAATTTTCTTGGTATTGGGTCCGTGTCAAACAGATCGTGCCTTTTCTTCTATCTCTCTGGAATCTCCATGCCAAGAATCTTCTTAGCTTCTCCAAGGTCCTTCATTTCAAACTCAGTTCTCAGTTGAGCTTTGAGTCTATCAATCTCCACCTTGCTCTTTGATGCGATCAACATATCATCCACATATAAGAGCAAATAGATGAAAGAACCATCAAGAAGTTTACGGAAAATATACACAAGATGATCAAACCGACTCCGTGTGTATCCATGTTCTGCCATGAACTTATCAAATCGCTTATACCACTGGCGAGGAGATTGTTTCAATCCGTACAATGACTTCTTCAGTTTACAAGCCCAATTCTCTTTTCCAGTGACTTTGAAACCATCTGGCTGAGACATGTAAATTTCCTCTTCCAAATCTCCATGTAGGAAGGCAGTTTTCACATCAAGTTGGGCTAACTCCAAGTCAAACTGTGCAACCAAGGCTAACAGAATACGGATTGATGAATGCTTAACAACTGGAGAGAATACCTCATTATAATCTATCCCCTCCTTCTGAGCATAGCCTTTTGCTACCAATCTCGCTTTGAATCGGATGTTGTCTTTTCCAGGATTACCTTCCTTCTTAGCATATACCCACTTGCAACCAATTGTCTTCTTTCCTTTAGGGAGTTGTACCAAATCCCAAGTCTGATTCTTGTGGAGAGATTTCATCTCTTCATCCATTGCCTCTTTCCATTTTGCACTTTCTACACTGTCATCGCTTCTTTGTAGGTGTAGGGGATTCCATCATCAATCACCGAAGTGCATAAGCCACCATATTACAATACCGAGCAGGTTTCTTGATAACCCTTTTTGGTTTACTCGTTGCAATGGATTCTTGTTGTGTAGTTGCTGGAGTTGTTGCATCCTCTTCATCTGAACTTTCATCTGAATCTCCTTCAGTAGAGATTGTCTGAACAGTCTTTATAGGGATGACTAAAGTGTCTAACTCCACCTGTTGTGCATCACTGCATCGTTTTTCCTTCTCCCGTGATTTCTCTCTTGTAACATGCCGGACTCATCAAAAGTGACATCTCTACTCAAGATCACTTTCTTTGATTCGTAACACCGCAGTCCGTAGCCTTTTCTCCTCCACTAAAGCCCAAAAATATAGCTTTCTTGGCTCTAGGATCTAACTTGGACTCAGTAACATGATAATATGCTGAGCAACCAAATATACGCATAGAGTCATAATCATTTGCAGGAGAGCCTGACCATACCTCTAAGGGGTTCTTCCATTTAATGCTTCTTGAAGGTAACGGTTAACAATATGACGAGCATAGCTTAATGCCTCGCCCTGAACACTTTGCTTAGTCCCGAATGTGATAGCATACATCGGACTTTCTCCACCAATGTTGCGGTTCATGCGTTCGCTACTCCATCTCTTGTGGTTTTATGCGAACAGTAAAATGTCGCTTAATCCCTTCATTCTGACAAACTTCAAAGAAAGGATCTGAAGTGTACTCACCACCATTATCTGACCGAAGAGTCTTAACCCTCCTTCCAGTTTGAGTCTCCACCATTTTCTTCCATTTCAGAAAGATACCAAGGACCTCATCCTTGTGTTTCATCATGTACACCCATACTCGTCTTGAAAAATCATCAATAAAAGTAACAAACCAACGATTACCTCCAAGAGATTCATTCTTTGAAGGTCCCCATACATCTGTGTGAACATAATCTAGGATCCCTTTTGTGTTGTGTACTGCAGTGCCAAACTTGACCCTTGTCTGTTTTCCAAGAACACAATGCTCACAGAACCCATGCTTCCCAGTCTTGGCGCCTTTTAATAGACCTTGCTTGACTAATCCTTGCAAAGCCTTTTCACCAAAGATGCCCTAAACGCATGTGCCAAAGTCTGGAATTATCTGCTTCATCATCTTCTATACTTTTGGAAACAATTTGCTGTACCAAGAATCAGAGATCCATCCAGGAAATATAAGTTTCCTGTCCTCGTGCCTCTTAAGACAACTAATGCACCACGGATTGCTCTGAGGACTCCACCTTGCATGATAATCTTATAACCACTGGATTCTAGAACTCCAAGTGAGAAGAGATTTTTCTTCAACTCAGGTACATATCGTACATCAGTTAGTGTCTTGACTACCCCATTATGCATCTTCAGATGGATAGTCCCAATCCCTTTGATCTCACAAACATCATCATTACCCATCAACACAACTCCTCCATCGAACTCCTCGAGTCTCGAGAATAAGTGCTTGTTAGGGCACATGTGATAGGAACATGCAGAATCAAGAATCCATTCACCAGAATGGTTTTCCCGGTGATGAGACCATGAATGCGAGTCTTGTTCATCCTCATCTCGTGCAAGCGTTCACCGTTGGTTCATCTTTTTCTTTGTTGCCCCCGATTGGACAATCTTTCTTCCAAAGTGCCCTTTTTTGTGACAAAAGGCACACTCATCTTTTGCAAGATATCGCCCGTTTGATGATTCTCCTCTGGATTTTGAGCGAGATCTCCCTCGCCTCGAAATCTTCCGGGGTTTGTTCCGCCTACAAGGCCAATGCTTCCGACGTTGACTCCTTGTGAACAATCTGGTCCTTCTTTCGGTACTCATTATTCACCAAAGCATTGGACACATCAATGAATTTAATCTTTTCTTTACCATACAGTAAAGTGGTGACGAGATGTTCATATGTGTCAGGCAGTGAATTCAATAACAACAGAGCTTTATCTTCATCATCGATTTCCACATCTAAATTCTTCAAATCAGCTATCATTTTATTGAAATCATTCAGATGCTCATTCATAGAAGTACCTTTCTTGTGCTGAAAAAGGAAGATCCTTTTCTTCAAGTAGAGACGATTCTCTATACTCTTCTTCATAAACTTGTCCTCCAGTGCTTGCCATAATTCCTTTGCAGAGTTTTGTTCTGAAAAGGCGTACTTCTGATCCTTTACATGACAAAGTCGGATAGAACTGCAAGCCAACCGATTTATCCTTTCCCAGCTTTTATCATCCAAATCCTCCGGTTTATCTTCTAAAGTGAAATCCAAATTCATTTGGACAAGCATATCCATGACTTCACATTTCCACATGCCAAAATTACCTTTCCCATCAAACTTCTCCACCTCAAATTTGGTATTCGATACCGGGATGTATTGTGGAGGTATACTAGCATTCCCGCTGATTTTTCTTCTGGAATATCAGCCATTAGGACGTCTTTGGATTACAAATGGAATCCCGAACTTGTTAAAACACACACTTTTATGCTCAAAAGTGCCTAAACAGTAACTTCGGTATGCTTTTTAACAAAACGGACACCACGGTTGCGTCCGGAATGGTTGAAAATGCTAGGAACCAACTTGACTCGGCCAAAAACGGGTCAAAAAATCACTGAGTTGGCCAAAAAACCAATCTGACCGAGTTGACTCAGGGAAGGAATATTCTGTCTCTGATAAAGAATATTCTGTCACGGGAATATTCTCTTACTGGTAACGGAATATTCTGATTCTGTCAAGAGAATATTCTGTCACTGTTGGATGACGTGGCTGATGACAGGGCGATGTGGACCCTTCTGTTGATGACGTGGATGATGACTCAGCGCCTACGTGTCGGATGACGTGGCTGTCTTCTCAGGCGAGAATTCCGTCACTGACTGGTTTTTCCGGCAGATTTCCGGCGAAACTTCGGCGAGCTCTACAGGGCTCGTTTCAACTCCGATTTCGACGATCTTTATATCGCCGGACTCGTATGGAAGAGAGGAATCTCCGTAGCTGGTCAAAATCAAGATCTGAGAACTTTGAAAATTCTGCAACTTTGAACAGAGAGCTGAAAAACGTGTTTTTTTCAGTGTTCTAGCTTCCCTAATGCTCTGATACCAATTTGTTGTGCATACTGGACCGAAAGCAAACACAAATAAAACACAACACAAGCAGATTTACGTGGTTCCCCAAAACCGGGTACGTCCACGGAGGCAGCAGATTGTATATTATTGGAGGAATGATACAAACACTCAACTCAACCAAGTACAATCCCACAAAACCCAGTGTTTCACTCTTACACTCGGTGTTTCTCTCAAATCTGCACTATTTTCACTCTCACAGTTGCACTATTTTCTTCTTCTGCACACTTGCACTTCCACCTTCACTTGCACTAATTGTCTCCATTTATAGGAGGAAGGAGAGCAGAAAGGAGAGCCTTGAAACATGCCACTAATTATGGCACTAACCACTAATGATGCTTCCACTAAGTAAAGTGGTGGGGTATTGTTATTATCAATAAATCTAGACAAATCTCCACATGACACACCATCGATATCTACACTAAAACATTCATTTTTTGTCAAACTTTGTGCAAAATCATGCACCATATCATGCATCTTACATGCATAAATGCTACCATCATCCTCGTCTATCTCAAAATCATGAAAGAAAGACCGTGCAGCTAAAGCTTCGAAGCACAGATGACCCATTACTTCCATCTCTTTATTCGGTGTTTCCCGAAGGAAACCTTGTGCCATCCACAGTTTGATCAAAGCATCCCTCTCAAATGTGAAGTCTTTTGGAAAGACTGCACAATATGAGAAACACTGTCTCATTTCAGAGGGCAGGTCAACGTAGCTCAACCATAAAGGAGCCAAAATTTTGCTTTCAGCTTCTTCAATCTCCCAAACATGGCTGTTCAAGACATTTTTCCACTCTTCTATTCTACTTTTGTAGCGCAAAAGACTTCCTAGACTCTTTGCAGCAAGAGGCAAGCCCTTACACTTTGCTGCAATTTCTCTACCAATATCTTCCAAATTTTCTCTCTCTCTACTGTTTTTTTCAAAATATGCAAACTGACTGAATAATGACCAACATTCATCTGTAGAGAGAAGTCCTAGTTCTAAAATGTCAGCGGATGAGGAGCCCATGCACTTTGCAACATTCCTATTACGTGTGGTCACCAGAATCCTACTTCCAGGCAAACAACCACACTTGAGGGAGTCTGTCAGTTGCTCCCACTTTGTGGAATCTTCATTCCACACATCGTCTAGGACAAGCAAGAATTTCTTTCCCCTAATTGATTCTTGGACATGTTTCACTAAAGTCTGCAATTTGTTTAGATTTTGGGGAGACTCCTTGAGATCTTCAAGGATTGCCTTGGCAATCGTTATCTCATCAAAAGGATCTGATACACAAACCCATATTCTTTTCTCAAAATGGGTCTCCACCTTAAGATCATTATAAACTAGCTTAGCAAGGGTTGTCTTTCCTATCCCTCCCATCCCTACTAGAGAGATTGTACGGAGGGCTGGTCCTTGACTACTCTCACTCAACAACATTTTCATAACCCTGACTTTATCCATTTCTCTACCTTGAACTTCTTTTACATCTATAAAAGAAGTGGTTTTTCGATGTTCAAGCTGTTCAATTTCCACTTTAGATGACTTGAAGATGAACATATTTTTCTCAACCAAAATGCCATCTATTCTTTCATTCAGTTCTTTTATCTTATAAGCAACACGACAACGCAAACCAACTTCTCTAAAACGAAAGCAAGAGAAGATCATGAAAGAGCATACCTTCCTTGTATTCTTGCGGGGATGCTCATTTACCTTGCTTTGCGATTTTGCAATTGCAGTGCCCCACTCATCCAAAATATCATCCATGTCGTAAGATACGTCTTTGAGCTGATCTAACCAATGTTTGACCAACTGATCCTTCAACTGGCTTTCCACTGCATCGGCAAACACAGCTTGGATGGCCCGGAAATTGCTGGCAAGCTTTTCAACCTCATTATCCACACCAACAACGAGCCTCACTTCTTGTCCCTCCTTCTCATTAACGATCGAGCTCAGCTGCTCTAAGACAACGGAAACAAGAGCATCAGCCATATTATTCAGAACTAAGGAATGGTTGATAGAGGATAAAATTGAAATAAAAGGATTATAAATTTGGGAATGTGCAATATAGGGAATAATTGATTGGTTGAGAAAAGAGGAGAAATAAAAAAGGGGAGCTTATGATTTGATGATGCCTCATATGATCTATTACTTGATGTATATATAGTGCATTGGAAAAGGCCATGGAATCTCTTAATTTCATGTACTGAAGCAAAAGAGCTTTGCTTTCGTGATGGTTTTTGGGATACTCGTCTTCCCCAAGAAATGCCCTTTATTCTTTCCTTTCGAGTTATCAGATGAAATATTCCAATATTTACAAGAGCAAGCTAATCATGTTACTCCATAAATCATTTTTTTTTTACTTTGGATGGGAATTCTTTTCCCCCTTGTAGTCATTAAAATTGCTTATGGAAGGTATCATGAACAATGGCCAGCTTAAACCATTCAATTTATACATTCTTTCGGGACATTGTAGTTCAAGCAAGAATCTGATGCATGTGCAACAGCCAAGTACGTAAACTAAGGATGGAATCTGATGCAAACGCAAAACTCTCCAGCCTACAGTTTGTTCTAAGGTTTCTGAAACAACGTATCATTTACTAGAATTTCTTTCTTTGAATGGGAACTTGTTCCGCCAACTTTGTTGTAAAACCCTTGGTGTTGATCAAATTCACTCCCATTTTATTATCATTACTTCTATTTGATCTGATTGATCTCTTGCATGACAAAGCTGGCATGTTATCTTACATTGTTGTTGGTCTGTCTATGCTGGGTGAGTGCTGCATTTATCAAATGTAGTTCAGTGTATCAAACTCTTACGTCGGTTGATCTTCTGTACTATCACAGAAGTTTTTGTTAGAAAAACAATGACAAAAGTAAAGTTTAGATTATCAGTAATTAATGTATGCAGTCACAGGTAAAAGGCAATTAATTTAACACAAAAAACAGAAAGTAGATCAAGAATTTGCTGAACTCTAACATTTGATCAGCAATATATATGAGGTTCATGCGATTCAAAGATTCAACAATGTACCAGTTGTTTTTCATGTCACAAAATATAAATGCAGCTATTTTTGGGTGATTAATGTATGGTTCTTAGCCAGAACTCACAATAACCTGCTTAGGTTACAGCAGAGAAAGATCAAGTAGACCAGTAGATGAAATTCTTCATATGTAGGTAGCAAGAGTAGAAAATTATTAGCGTAATTTTGTTCTTAATTCCCAGTAGCAAGAATTGAAAGTGACGTGAAAGCCAACGAACAACTCATCAAAATTAAGGGTTAAGACTTGCAATTCCTTCAGTATTTTTACCTCATGATGCCAACTAGTACTAGCTAACAATATTCTTTCTAATGACAACACCTTCCTTGAAGCCTGGAGGGTCATGGCATTGGTAGCCATCCTTGAATATAGAAAATTTTGAAATCCCCTGCAAATCTCACCAATTGGATGAGAAATGAGTTTCCAACTCTGACGGCACAGAAGACGGAAGAAACCGTGTCTTGTTGTTGTGTTGATAAAATCATTACTCTCTGATCACTACACATATTTTTAAATTCGATAATATCTTGCTCTTGCGAATGTGTATTTTCTGCTCATATCTCGTTCATTGACAAACATCCACTGTTTCTTGCTTTGATTATTCTCTCTTCTTTGCCACTACTGTATATTTATTATTGCTGTGAGTCTAGTTATTTTTGTAAAAAAAAAAATTACTAATAGACTACATCATGCCTGTCAACTTTAATCTAGTTTAATTTGAACTCAGTCATGCTCAGGTCCTAGATAAGAGGGTCACCGAGTTAACTCAACAAGCCAGATTTAATAATGCAACAAGCATTAATTAATTAACAATAAACCAAAACTGCTCAGTATTTTATTGTGCAAGTCCACAGTGAAACGTTAAGCTGTCTTTTCCTTCTTCTTCTTTTTTTTTGTTTTTTTTTGTTTTTTTTGTTTTTTTTTTGTTTTTATTTTTTTCTGTTTTTTTTCGTTTTCTATGCCTTTATGGTTTTTTTTTTGCTTTTTTCTTTGTGTTTTTTTCTTTTAATGAATTTTTTTGTTTAATTTTTTTTGTTAATATTATTTTTTTTATTTAGTTATCAAATTTTCATGACACGGATTACGGGTTTAACGAGTTAACCAGGTTTGACAAGTTAACCTCAATTTTTTTTTTTTGCTTTTTTTCTTTTTAATTAATAATTAACAATAAACTAAAAGCCGCTTTCGGTGTTTCATGCAAGTCCCGATGAAAGCACTGAGTTGTCTTCTCCTTCTTCTTCTTTTTTTTTTGTTTTTTTTTGTTTTTTTTTGTTTTTTTTTTCGTTTTCCATGCCTTTATGGTTTTTTTTTCTGCTTTTTTCTTTGTGTCCTTTTCTTTTAATGAATTTTTTTTGTTTATTTTTTTTGTTAATATTAATTTTTTTATTTAGTTATCAGATTTTCATGACACGGATTACGGGTTTGACGAGTTAACCTCAATTTTTTTTTTTTGCTTTTTTTCTTTTTAATTAATAACATATACTAAAATCGTTCGGGTTGTTTCACCGCGGTCCACAATGAAACGCGCTTTTTTTTTTTTTTAATATTTTTTTTTGTTTTTTTGTTTTTTTGCTTTTTATGCTTTTATGGGTTTTTTTTCTTTTTTTGTGTTTTTTTTCTTTTAATGATTTTTTTTGTTTAATTTAGTTTGTTAATGTTAATTTTTTTTTTAGTTATCAGACTTTCATGACACGGATCCAAGGTTTGACGGGTTAACCTGGTTTGACGAGTTAACCCAGAATTTGTTTTTTGTTTTTTTCTTTTTAATTAATTTTTTTTGTTTAATTTAGTTTTTTAATGTTAAATTTCTTTCTATTTAATTATCAGACTTTCATGACACATATCCTGGGCTTGACGGGTTAACCCGTTAATTTGTTTTTCTATTTAGTTATCAAACTTTCATGACGCGAATCCCAGGTTTGACGGGTTAACCTAATTTGAAGGGTTAACCCAGTTAACCCAGTTAATTCAGATTCTTTTTTTTTTCTTCATTAGTTTTTTTCTTCATGTTGGTTTTTTTTCTTTGTTTTTTTTAATTAATCTATTTAATTATCACACTTTTATGACACGACCTTGCAGCCAGACCCACTTTCAAGGCTCTTGGGTCCGGTGTTGCAGCCAGACTCACTTAAACTTGAGTCACGTAAGTTTAATACTATTATTAATATTATAAATATTATTCTTGGATCAAACCTTGCAGCTAAACCAAAGGCTCTTGGGCATATCTTTGTAGAAAGACCTAACACTCTTAGATCTTAGCCTTTTTTGATATTTTTTATAAAAGAAAAAAAATTTAACCCGTGGCGTGTGCCTTTTTTTTTCTCTTTTCCTTTGTATGCCTTTTACTGTGGATTGCACAGTACAGTCCATAGTGAAAAAGCTGATGCCTTTATTTTTTTTGTCTTTTTTTAATTAATTTTTTTATTTTAGTTTCTTAATATTAAATTTTTTTCTATTTAATTATCAGACTTTCATGACATGGATCCGGGTTTGTGCGGTTAACCCAGTTTATTTGATTTTTTTCCTTTTCTTCATTAGTTTTTTTTTCCTGTAGGTTTTTTTTCTCTTTGCTTTTTCCTTTTTAATTAAACTTTTTTTTAATTTATTTCATTAATAATAAATCTTTTTTCTATTTAGTTATCACACTTTCATGACACGAATTCCAGGTTTAACAGGTTAACCTGATTTGGCCGGTTAACCCGGTTGATTCAGATTTTTTTTCTTTTTCCTCATTAGTTTTGTTCTTTCAATTTCATCTTTTAATATTATATGCAGTCCACAGTGAAAAGGCTAAAGCCTTTAGTTTTGTTTTTTGCTTTTTTTATGCCTTTCACTGTGGACTGCACAGTGCAGTCCACGGTGAAAAGGCTGATGCCTTCTTTTTTTCTTTTTAATTAATTTTTTTATTTTATTTGCTGATATTAAATTTTTTTCTATTTAATTATTAGACTTTCATGACACGTATCTCAGGTTTGACGGATTAACTCAGTTAATTTAGATTTCTTTTTCTTTTTCTTCATTAGTTTTTTTTCTTTTTATAAGTTTTTTTCTTTTATTGTTTCTTTTTATTTAATATTTTTTTATTTAATTTAGTTCATTAATATTAAATTTTTTTCTATTTAGTTATCGACTGATGCCTTTAGTTTTTCTTTTTGCTTTTTTGTTATTTTTATGCCTTTAACTGTGGACTGCACACTGGAGTGCACAGTGAAAAGACTGATGCCTTTTTGTTTGTTTGTTTTCTTTTTTAATTAATTTTTTTCGTTTAATTTAGTTTGTTAATGTTCAAACGGGTTAACCTGGTTTGACGGGTTAGCCCAGTTAATTTTGTGTTAACCTGTCAATTTTTTTTTCTATTTAGTTATCAAACTTTCACGACACGAATCCAAGGTTTGACGGGTTAACCTGGTTTGAAGGGTTAACCCAGTTAATTCAGATTTTTTTTTCTTTTACTTTATTAATTTTTTTCTTCCTTTTGATTTTTTTCTTTGTTTTTTTTTAATTAATCTATTTAATTATCACACTTTTATAACACGACCTTGCAGCTATACCCACATCTTAGACTATTGGGTCTGGTATTGCAGTCAGACTCACTTAAACTTGGGTCATGCAAGTTTAATGTTATTATTAATATTATAAATATTACTCTTGGGTCAGGCGTTGCAGCCACATCCAAGACTCTTGGGTATAGATTTGCAAAAAGATCTAATACTTTTAGATTTTAATTTTTTTAAATATTTTTATGTAAAAATCATTGACTCACGGCATCGCGCGGGTCATGTAACTAGTGAGAGACTAAAATGCATAAAGCAAATGTATCGAAGTGTGAAAAGGAGCAAAAGCAGCTTGTAAGTTTATAAACTAAAATGAAAAATTTCCTGTTGACATGATTGTATTCAGTAATATCACAAAAACCTGTGGATCCACCCATACCTGAGTGCCCAAATCCATAAAAGGATCCATCACTTGAACTAAATCTCCTAAAACCTAATCCGAATTTCCCATTTGGCAGTACTAGATTCCTGTACTCACCCACGCCCAATGAACTCATCACGAATTCTTGGGTTATTAAAAATCCCGATGGCATTATTTTGGCGAGAGTTTTCACTGGCTGCAAAGCCTTTGGGTGGACTAGCATCACTGCTGCTGCCACCAGCGCTATCATTAGCAAGCCTGGTATACCCATCACTGTTACTTCTCCACCATCCTTGAAATCTTTACTGTGATTCATCTTGAGCTCATAACCATTTCCTTTTTTCTTTGAAGCAGAATCCGCTGCCTTACTCTTTTTACCTTTCTGCTTTTTGGAGGTAATCTCTGAAGGAAATTTGAGAATGTGTGGGTGGGTACCAAGGGGTGGCTTGGACAAAGAGGAATGAGGTGGTGGGACCAGGCCTCCATCAACAAGAGCTGCATAGTAGCGTGCAAGAGCACGAGCTGAGCAATGTCTGTTAGCACCTGGTATAATGGAGCGACGAACGTTCAGCATGTTAAACAAAGCAGGCACTGCAGTTACTAGTTGGGAAATGTTCTCTGGCTGGAAGGTGGAGGGAAGCTCAGGACGACTAGCAATTTTTGAGAGCTTGCTAAAATCTTCTTCATCTAATGCCAGAGACGCAAGTCGAGATTCCGCACCTGGAGGAGATACATGACAAGCATTAATGTGCCAATCATGAAAGAAACTTTGGATTTACAATTTGCAGGAGCATGATAACTCTATCCATGGAAGGAGGGACAGGCAGATAGTATGACCACTTGAAAAAAAAAGCAATTGCATGGGCAAATCTTTTGTCGTATTTCTGTTAGCGAAGCAACAACATTGAATACACGGACTTTAACAGATACCTGGAGGAATTCCAACATATAGCTCGCCTTCAATGTTGAGAGGTCGATCTATTGCTTCTTCAAGGATCTCCTGAAATTTCTTCCCAGAGGCATGCTGTTTCATTAAAGCACATTATTAAAATGCAGGACAAATCAAGCTCCCTCCGAAAACAGATGCAGATCAGACATTCCAATCATAAAGCAATTCAAAAAAAAATATGCAGACATCAGCTTCGTGGTTCTTTCATGTTCAAACACTTGAGCATGAGATTGTACCTCGATTATTCCACCACAAAGCCAGCCAAAAGACAGATAAGGTTCAGTCTCAGGTGCTGACATAGCAATCCGTTTCAGACATTCATCCCAGTCAGCCATTAGCAAAGGAGTTTCTTCTCTGAGGTTGGTCAAAGCATTTTGCAAACCAGATGTATGATTAAGAACGTGGTGGACCTAAACAGGAAAAAAATAAAATAATGAGCATACAAAAGAGCTTCAGGTGGTAATCTGGAAGGTTTAGCAGGTCTTGGGAAATAAACTTTCACACCTTGATGAGATTCTTTCCGTTTGTTCCAAATTCTGGCCAAATATTAGCAATATTTTCGTTGAGGTTGAGTTTTCTGCAAGACAACATGCGACATTTTGTAACCAACCACAAAAAGCATTTTGCATTAAGTTTGCCTTAAATTACTACATACTGGGCAGAATTACTCATGCTAAAAATGATATCCTATCTAAGAACCGGCACAATCAATCATCAGATCTGTTACATAGATGCTCTCAGATTATGATGCATTATTGGCAGTACACTGACAGGAAGATTTACACAAACCTCAGCAGTAGCAAGAAACATTTTAGCTAGTGATTGTTTCATAGAGCTTGATATTCTCTTTGTGAGCCCAAAGTCAAGCAAAATTGGACGATGTGGAGGTTCTTTGCTCACCAGAAAATTACCTGCAACACAACCAATATAAAAGCATTCAACAGAGTAAACTGATTCTGATTTAGGGCACAATTAGGGAGAATAGGATAGAAGAAAGGGTGGAGCAACGTGCATAAGAGAAATGGGAGAAAGAACATATGTTTCGATTTTCAATTTCAGACCGCTAATCAATTTTATTTTTTATATTAACGTGAGTGTTCAGTAATTTCATGGCTCTTGAAATTAATAACCATATAAATTTTTAGTAACCTTAAAGTTTATAGAATCTTTAAAAAATAAACTTAAAATCTGATCAATTAAATTATAATTTTTATATTTTAATCAAATTTCGTTCATTGAAATAGCTCTATGAAAGCATATCACAGGTGTTACATATATTTGATGGGCAAAACCATCTACTGTATTTGTTTTTGAGGTAACTTTTATGGTTATGGTTTTAAAAAAATAAATTTTTAAAAAGTGTGGTTAGGTGTGGTTAGTTGAATTTAGATACGTGTTTGATAAAAATTATGGTTGAGGTTTATGTGTAGCAAAAAAACATGTATAAAATGTTTGGTGTACAAACTCAGTTAAAAAAACATATAAAAACTGTTTCATAAAAATTGCATTTCAAACTAAATTTTTTAGTAAATTCCATAGTATAAAATGCAATCTGATATATTACCAAATATCTTACTGTGTTTTCTACAGTGCAAACAAAGAAATTTAAGTTAAACAAACGCACTAAGGTGAGTGCTGCATTATACAAAACATTATGTAAAGAGACACGCACATACATAGAATTATAGAAAGTATTGACATGGTAGATTTTATATTTCATGCGTCATTGAGCATGTAAGTTATAATATCATTTATTTATAATAATCCAACCACATATTCCAAGAAGAAATATGTTTAAAACAATTGGCTAAATTTTAAACAATCCTCTAATCTATTTATGGGCAAAATAACATTAGTTTCTGTAAAACAATTAAATTCCACATCACTGGTCTGGTCTCTGAATAATAAGTTATTTGATTTGATTTAATACATATTTTCATTTAAATTATTAATAATCAATTTAGTATCATTACATAACAAATGAACCTTTTAAAGATAGATTTACATCTACGAATAGATTATTTTGTTCCCATAAATCTTGTTCACTGTTATTAAACTTAATTTAGTTTGGCAGGAAGCTCCACTAGATTTCATAAAAAATTAGTTAGGTTGCCCATGTTGCATCGTGGTTGGGCCAAATTTTTGCCAGCACTAAAGAAGATATTCAAGCGAAGATAATCCGAGACAAACCAAATTAAATTTACTAAAATTTAATCTAGAATGTGAGATCAAAACAACCTACAAAAAGAAAAGAAGTTGTAAAGTTCAAGATCTAATAAATAAATGTCAAAGATAAAAACAAAATATAACGTTGAATAAAAAAATATGAGTAAAGTTAGGTTAACTTGACAATCCGCAATCCATGATATGAGATCGAGATTAAATAAAAAGAATTTTAAAAGAAGAACCTAGTAAAACACAACAAAAGTTCAATAAAAAAAAGCATAAAAAACCACGCTAAACCGGATTAACTTTACCAACCCGCTTTTGGAATAACCAAATACAAAGAAAAGTGAAGAAATAACAAAACTCAAGGACAAATAATTTAATGTAAAATGATAAAAAAAAAACACTCATAAGAAAATCGAGGAAAACAATTTGAAACAACTTGAGTTAACTTGAGTAAGCCACCACTTGCAACATGAGATCAAGATAAAAAAAAGACTTTCAAAAGAAAAAACTAACAAAAAAGACCAAAGTAAAATAAGAAAATAAGAAAATGCAACTTGACCTGAGTTAACTTGACCAACCCGTATTTGAAATAATAAAACAATAAGAGAAACAAAAAAATAATAAATCTCAAGGGAAAATAATTTAATGCAAAATAATAAAATTGAAAAGAAATCATAAAAAATTAACTCGACCAACCGTCACTCGCAACATCAGACCGAGATAAAAAATAAATAAACTTTCAAAAGATGGGCCTAGCAAAAAAAAAAAACTAAAAGTTAAATAAACAATTTGAGAACTAAAATCCAAGCTAACCTAGGTTAGCTTGACTAACTCGAATCCGGGATAAAAAAAACTTCTCCGTAAACACGTGTCACATTGTTGGAAAGAAAACGACTTGTCACTCCTAATGCCGCCACAAATGCAGGATTTTGGTAACTGGAAGGGACTACATGCACCATCTGAATGGCGTGAAGACCATCACGCACTAACACATGAGTAACTTTTTTTTTTATAATATTTAATAAAATAAAATTACCATACAAATCCTAACCAAATTAAAAATAATAACAAAATTAGAATAAAAAAACTAAGATACTCTTGAAAACAACCTTTGTTTTTGTACATTCCAAGGATAATTTTGTAATTTTACTTTTTTTAAACGGAGAACCCCTGTGCATGTTCATTTTATTACTTTCCAAAATGATATGAATTTAATTTAATTGTGTAAATTATTTTTAAAAGACTAAAAATTCCCTCTATAAAAGCTTAATATTTGCTTTTTTAAAGGATAAATAATCATTTTAATATAATAAAAAAAGTGTTCAAATTAATGTCCCAAATCTATTTTGCAATGACTAAAGTATCATTTTGAAAAAAACAATTGTAATCCCAATTGGAAGCGTAATTAGTTTTTCTTTTTCAATGGTAAAAAATTAATTACACTACTCAAATGAATAGAAAGATGTGTCAGATGCCTTTTAATTTATTTCTTTAATTTATAATAAGAAGAGTTAATATTATGTGACCTAATTAAAACTCATTTTTTTTTAAATCAGTTTTTTATTAAAAAAAAAAAAGCATCATTTTTCTTTACCGCGATAAATAAATAAATATCTAATCTGCACAGCCAGCTAATCTCTAGATTCTAGAATTTGAAACAGTGCCACGTTGTTTTGTTGGTGACAAAAACAAAATAAAATAAAATACCTATCGCTAGAAGGAGGGCTTGAACCTCCGACCTTGTGGTTAACAGCCACACGCTCTAACCAACTGAGCTATTCCAGCTTGCTTGTTTCTAAGGGAACACATATATATAATTATCATATTCTCATTGAAGTATATGAGCAAATATTACTATTATAATATGTTGAGTAACCCATTGATAATCTTTAGGTGGTGTTATGTGTAAAAAATAATTTTTAAAAATAATTTTTTTAATATATTTTTTAAAAAAACATATCAAATAATATTAATAAAGTTAGCAGTGTTATCTTGAATACTGATATCAAATTTATGAGTTTTATAGGTCCCATGCAATTATTTATGTGTGGCGTGGCAAAAGAAAAAGAAAATTTTACCGCGGCAACCAAAGTCATCGTATTTTCAAAACATTTTTAATAAAAAAAATAATTAATCAAATGATAAACAAGGAGTCCAAATACATTTATTTATTTTGGATAATATTAGAATATAAAATTATTTCTTAAAAGAATTGAACCATAAATTTATATGAAACCTGATAATTTAAAACCTGACAGTACTCTTAATTTAAAACTATGTATAAAACATATATTTATAGAAATTCTATAAACTTCAAGGGGGTATCTATCAATATTTATTGAAAATATTCTGATTATTGTTTTTCTAAAGTAAAACTAGTAATAAGAAAAGATAGAAAAATATTGATTTGGGCTCACCTTCCCTAAGCCCATAGATGACTGGGTCAGACCCAAAACAATACCATAGCTCAAGCTCAACAATCACAGAGCATCTAGGGAGGCTGAGCGAAAGAGTGAGGGTTTTTTGACAAAAACCGCTACTCATTTGCCTTTAACCCTTCAAAAAGATTGATGGGTGTTTTATTTTGATTCATTTGAAGCAGTAATTTATACGGAAAGAGATAGAGAAGCATAAAAACATGGCTGTGAGCTCTCACTAATCTTCTTTAATCATTTCTTGATTGTTTTTTTTCTTTCTTTAAATTTGACTTCTTGAGTTTTTGTTATAGTTATGCATATCTTTTGGGGAATCATCGACAACGACAGTATCAGCACAAGTTTTGCTGCTTCGATTTTTTGAAAAAACCATTGAGAGTTTCAAGCACAATGTTACTAATTTATTCTGTGGAGTCTTATCCTGTGAGCCCGTTTTAGATCCAGATTTAAGGTAATGCTGTTTTTGTTAATGTTTAGGATTTGTTTTTATGTTAATGTGTTTTGTAATAAGAAAAATGTTGGTAAATGTGAAGGAGGACTGGTGGGCAAGGCATGGATACTGTTGTTGGTGATGAGTTTTCGAATAATAAGCAATGCGATGGTGGAGGAGGAGACCCGCTAGTTTTTAATGTGTTGGATTCCATGCTTAAGGGTAGTTTGGATCGTTTGAAATCGATGAGGTCAGCTTTTGATTTCATTGTTGTTGTTGTTGGTTTTTTTTTTTTTTTGGAATTTGAGTTATAATTTGGAGTGTGGATGTTTACTGCGTAAATTTACAGTATTTTAAAGGCATAATTAGGAGGGTACTTTTACTGTAGATTTTCTTTTAGGCGATGTTGTGCAACCCAAGATGTAAAAATCTCTATAATTGCATTGGTATTTTTGTGAAGCAGAAAATGCAAGTTGGATACTTAATGGATGTGGTGGATGTAATTATTGGACCGTTTCCATAAATTTCCTTGTTTAGTTGAAATGTTTTGTTTGAAGTCTAGCTTTTTCGTGTCTGTTAGACTTCACTGTTGTGAACTTGTCATATGGGGTGAGGATTGATTGTTCAATGAGAGCTTTTGATTATTTCAGCTGAATGTTGTGCTGGTGTCTTGGTGATAGTTTATGCAAGTGGATAATTCATAAATGATAAATGTAGTGGATGTAATTACTGGGCTGTTTTGATAAATCTCCTTGTTTAATTTGAAAGGTTTGTTTTTTTTTCATGTCTGTTAGACTTCAATTTGTCAGCTTTTTATATGGGGTGGGATTGATTGTTGAATGATAGCTTTTGATTATTTGAACTGAATGTTTTGTTGGTGATTAGTTTACATGAGTTGCGAATGATAATAGTTTGAGAATCAGAACATAGTTATTTATGTATTTTTGTTTCTCTAAGTCCTACAGGGATGATATCTCTTTGGTGAAGAAAGGCATTACAGGATGTGCGCTGGATGTTAATTGTGCAGGAAATGAAGCTATAATCAAGGATTTGTGTCTGGGGGGTAAGTTGGGACCAGCTTTATGGCTAAGGAGTAAAATGATTCAGAAAGGTTTTGTTCCCGATGTGCTGACACACAATTATATGGTGAATGGACTGTGCAAAATGATTGAGTTGGAGAAAGCAGATTGGCTTATTAGGGAGATGCTAGACAAGGGTCCATCTCCCAACTGTGCCACATATAATACTTTTATCAAAGGTTACTGTCTTCTTGATAAGATTGATAAAGCACTACATCTGTTTTCTTCTATGGCTAATAGTGGTACCAAACCAAATAGAGTTACTTTCAACACACTTTTGCATGCACTCTGCAAGAAGGACCTTTTAACTGAAGGTAAGAAGCTTCTTGGAGAGATATTAGATGATGGCGAAAAAGCAACATCAAATGTTATCACCTCAACTATACTTATGGATGGTTCTATCAAGAGTGGAGATATAGTTCAGGCGCTTGGTATCTGGGATTCAATGTTGGAGGAGGGTACCCCAATGGATGTTATCTCATATAATGTTCTTATCCATGGATTCTGTTTAGCCAGAGACATGAAACTTGCATATAGCTATTCTTGTCAAATGCTTAAAATGGGTCTACTGCCTGATGTCTTCACATATAACACTCTTGTATCTAGCCTTTGCAAGAGTGGAAAGCTTGATGAGGCTTGTTACATACATGATGTGATGTTAAGAATGGGAGTTGCTCCAGATGAGGTTTCGTATAAATTAATAATTCAAGGCCTATGTGTTTGTGGGGATGTAGATAAGGCTAATGGTTATCTTAATTGTACGTTAGAGAAATCAATGATACCAGAGCCTCTTGTGTGGAACCTCATAATTGATGGTTATGGGAGATGTGGAGATATTTGTAATGCATTTGCCATCAGAGATCGTATGTTGTCTTTTGGTGTTGTACCGAATGTGTTCACTTACAATGCATTGATCCATGCACAAGTAAAAATAGGAAACATTTTGTATGCATATTTTCTGAAAAAGGATATGCTTTTAAATGGCCTTTTTCCGGATGTGGTTACCTACAATCTTTTGATCGGTGCAGCTGCTAATGCGGGACACATTCATTATGCTCTTCAATTATATGATGAAATGCTTAGAGGGGGATGTAATCCAGACATGATAACTTACACTGAGCTAATTAGAGGTTACTGTGTGAAGTATAACACCAAGGAGGCAGAGGAACTTTTAGCCAAGTTATTGAAATCTGGTTTACTAACTGATCACGTTCCATTTCAAATACTAATTAAGCAGTACTGCAAAATGAAGGAGCCTGATAGGGCATTTCAGCTGTATCGGAAGTGGTTGACTGGAAACAAGAGACTTTCCTCTTTGGAGATCCGGAGTCCTGCAAAGACAGTGCAAAATTACTAGTTTGAAATGCCAGGGAGCAATTTGGCTGGCAAGTCACAGTCCTTGCATTTGAAATTGGGATCCAATTTATGATGTTGGCTATTTTCTGCTTGTGGGGATCCTAAAGTCTTGCATATGATTTTTCCAGAGGTATGTATCTTTTATAGATGCTGTTAAGTTCAATAAGCAGGTTTTCTAGGCTGCCATTGTTCTAGTTTTACCTGTTCGGGAAATTCCAGGAACCATGAAATAGGTCCTATCAGGTTTCCATATGGTAAAAATAATGTTCTGCTACGAGTTTTCCTGATAAATTTGCCTGAAAGATTTAACTTTTTAACTTCGAAGATTTTTAAGCTTATTGTGAAAATGCTGAAGTATGTCAGCTAATAACTATTAACATGTGATATTAGCAAGTTGAATGATGTGATAATGGAAGTATATATTCTCACATTTATAGGTAGTGCATTGTTCATTGCAGTCAATATCTTAATGATTATGTTTACCATTTGAAAAATCCAAGCTGAGGCAACACTGTTTTTTTTTTTTTTTTCAACTTCCTTTAATTGTGTTTGAATCCTGCCTTTTTTTATGTGAGCTTGATTTGATCTGCTATAAGTTGCTGGTTTTGGATTGACTTGGCTTAAATCTTAAACAGCCTTTTCTCCTCTGGTTTTTGCTTTGAATGATGGAAAATTAATTCCTGTTCCCAGATAGTAAATTACTCCCTCGCTCTCATTTCCATTTTGCAATGGAAAGCGTGCTTGAAATTGCAAGTTTGCTTTCCAGTTCATCTTTCTCAATTCCATATATTCTACAGCAGTTATTCCCTTCTAAAATAGGATTTTGCCATTTGAAAAATTGAGTTCACGGGCACAAACTATATGATTTGGGCTATAAATTCTTCTTTGCCATTGAACTTAGAGGAGGGAGACTTTAAGAATTGGTAATTTCTGATAGAATTTTGAATTAGTTTCGTGATGTTGTCTAACAAGACATTCCCAGGTGTTTGGTGGAGGTTGAACCGAAGCCCATCTGGAACTCTAGGATCTACTGAAAGTTATGAACTTGCTGGCCTGACTATCAAGGAAATACACTTTGGCTTTTACCATTTGAGTTGGTGGTCAGTAGCCTCCTTGCAAGCAGTGACGAGGATAAATGAATTTTGTACAGGAGCAGCCATCGTTACATACTTTCTGGAAGAAATATAGCACCATGATACCTCGTTTGTAGTTACGAAGAGTACCTTGGTTTGAGTTCTATCTGAAGCAAGTAAGAGATATTACCAACGATTTCTGTATCTGCCATTTGTAGCTTCTATTTTGATTTGGAAAGATCATTCAACACCTTACTGATTACTTTTTATCTGGTACCTTATGTTTTCTTGCAGGGTTAAACAAGAGTAGGTTGAAGCATTAAGACTGGGTTTATAATGGGAATGATAAACATAACGTTCCAGAACTCCAATTCAAGCAACACCAACTTGTTCCACAATGGTTAACTGCATGGTATTTGTATCTTCGCGGATCCAACAAATTAAGAGAGAACTATAATGAATAGGACTATTCAGAGTTGTGGCTGCGTATCGGAGCTTTCTTGAAACTTGACAGGATCTGGGCACCCGGACAATGCCATGCTTATATTCAGGTTGAAGTGAGCTCTTCTTTGGTTGTTTCTTAATCAATGTCATGCCATGATTACAACAGCCAAGTTAATGAGTCGAATGGGAAAAATGCTGTCCCATCTTTTTGTAACCGGGTATTAACATTATATCACTCCTGATTTTGGAGCAGTGATGATATACCTGGGTCATCTTTTCTAGTGTTGTTAGACCTGTCCTGTTTTTTTGACTCTGCTCAAGCCTGGGTCACAGCTTGGAAGTCAAGATATTTTTTTTATATAAAAAAAAGTTAAAACAATGTTTTTTTTTTTTTTAAAAAAAAAAGTTAAATCTGTCACTGTGAGTCCTGGATGTGATTAAATGACACCGACGTTTTCTCAACTGGCTGTATTTTGTTTTCTCTAAAGAAGTTACCATATTTGTGAGATGACTTTATGTCACCGAAGGAAGGCTCAGATAAAATTACCAACAGTTGCCTCCCGATGACGGATTGTTCATGTGATAAAAAGCTGGCATCACTTGCTCCCCACAGTACAAGCCATAAAAGGTAGGATGAACCACAGCTTTTTCCTCAAGGAAAAATCCTCTCTTTGATTCTCTATCCTATCAAATCCTGCTGCTTTTATAAGCAACCTCCAGCCCTATCTTCAAAGGAGAGAGTTTTCATGTCACTGGAATATAAACATATATAATTCCCAAAATAATCAAACCGAATTAGCTATAAAAATGTATGGATTTCATTCAAACGTTTAGTTTGAATCTAAAAATACAAACTCAAATCTACCATATATAATCCCATGAGACTTGTTTAATTTAATGGTAATTTGCCCGGTAGCCAAAAATGGACAAGGGGAAATTCAAGAGAAAGGTATCACAGTTACCTATGGGGATAAATGACGAAAAACTGAAGGACCTTGAGCTAAAAAAACGCAGGGTTCTTACCCATTACTGCAAAAGATACTTTTCTAAAATTGTTCTTAGATATAACTAGAATTTGATTTCAAACAAGACGGCAAGGAAATGAATTGACCTTAGTATATAGCCAGCTACTTTATGATTCATTAAGAAACTTTGTTATAATTAGATTATATTCTCAGTTTATATTGCTTGTCCAAAAAAAAAATATCTTGGTTTATACTATTCTTGAAATTTAATACATCGTGGGCCATGGAAATTCCTTGGAAGATTATCCAGGGATGACCCTTATAAGCTTGCTCTATTCTTCCATTAACTGATAATGGAGCTATCCAGGATAAGAATAAGTTGCAGTCAATTTGTCTGCCACGCTTATTCTGCATAACTTGAGGAAATAGACATAAACATTGTTGAAGAAAGTTTGTTGGTCTTTCTTTCTTACCATTCAAGTTTAAAACTCTAAAACAAAGATTTTTATTAATTTTTTTTTATTTCATAATCTATTTTTAATGAAAAGAGTCACGAAATTAAGAAAAAAAAAAATTGTTTCCGAGAGCTTGGGTTGGAGGTAAGGAAAAAACTCATAAGTCTCAAGGTTCAATCTATTTTTTTAAAGTACTTTTTAAACTGATTTTTACTTGAAAAAAAATATCAAATTAATATTTTTCTAGAAATTCTTTTGATGTGCTAATTTTACAAATTAAAAAAATTTAAAATAATATTATTTTAATATATTTTCAATTAAAAATTATTTTTAAAAAAATATCCTTTTACTATATTACTAAACACATTAAGTCTCATCATTAATATTTTATTAATAAAAATATTCTAAATCTTGTTATGTAAAATGTATCATCTCTCTGTTGAGAAAAAAGGTTGATAATTGTTGCATGACGTAACCCAAATTACAATCTATCAAAATTGAACGTGTGATTTTATCATTAATTAGTTATGTGATTATGAGTTAGATATTTTTATTTTTTATAAAAAAATTATATATGCAAGTTTTTTCAATGTATTTTTTTAGTTCAAAAAATATAAGAGAAAATTAAAAAATTTATTCATATATGCAATTAAATAAACTGAGAAATGTGTTAGCTAATAAATAAATAAAAAATCATTAACGATTCCTAAAATAAAAACTTGAAAAATCAAGAGACGGGTGTAGTTAAGATATTTAATCTCGCAAGACGAGATATTTACCTACTTATTTTTGCTAAATATTTTTATTGCATTACTTTTTTATTCGATTAAATGATAATAGAAATAAATAAACATATTAAATTGATTGAATAAAAAAATATTATGCAAGGCTACATATATTAGAAATATTATATGAAAATATATTTTTTTTATTTTCAAGAATATAGTTCATCCATACAAAACATTAAAAAAAATTATAGATTAATAAAAAAAACCTCTTCGAAAAACAAAAAATAACAATCATTCAAAAGAAGCTCTCTAAACAAAATAAAAGAGGGAACGAATATTAATCTAAATATAAATCTTTTTTTTGAAAAAAAAACATATAAGAAGAAGAATTATTTGGAAGAAAATAGGAAACAAAAAAAGAAAAAAAAAAAAGTAAGGTGCTGCTGGGTTTATTTTGTTAGGTCTAAGCGAATGAGCCCTTATTTTTTTTTTTTTGTTGCATATGAGGTGAATGACATGTAATCCACCCCAAATTTCTTTTGGAAAAAAAAAAAATAGATGACGCGTCTCATGCTGAGGCAAACGATGCATTATCTGATCTTACCCATATTCCGACCACTATGATGGTTGAAAAATCAAAGTTTAAGTTTTTTTACCTAAAAAATCGTTTTCAACTTATTTTGACCTAAAAGACCTATAAAACACTTTAAGAACCATAATAAATCTATTTATGACTTCAAAAAAACCAAAAATCAACATGAGCTCATATATGTTTTTTCAAGAACTTTAAAGGTAAAAAAACACCTGATATGAACTCTGCTCATAAAAAAAAAACAATTTGATATAAATCTTGTTCGTTTTGGTGGTCTAAATCGATATTAACAACATATTTCTCTTTTTATTGTTGGAATCCAATGATCTCTCTCTCCTCTTTCAATTAAGGACTAAAAAATAATAAAAAATAAAATTTTATATCAAAATTAAATTTGAAAAATATAAAGGTACCAAAATTATATAATATACGTTATTTTTTAAGTTTGAAGGCTAAAATACATCCTTTTGATACTCATAACATACCACTTATGTTTGATAATTTTTTTTTATTTAGATCCTTCTTCTTTCAATCTTGACCATGTTTGGTGTGTGTAATTTGTTAATGATCCATTCTGACATGACATGACACGATAGACGCTACCTAGGTTCAAAATCAATGTGTTTGGTGGATAACTTGGTTTAAATTAATATGGCTATTAAATTCGCAAGCCAAAAATGGAAAGAAGAGAAATCAATATTGATAAAGCAACCTTTTTCTTTGCCTATGAAAAACTTTGCAGTTCACATGCGTAGGAATCTGTGACTTCAGTCTATCTGCCCTCATAAATGCCTAACCTACTACAATAACGGAGCCCATGCATTGTTAACAATCAAGCTAGCAGTACTTTAAAATGCAGTGGTCATTGTTCACTTCCTACATTCTTGTGGAAGACAGGGTTGGCTGTGAGAAAAGTAGCTATCCTGCTTGAGGACCAGATTTCGTAAACATTGCCGCAGAAGTTGGTTGAGTTTCATTAGGTTTACTTCTTGCTTGCACTCATCATTCCATTTGCATTGGATTGTTTGCTTTGATTGTGATGGTTGCCCCAAATGCCAACAAACTTAATTAAGACAAGCTGAGTATATATGTGTGTCTGTCTGTTTAAATGTTCATGCAAATTGTTCTTAACTTCTTAAGAATTCTCGTGGTTGTAGTTGGTTTTTTTAATGAACAAGGGGATTCTGTACTGGGATTGCCTAACTTGATTAATGGTGGTTGCTAGTGTTTGTAAGAAGGCTTGTTTGCTAACTTGTATCTTGGAACCAAGAGAGCGGATTTATATCTCTAATGGCTATCCGTCACTGCTTCGACAAAGATGTTGACCAGGTACTTCCCATTTTCTTCTCTTTTGCGCTACTTTTCTTGCGATAAATGGAAAATGGCAAATGCGTGAAGAAAAATACAAGAAATTGAAGATACCAACAGGCCAAAGTTTCCTTCTCGATGCTCTTGCTCACTGTTCATCGCAATGCTCTTAATTTATGTTCATGCATATCAACAAAATGGAATGAAAAGCTTTTTCTCTAAGCTTGTACAAGGGCAGCCAAGAAATATTTAATTTCTTCATAGGATTTGTATCCTGATCTAGGTGCTGTTCGAAGGAAATTCATGTGTGAAGAAGGTGATACTGAACAGACCACACAAGTTAAACAGCCTCACCTATCACATGGTATGCTTAAATTGATTTTTCTAATTTATTTACCAATCACACATGTACTTTTGCCCTTCGTTTTCTAGCTTCTTTTCTTCTCATAAAGGATGGCACATTTCACTAAAAGAAATCAGGAAACGGTACTCAGAGACGCAAGTTTCTCTGAAGCATAAAAATAAACAAAGATGACAAAACAGGGTGGTGAAATAAGTAGTGCCAGCAGATAAAAGCAAGGTTCAAAGCCATGGCATAAAATCTTCTGATCTAGAGGCACCAGCTTTAGCTCAAGCACCAGCTTTTTTTCTTATGAAGTATGCTGATTGCTCTTCAAAGCCGTGTGAAATATACATATTTCTTCTTACCTTCAATGTCAACTTTCTTGATCATTAACCTGGTAAATAATAATAAAAAATTTGATCAGTAACTCCTGTTATTAATTTTGTTGGCAGACCTGTCAGATGATCAAGGAGTTGAAAGCTTACGAGGTTGATCCTAAAGTCAAAATTGTGATATTGAAGGTAAAAAAGTTGATTTAGGAATGTGCTGGAATTCTCAACCTCTAATTAAGTTGCACGTGGTTAGACATCAGAACATGATTCTACTCCTTATGATTCATTCATTTGTCTCTGCCGATGCCATTATCATCTAGCTCAGACATCACATTGAACTAAATCTCATGCAGGGAAATGGAAAGGCATTTTGTGCTGGTGGTGATGTCTTGGCATCATATACTTCTATGGTTGCAGGTGAAAATCATCTTCTGAGAAGGTTTAAAAGTAATTGGAAAATGTTTGATGCCGTTAATGTTTATCTCCTTGGATGAAACAGGGCATTGGAGCTATGGGACAAATTTTTACAAGAAACAAATCATGTTGGACTACTTGGTCGCAACATATGGAAAGCCTGTGGTATAGAAGTTATATGGCTCTATCATTATGCAAACCAACAAAGCCAATAATTATCTCACATATTTCTTTACTCTTGTCATCTTCATTTGATTTTGATAAATGCAATTGGATATTTGAAGGTTGCAATTATTGATGGGATCGTGATGGGAGGTGGTGCTGGGCTATCCCTGCAGGGAACTTTCAGGATTGTCACTGAAAATACTGTATGCTTCTGCTTTACATATTGGAAACAGAGGGAGTTGATTTGTTTTAGTGATGTTTCTAAATAACTTAGTGATGCAGCTGGAAGCTAATAGGATAGCAATAACACTGAAAATACAAGAATTTTAATCAGTGAAAATGATTGCAGATATGAATCATAAACTCTCAATTTTATTATTTAAAATTTACATATATAATAGTTGTTTCCTTGAGAGATTTCCAAGATTTTAAATAAACTAAAAATTTTACCCCTACTAGAAAACAACTAGAAATCCAAAAATAATAAGGAAATTAAATATAAATCCAAATTAAAATATAAATCCAAAAAAAACATAGGATAAATAATAAAATTAGCTCAAACATGAGCATCCAAGCTTAAAACATGATTACGGAAGATACAACAGTCCAATTAGTGACACAATGATTATTTAAATTAAATAAAAATATTTATAGAATCACTTGGAAAAATTTAAATTCGATTCAATGATCAGATCTCCTTTCATCAATGTTTTAAGATGTTAATTTGTATTAACTCTATCAAATCTTTTCTTAAGCCTAAACTTATCTTATTAGTCTATAAAAATACATGCAAGATCATCCTCATAGTTTTTCAGTATTAAATCCTCTAAAAGCTTTCAGTTTAAATAATTTCTACAAGCTAGGCTATATCACTTAAATAATTAAACAAAATATTTGATGGTCTTCTCTAGCTAGATGCCCAAAGACATCCTACAAAGACTTTGTCTTATGCCAGGAACCAATTCTCATAATACAAATACTTGATTGCCTTAAAACATACTGCTGAGGAGAAAAGAAACTCCAGGTACTGTAGAACAGTGGAATGATCAGAGAAACTTGATGTTCTTTATTTTGAGATTTACTAAAAATCTTGAGGATAATCAGATGAAGAGTTTGAAGTGCAACAAATTATAATTATATTTTCATGATTCAGCGGGAGGTTTTTTTCATTGTTTCGGAGATTAAGTTGTTGTAGGATAATTTATCAACCTATCAGCTAAATCAGATAACTCAAGGTGATGATGGAGGCAGCCTGGATAGCATAGGATGCATATATTTGTTGAGGAAGGGCTGTCTTCTTTTCATGAATTAATGTTTCTTCAGTTGTTCAAAGAAAGCTAACTCATCGAATCTTCAGATTTCGTGATGAAAAAGATTAATAAAATTCTCGTCTTTCATATATAAAAAAAAAAAACGAAATGATATTAGAAGCATCTGCATGTTCATCTCATTTGTACAGTGGATAAGTAATGGTGCTTGCTTGTTACATGAACTTGCATAGGTGTTCGCTATGCCAGAGACCGCAATAGGACATTTTACTGATGTTGGGTCATCATATTTCCTTTCCAGGATCCCTGGATTTTTTGGTAACTACCTATTTGTTGCTCTATCTACTTTACTAATAGTTTGGAATGAGTTTCATGCCTTCTCATCTTCCCTCTGAGTGTACAAACTTCTGAATATTCATGAACTCCGTGTGTTTTTTGAGATGTAAGATGAAAATTGATCCAATGCATCATGGAAAAAGAAAGATTATTTTTCTTTCTCCTTTATTCGTTAGCAAGTTAATTTATCCTTGAAGATTCTGATTCAGTGCTTTATGTACTTATTCTAATTCATTAAAAATGCTATATAGGTGAATATTTGGGACTTACTGGAGCTAAGATTAGAGGAGCAGAAATGGTTGAATGTGGCCTTGCGACTCATTTTATGCTCGCAAAGGTAATGCCTCTTAGAATTGTGCTCAATTATATTTACCATTAAATGGTTACACAGAAAAGCAGTTGCCTCACAGAATATTCCGAAATCTCTTGATCTGCATCAGATATCCTCTCTAACATCAGTTTTTTTTGCTGCGGTGATAGTTATTTTATCGTGAATGTTCTCTTATTTACCATCAGAGGATTGCATAATTTTTTCTCTTTCTTTTTTTATGTGGTAGGATGCCCGTTTGTTGGAAACTGCACTAGATGAAGTAACTTCTACTGATACGAAAACAATTTCTGAGATCATCAGCAAATTTATGCACAAACCAAATGTTAAACAGCATGGTGCTTTTAGCAGGTAATGTTCGGGTCCCTGAAAATTTTGTGCTGCTTTTATCAATATCTACTAGTGTCTGTTAACATCCATCCTGAATTTGAATACTTAATCATGAAATAGACTGGAGATCATCAACAAATGTTTCTCGAGAACAACAGTCGAAGAAATACTGTCATCACTGGTGAGCATATCACAGAAGCACCTTTTCTCACCTAAACTTAGTGTAGGAAGTCTCGGTTAGGAATGCCATAAGTATGATACCTGCTTGACTTGTTTTAGGAGAGTGAGGCAGAAACTAAATCAGAAAAGTGGATTCTTGATGCAATCAACTGGATGAAGTCAGCCTGTCCAGCCAGCCTCAAAATTTCCCTTAGATCGGTATGAATGATTTTAAGGGATTTCTGATCTTTTACTTGAGTTAATATTTTTTTTCAATTACAATTCAAGGAATGCTTCCTTTTTCTTTTAAAATCCAGAAATAACTTTTCATGTGTGGATTAGATTAGGGAGGGCCGCAAGCTAGGACTTGAGCAATGCCTCATCCAGGAATGTACTATTGTTTGCCACATTTTGAGAAGAACAGTTAGCAATGATTTTTATGAGGTAATTAAATAGAGGAATGATAAGAACATAACTTCGATAATAAGAACATAATGCGATGACTATTCGTCTCTAATCACAGGGTTTTCTTGCAGGGAATTAGGGCCATCTTACTGGACAAAGACAAGAATCCCAAGGTACATATGGTACTAGCTATGCTTGATATGTTTTCTTAACAATCACATACTGTAATGTAATCCACTTCTCTTGTTTCTAACAGTGGGAGCCTTCAAAGTTAGAGCTAGTGACCGATGAAATGGTGGGCCGATATTTCTCCAGAGTCGATGAAGATGACATGGAACCCCTTCAACTTCCTACCAGATCCAACTTAGGTGATACCATGAGGCCAAAACTTTGAAACTAGAAAGGCTTTACGGGGTGATCAGGACTATCTTTCTCCATGGTTACATAAGCTGATGATTGAATATAACGTTTCAAGCTGATAATAGAACAGCTCTCTCTTTTCTTATTGGATTAATGACTTGTTCTGTAGCATCAACAGTAATGAACGATGTCTTAATCGAACAATGCACTCTTGATTTCCGTTGGAGAACATTCTGTTTTTCATGCCTCCCCCCCAGTTTCGACACTTTATATTGTTGCCATGATCTTTCCTGTCTAAGCACCAAAACTTTGGACCAAAATATCATCATACTGCATTGAAACCGTGGTGTTAGACAAAGTAATATACCCTTAGAGAGGGTGAGGGCCATCTCTAGAATTTTAGAGCTCGATGGGAACATCGCACATTTAAGAAAAAGGGAAAATGTGATGGTCTCATATCTATAATTTTGAAAATATTAGGTTAATTAACACACATTATATTTTTACATGGTATTACTAAAAATTCTTTCTTAAAAACTTGACTAAGAAAATTATAATTTTTTTTTTTTTTGAAAAAACTTGTTTCTTTCTTATCGCAACATCAAGCATACACATGTACAGAAGAAGTTAAGCACCAAACCTCTTCTCCTGACTTGTAACGCTAGAACAAGACGTATTAAATGCTAATTAATTCGTCAAGGTTCAAAGTCAAGGTTGTAGGTGGATGGCTTGATTCAAATGATACGGTAATCCATTGATAACCAGAAATTGGAAGAAGGGAAATCAATTAATATAAACACTGCACCAAGCTTTTTCCTTGCCTTAATTTGCAAATTAATTGTCGGTGGAAATTGGGGGCACCAAAATTGGTTACTCCTCGATAGACCCGTATATTTAAGCACAAATTAGATAATTAGCATACAAAATAAAAAGAAATATAAATAAACATAGCAGCAAAAAAAATTGGTGAAATAACATATTTTTGAATGTTATGACTCTGAACTTTGACATTTAATTAAATATCATGTTTACATTAATTAAATGTTATGGTTGATAACCACGATAAAATTTTAATTGATGTTGTGACTCATAAATACAATATCAATTAAATTCAAGATAAATCGATCAATCGGTTTATAATTGTCAGTTAAGTTGGCTGACCGGTTGACACTAAAAAATGGAAGAAAACCATTTTGTGAATAATAACTTTTTAAGATTTTATTTAAAATCTACTTTTTTAGTCTACATGTTGGATATAAATGTATATTTTAACTTATAAAACATATTTGAAAAGAAAAAATTCATAAAATTATATTTTTTTGCTAGAGATGTTTAGTAATAGCGGCATATATTAAATATCGTGTTTAAAAATAGTAGCTTTTAGTAAATATCATGTTTCAAAAGTTCGACAGGATGAAAATGTATTATTTCATCAATTTTTTTTTAATTGTGTTATTTGCAAAAACTTTCAAATTACTAGTGTGCTATTATTGTTTTAAAAAAGAAAACCATACTCAAGGCAGATTCAGAACTACTTTATCAGTGGTAGGCAATTCTTTGTACTACGTTGGCAATATGACACAATAATTATATGTGCATGGCTGCACAAAGAAATGGACAGTCTGTTGTTTTCTGGTGGTTGCCAGTGTTTATGAATTATAGAAAGGCTCGTTCGCCGACCTGTGTTCATATGGAACAGAGAGAGTAGATCATTTGTATCTCAAAATTTAATGGTTATGGCCGGCCCCCGTTGCTTCGAGAAAGATGTTAATCAGGTACGTGCACTCTCCATTCTCTGTTCCCTGCTGCAAATTCCCTGCTGCAAAATTCACTCGCAATTTGAAATGCGTGATGACAGCCAAGTAAAGATTTGCATCCTCTAGCTAGGTGATATTGAACAGACCACAGAAATTAAACAGCCTCAGCGATCACATGATGTGTATTTATAAATGTACTTTTTAGAACTCTTTTCTTTCTTTAATTTCTGGCTAGCTTCTTGACTAGGTTGTGCTTAAGAAAATACTCTTCTGATTTTTTTATTGGAAATATTGAGAAAGATACACAGAATATATACAAAACTAATAAAGTTAATTTAGAAAACTAATTAAATACAAAAATAGAAACCTAAGGAAATTAACTTTAAATATCTAAACAAGAAATCAGAAAATCTCATCACTCTCTTTCAAGTTGGTGCATAAATGTCATTCATCCCCAATATGTTTAAAAACACTCCACTTGAAACTATTTTGGTGGAATGCCAGATTATCAAACTTTTTTTAAATTGCATTCTATCTTGACCAATGATTTTTTTAGTCAATATCATTTAAGAACAGATGAAATATTTTTTCTAATTCATTTAGGATGATGAATCTTATCTTTGTCACACAAGTACCTTCATATAATTCATTTTATAATTAATATCTACCCTTTCGTTACCTCGATTAAGATAACATGTACTATGATTAGAGCATAAGATTCTTTATATAAGATAACTTAGTGATCTCAAGTCTAAAGATAACTTACATAACCGTCATGTGAGCCTTTCCATAGACATATATGATTTCTCGATATATATGAAATTCTTATACAGATCAGTTTAGTGTGCATGTTTTATGACAAACACCTACATATTAGTTCTATGCATCGATCAGGAACATTTTATTAACAATGTTCTAATGCAATAAGAATCTCATAATTATAACAATTTTATAATTTTTTTTGAAAAGTTTTTTTTGTCCCATAAACTTTATCTTTACTCTAGATTTATTAATATAATATTATATAAATATTAAAAATAAATTAAAAAATATATATTTATATTAATATAATAATATCGTGTGTAACTAACCGATTTGATTTGATATATGGTATATTAAACTAGCATTAAGTCCATCTGCCCTGTAAATACTCAACCAACTACAATAAAGAAGCTCATGCATGTGCTGCTAACCAAGCTAGCAGTACTTTAAAATGCAGTGGTGATTGATCACTTCCTGCATTCTCGTGGAAGACGGCTGGCTGTGAGAAAAGTGGCTATCCTGCTCGAGTACCAGATTTCATAAACATTGTCATAGAAGTTGGTTGAGTTTCATTAGGTTTGCTTCTTGCTTGCACTCATCATTCCTTTTGCGTTGGATTGTTTACTTTGATTGTGATGGTTGCCACTTGCCCCAAATGCCTCCAACTTGATTAAGATAAGCTGAGTATATATATGTGTCTGTCTGTTTAAATGTTCATGCAAATTGTTCTTAAGAATTCTCGTGGTTGTAGTTGGTTTTTTTAAATGAACTAGCAAATTCTGTACTGGGATTGCCTAACTTGATTAATGGTGGTTGCTAGTGTTTATAAGAAGGCTTGTTTGCTAACTTGTATCTTGGAACCAAGAGGGCGGATTTATATCTCTAATGGCTATCCGTCACTGCTTCGACAAAGATGTTGACCAGGTACTTCACGTTTTCTTCTCTTTTGCGCTACATTTCTTGCGATAAATGGAGAATGGCAAATGCATGAAGAAAAATACAAGAAATTGAAGATACCAACAGGCCAAAGTTTCCTTCTCGATGCTCTTACTCACTGTTCATCGCATTGCTTTTAATTTATGTTCATGTATATCAACAAAATGGAATGAAAAGCTTTTTCTCTAAGCTTGTACAAGGGCAGCCAAGAAATATTTAATTTCTTCATAGGATTTGTATCCTGATCTAGGTGCTGTTCGAGGGAAATTCATGTGTGAAGAAGGTGATACTGAACAGACCACACAAGTTAAACAGCCTCACCTATCACATGGTATGCTTAAATTGATTTTTCTAATTTATTTACGAATCACACTTGTACTTTTGCCCTTCGTTTTCCAGCTTCTTTTCTTCTCATAAAGGATGGCACATTTCACTAAAAGAAATCAGGAAACGGTACTCAGAGACACACAAGTTTCTCTCAAGCATAAAAATAAACAAAGACAACAAAACAGGGTGGTGAAGTAAGTAGTGCCAGCAGATAAAAACAAGATTCAAAGCCATGGCATAAAATCTTCTGATCTAGAGGCACCAGCTTTAGCTAAAGCATCAGCAACGTTAAATGATTTTCGAAGCCGTGTGAAATATACATTATTTCTTTTTTATTTTCAATGGCAACTTTCTTTATCAATAAGCTGCTAAATGATAAAAACTAGACCATTAACTCCTGTTGTTAATTTTGTTGGCAGATCTGTCAGATGATCAAGGAGCTGAAAGCTTACGAGGTTGATCCCAAAGTCAAAATTGTGATATTGAAGGTAAAAAAGTTGATTTAGGAATGTGCTGGAATTCTCAACCTCTAATTAAGTTGCACGTGGTTAGACATCAGAACATGATTCTACTCCTTATGATTCATTCATTTATCTCTGCCGATGCCATTATCATCTAGCTCAGACATCACATTGAACTAAATCTCATGCAGGGAAATGGAAAGGCATTTTGTGCTGGTGGTGATGTCTTGGCATCATATACTTCTATGGTTGCAGGTGAAAATCATCTTCTGAGAAGGTTTAAAAGTAATTGGAAAATGTTTGATGCCGTTAATGTTTATCTCCTTGGATGAAACAGGGCATTGGAGCTATGGGACAAATTTTTACAAGAAACAAATCATGTTGGACTACTTGGTCGCAACATATGGAAAGCCTGTGGTATAGAAGTTATATGGCTCTATCATTATGCAAACCAACAAAGCCAATAATTATCTCACATATTTCTTTACTCTTGTCATCTTCATTTGATTTTGATAAATGCAATTGGATATTTGAAGGTTGCAATTATTGATGGGATCGTGATGGGAGGAGGTGCTGGGCTATCCCTGCAGGGAACTTTCAGGATTGTCACTGAAAACACTGTATGCTTCTGCTTTACATATTGGAAGCATAGGGAGTTGATTTGTTTTAGTGATGTTTCTAAATAAATTAGTGAAATAGGTGGAAGCTAATAGGATAGCAATAATATAGAAAATATAAGAATTTTAATTAGCAAAAATGATTCTAGATGTGAATCATAAACTCATAATTTTATTATTTAAAATTTATATATACGGTGATTGTCTCCTTAAGAGATTTTTAAGATTTTTAAATGAACCAGAAAATTCTATATTTATTAGAAAACAACTAGAAATAAAAAAAATAAAGAAATTAAATATAAATCCAAATTAAAACATAAATCCAAAAAAACATACGATAAATAACAAAATTGACTTAAACAGAAGCATCCGAGCTTGAAACCTGAATACAGAAAATACAACAGTTCGATTAGTGACACAAAAATTATTTAAATTAAATCAAATTACTTATAGAAGTACTGAAAAAATTTAAACTTGATCTAACAGTCAAATCTTCTTTTTAACTCTATTAAACTTCTTCTTTAGCCTAAACTTATTTCACTAATCTATAAAAATACATATAAGGTCAACATCATAGTTTTTCCATGTAAGAGTATCAAATCCTCACTCAAATACTAAAGACTTTTAGTTTGAATAATTTCTACAGGCTCGACTATATCACTTAAATAATTAAACAAAATATTTGATGGTCTTCTCTAGATGGCCAAAGACCTCCTACAAGGACTTTGTCTTATGCCAGGAACCAAGTCTCATAATATAAATACTTAATTGCCTTAAAACATACTGCTGAGGAGAAAAGAAACTTAAGGTACTGTACAACAGTGGAATGATCACAGAAACTTGATGTTCTTTATTTGAGATTTACTAAAAATCTTGAGGATAATCAGATTAAGAGTTTGAAGTGCAACAAATTATAATTATACTTTCATGATTCAGTGGGAGGTTTTTTTTTTTATCATTGTTTCGGAGATTAAGTTGTTGTAGGATAATTTATCAACCTATCAGCTAAATCAGATAACTCAAGGTGATGATGGAGGCAGCCTGGATAGCATAGGATGCATGTATTTGTTGAGGAAGGGCTGTCTTCTTTTCATGAATTAATGTTTCTTCAGTTGTTCAAAGAAAGCTAACTCATCGAATCTTCATATTTCGTGATGAAAAAGATTAATAAAATTCTCGTCTTTCGTATATATAAAAAAAAAACGAAATGATTTTAGAAGCATCTGCATGTTCATCTCATTTGTACAGTGCATAAGTAATGGTGCTCGGTTGTTACATGAACTTGCATAGGTGTTCGCTATGCCAGAGACCGCAATAGGACATTTTACTGATGTTGGGTCATCATATTTCCTTTCCAGGATCCCTGGATGTTTTGGTAACTACCTATTTGTTACTCTATCTACTTTACTAATAGTTTGGAAAGAGTTTCATGCCTTCTTATCTTCCCTCTGAGTGTACAAACTTCTGAATATTCATGAACTCCGTGTGTTTTTTGAGATCCAATGCATCATGGAAAAAGAAAGATTATTTTTCTTTCTCCTTTATTCGTTAGCAAGTTAATTTATCCTCGAAGATTCTGATTCAGTGCTTTAAGTACTTATTCTAATTCATTAAAAATGCTATATAGGTGAATATTTGGGACTTACTGGAGCTAAGATTAGAGGAGCAGAAATGGTTGAATGTGGCCTTGCGACTCATTTTATGCTCGCAAAGGTAATAACTCTTAGAATTGTGCTCAATTATATTTACCATTAAATGGTTACACAGAAAAGCAGTTGCCTCACAGAATATTCAGAAATCTCTTGATCTGCATCAGATATCCTCTCTAACATCAGTTTTTTTTGCTGCGGTGATAGTTATTTTATCGTGAATGTTCTCTTATTTACCATCAGAGGATTGCATAATTTTTTCTCTTTCTTTTTTTATGTGGTAGGATGCCCGTTTGTTGGAAACTGCACTAGATGAAGTAACTTCTACTGATACGAAAACAATTTCTGAGATCATCAGCAAATTTATGCACAAACCAAATGTTAAACAGCATGGTGCTTTTAGCAGGTAATGTTCGGGTCCCTGAAAATTTTGTGCTGCTTTTATCAATATCTACTAGTGTCTGTTAACATCCATCCTGAATTTGAATACTTAATCATGAAATAGACTGGAGATCATCAACAAATGTTTCTCGAGAACAACAGTCGAAGAAATACTGTCATCACTGGTGAGCATATCACAGAAGCACCTTTTCTCACCTAAACTTAGTGTAGGAAGTCTCGGTTAGGAATGCCATAAGTATGATACCTGCTTGACTTGTTTTAGGAGAGTGAGGCAGAAACTAAATCAGAAAAGTGGATTCTTGATGCAATCAACTGGATGAAGTCAGCCTGTCCAGCCAGCCTCAAAATTTCCCTTAGATCGGTATGAATGATTTTAAGGGATTTCTGATCTTATACTTGAGTTAATATTTTTTTCAATTACAATTCAAGGAATGCTTCCTTTTTCTTTAAAATCCAGAAATAACTTTTCATGTGTGGATTAGATTAGAGAGGGCCGCAAGCAAGGACTTGAGCAATGCCTCATCCAGGAATGTACTATTGTTTGCCACATTGTGAGAAGAACAGTTAGCAATGATTTTTATGAGGTAATTAAATAGAGGAATGATACGAACATAACTTCGATAATAAGAACATAATGCGATGACTATTAATTCGTCTCTAATCACAGGGTTTTCTTGCAGGGAATTAGGGCCATCTTACTGGACAAAGACAAGAATCCCAAGGTACATATGGTACTAGCTATGCTTGATATGTTTTCTTAACAATCACATACTGTAATGTAATTCACTTCTCTTGTTTTTAACAGTGGGAGCCTTCAAAGTTAGAGCTAGTGACCGATGAAATGGTGGGCCGATATTTCTCCAGAGTCGATGAAGATGACATGGAACCCCTTCAACTTCCTACCAGATCCAACTTAGTTGATACCATGAGGCCAAAACTTTGAAACTGGAAAAGCTTTACGGGGTGATCAGGACTATCTTTCTCCATGGTTACATAAGCAGACAGTTGTATAATTAATTAATGGACGATGTCTTAATTAAACAATGCACTCTTTTCCATTGGAGAAAATTCTATTTTTCATGCCTCCACCCCTAATTTTTACACGTTATATTGTTGCATTGAGTATGATCTTCCTGTCTAAGCACCAAAATTTGAACAGCCAAAACTTTGGACCAAAATATCATGGTGTTAGACAAAATAATACACCCTTGATGAGTGTGACAGCCCTCTCTCTACTTTTATTGAAGCTCAATCATGAACTGTGATTGCAGTAAAGAAATATTTTACATTAGCTAGAATAAAGATTATTTTTTAAAATATTTTTTTTGTTTGAAAATATATTAAAATATTATTTATTTTATTTTTAAAAAATTATTTTTGATACCAATATATTAAAATGATCTAAAAATATAAAATATTAGTTTAAAACAAAATTAATTTTAAAATTAAGGAAAAAACCATTTGGAACTGAATATCATTTATTTAAAAGAAGGAATAGAATGTCTCGTCTAGTATCCCATATTTAAAAACTATGAGGAGATTAATATATTGACCTATATTATTAATTGACCTATATGTTACAAGAAATATATTTTTTGAATTATGAGGCTAAGAGACCCAACTTAGGATCCGATTATTTAAAAAAAAAATATTATTAACATTAATATATCAAACAATGCAAAACTGCTGCCAAACACCCTCTGAACCTCCCCTTTGTGCTTGGAACATTACAAGATGACACGTTGAATGCTAATTAACTCGTCAAGGTTCAAAATCAAGGTTGTCGGTGGATCACTTGATTCAAATATGGTAATCCATTGACATCCAGAAATTGAAAGAAGGGAAAGTAATTATTATAAACACTACACCAGCCTTTTTCTTCGCCTTAATTGGCAAATTGTCGGAGGATATTACATTACTTATATATCCTGGCTACACACAAAAATTGACCAGTCTGTTGCGCTTTCTGGTGGTTGCTAGTGTTTATGAATTATAAAAAGGCTCGTTTGCAAACCCGTGTCCATGGAACAGAGAGAGTAAATCATTTGTATCTCAAAATGGCTGTGGCCCCCCATTGCTTCGAGAAAGATGTTAATCAGGTACATGCACTCTCCATTCTCTGTTCCCTGCTGCACAATTCACTCGCAATTTGAAATGCGTAATGACAGCCAAGTAAAGATTTGCAGAAGAAAGCAATGTTTAATTAATTTCTTAATGTAACCATTTGCATCCTCTAGGTGCTATCTGAAGGAAATTAATTCATGTGTGAAGAAGGTGATATTGAACAGACCACAGAAACTAAACAGCCTCGGCCATCACATGGTTTATATGTGCTTCTTACAACTCTCTTCTTTCTTTAATTTCGAGCTAGCTTCTTGACTTGGTTTTGCTGTGCTGCCAGCAGGAATTGGTAGAGCTCAAGATCTCATACTCAATAATAAAAGAAGAGATATATTTACGTGGGCTAATGCGAGCGCTACAAAACACACCTGGCACGAGTCTTTGTGATGGACTCCTATATTTCGTTCTGGGCATGCAAGCTATGTGTGCCTGAGTGTGTGTGTGTGTGTGTGTGACCTTGCAAGCAAGGGACAAATAAATGGACTCAAGCTAGACTTTGACAATTAGGCAAAGCATTAAAGTCGATAGGGCGTGCTGAGAAGACATATAGACGAGGTAAAAGAGACATCAGGGTGGGTGGATGATCTTGTAGTGGTTGGGAAGATACGGCATTTAATTTATTTGACAGAAGACGAAAGGACACTCTACTTGTAGCATTGGTTGGGTAGATGCGGCATTTAATTTGTTTGACGTTCTACATGATATGCAGGAGACAAAAGGACACTTCATTTAATTTGTTTTTTATTTTTTTTTTAATTTTAATTTTATTTTTATTTTTTTTTATCAACCTTCCGACCTGTTTTTAAATTAAAAACAAAATTGAGTCTACATAATTCTCATGTGATTTAATTTAAGATTTATACTAAATAAAAAGTTAGGAAATTTCAAAATTAATCCGGGAATTAATTTTAATGAAAATATCAAATAGTTATATACTATCTAAATATCTTTTTGTTAAATCTAAAATAAAAAAAAATGATCAGACCGGGAAAATGCAAACATGTAAAGCAAGTAATTCGGAGAGAAAATCACTCTATATTATCACAATCTTCTTATTAATTAAGAAAAGTAATTCTTTCAGTTAAAATAAAACTAGGAAAATGTTTTTTTTTCCTATGTTAATAAAAGCACACAACTCCCAAAAAAAAAAAAAAAGAAGGCAGAGAGAAAACCTTACATGCCTACGCCAACAGACGACCCCGGTCGTTTAACATTGAAGAGTTCTCGAACGGTGCAAAATTGGTTTGATTCGAAAAAATCAAAACAGCTGCTGATTGTTGGTTTTTTAATAAGTAGGAGAACCTTATAACATTTCTAATGAATTTTGAATAAGAACTTGTAAGTAAGTCAATTAAACTCCATATTTCTGCTATTTTTTTTTTATAATCATTAAGAAGGCCATAAAGCCAATACTCAAAGAGAAATATTTCTGCTATTATCTCTATGTTCTTCTAGGTATGCTTTGGAGGTATTCAGAATGGTATTATCAATTAATAATTAATTTATTTTGTTGACAGATCTCTCAAATGACCAAGGAGTTGAATGCCTTCGAGGTTGATCCTAAAGTCAAAGTTGTGATATTGTAGGTAAGAACTGATTAGAAGATTTGCTAGAGTTTTAATCATATATTAGAACAGGTGATTGGACATTGAAAAATGGTTCAACTCTGAGTGAGTCGTTCATCTGTCATTGCCAATGCCATTATTATCCAACTAATATGAGCATTATCTTCAACTCCGTCTTGCAGGGTAATGGAAAGGCTGAAAAAATGGGATGATTAGCGACTAAAATCATTTGCTGCATATGAAACTAAAATCTGTTGCCGGCAAAAAAATCATATATACACATTTCATTGTTAAAACAGCAACTGATTTGTTCCGTTGCTAAAATCCAATGCTAAGAGCACTGTTTTTTATAGCGTGTAGGAGGTGATGCAATGACGACATATATTATAGTTGCAGGTGAAAATTATCTTCATGGAAGTTTTGAAGTGAAGGGAGAATTAATGTTTGATCATTTATTAACGTTTATGATCTTCTTGGATGAAGCAGGGCATTGGAGTTATGCTGCAAATTCTTACAAGAAACAACTCATGCTGGACTATGTAGTTGCCGCAAATGGAAAGCCTGCGGCTTGTAAACAAGTTATTTGGCACCATCAATGATATCATAGGAATATAATTCTTCACTCTTGTTAATTTTTTAATCTATGCAATTGGGCCTTGAAGCTTGCACTTATTGATGGAATCGTGATGGGAGCTGGTGCTGGGCTATCCATGCATGGAAGGCTCAGATTGCCACTAAAAACACTGTATGCTTCTGCTACAAATCTTGATTCCTTAACTAGTTTCATATGTGAATCAACTCTTTTGATACATGAACTTGCATATATATATATATATATATATATATATATAGGTGTTTGCTATTCCTGGACCTTTTGTTGATGATATTGGGCATCATATTTTCTTTCAGGGTTCCCTGGGAATTTTTTGTTACTTGGGAGTCGAATTTGATAGTAGCGAGCAAATTTAATTTAATTTAATATATCACTGGATCATATCATAGCATCTCAATTGAAAACCTAATGAGTTTTTTTTTTTTTTTTTACTGCTTCATCATGGTTCCTAATACCTTTGTATAGGCCAGTACTCAAATTTAATCCCAACACCTAAAATTCTCACCCCAAGAGAAAGAGGATGCTCTTGTATCACTTTGAACTTTTACAATTTATATATTTTGATCTTATATATTCCTTCGGAGGTTTGCATGGTTAAAATCTTTTTCTCTTGTCATAGGATCTCCATTTAGTGGAAAGTTTACTAGAGAGAATAATTAACTTCTTCGGATACCAACACAATTTCTAAGATTATCGGCAAGTTTTTGCACAAACCAAATGTGCAAGAGGATGGTGTCTATAGCAGGTAATCATCAGGGTTTTTGAAAAATATACCGAGCTTGTCCATATATCTACGACGGTGATCAGCTAAGAATATTAAAGCCATCATTAAACAGATTGGATCGAGATTATTAACAAATGTTTTCCAAGAAAAACATTGGAAGAAATTCTATCATCACTGGTAAGCTTATTAATTACAGAAAAACTTTAGCCTCAACTATTAGGAATGCTAGCAATATGAATAGATTTTGCTGCTAATTGACTTGTTTCAGGAGAGTGTGGCAGAAGATAGAGTAGGAAAGTGGATTCTTGAGACAATCAAATCGATCGATCGAGTCAGCCAGTCCAGTACGTAAGCCTAAAAATTCCCCTCAAATCGGTATGATGACGGATATTAATCAAGTCATTAGTTTCTAATCTCTTAACTAAGTTAGAATTTATAAATTTTGTGCATGTTGATTAGGTTAGAGAGAGCCGAACGCAAGGACCTGATCAATGCCTTGTCCGTGAGCATGACATTTCTTGCCACGTTAAGAGAAGAACAGTGGGCAATGATATTTACGAGGTGGTATAAATTATGATAAGAACACAAACGATTCCATCAAATGTAATTTCTCATTTTCTTTAATGCAATTAGTGACTATCAGTCTGTAATTAATTATATGCTTTCCTGCAGGGAATGAGGGCATGTTACAAAGACAAAAAAAAACACCCTAAGGTGCATGCATGGAGGAGCACTACTATGTTTGGTTATGCATGACATACGTCACATAATGTAATGAGATTTTGTTATCATGTTTGAACAGCGGGGGCCTGCAAAATTGGAGCTGGTGAGTGATGAAATGTTGAACAGATGTTTTTCAAGAGTTGAAGACTACTGGGAATCCCTTCAACTTTCTGGTTTAGCTTCTGATGCATGTGGAAGCTAATAACAAAGCAATATCATAGAAAATACAAGAATTTTAATGAGTAAAAAGAATTGTAAATATAAATTTTAAATTTACAATTTTATTCTTTGAAATTTAAATATATAGTGTTTGCCTCTTCAAGATGTTTACAAGATCTTGGTCAAGAAAAACTACAAAAGAATATAAAATCCAAAAATATTAAGAAAATTAAAACAAAATCCAAAATAAAAATAATAAATCCAAAAAATCCTAGAAAAATAATAAAATTGACCCAAATAACAATTTTTATGCTTAGTTCTAAAAGATCTAGCAATTCAATAAACGACACAATGACTTCTCAAAGGAAAAAATATTTGCAGAATCACATGGAAAAATTTGAATCCAGCCTAACTATCAGATCTCCTATCATTTTAATTAGTTTTAAGAGTTAATATAGTCTCGCACAACTAGATCTTTTCTCTAATTAAACATGTTTAATTCAGGTTATTCAAATAGTCTGTTTGAATCAGAATTTTATCCAGTAATATCAAATACTCACATGAACCTTCAGTTTTGCAAGGTGGTCGGCTGCATCAGCTTGCTTGACAATAAACTTTGAATCTAGATATGATAATAAAAAAATATATATTAGCTTACGTATTTGTATTTTCAGGAAAAGGGAAAAAAAATACCTCCTTGTGATGGCCTGGAAAACTAAAGAAAAGATTACTCTGTGTGTGTTGGAATTTCTCTGTTCTTGTTTTTGAAAAGAGTCGTAGTAAAATCTCTCATCTTCTTGTATCCTATAGCAAAGGGAAATGAGATTCTCACTGGACCTTCTTTCTCTTGATTAATGGAGTGAGTTGAGTTGAGTTGTTTTTTAAATTAATTTCAACTTGGTCATCATGATAAAGGTATATTCATCCAAATATTTTTGAAAAGATTTTTTTTAAGTTGTTCAATTAAAAAATCAACTCATAAAAATATCAACTCTTATTCCTATAAAATCGCATATCTAAAAAATACCAAGTGATTTAGTTTCAACACGTGTTGGTGTTCACGCCTTCGCCGCAGAAGTTAATTATTTTTTGTGTAAAAAACAATATTTAAATTCTAAAATAGAATATAAAAATTAAAAAAATTGTTCATGACAAACCAATAATTAATAATAATAATAATAATCCAGGCAAAACACCGACTCGTCGCCTACTCTAAAAGAAATATCTCCCAGACGACATGCTGCTAAAAAACAATTCTCTTTTTGTTCTTCCTCTTTTTTTTTTCTTCTTCTTATCAACGACACAAATCACTCTCTCTCACGCACACAGAGAGAAAAAAATACGTAAACCCTAATTGAATCCCAAATTTCTTCAATTAAACCCTAAGTGGATCCCAAATTATTCAATCAACGATCAATATGGACTCATCAGCCGCAACAACGCTCAGTTCAGAGCAAACAGAAGCAAACGCCATTGACAAGCGAGTAGAAACGGGAACGGAAGCACTGACAGTGTCAGGACAGCAACAAGGGCAGTCACAATCACAGGATAAGTGGCCGGGATGGCCAGGAGACAATGTGTTTAGGTTAATAGTGCCGGTATCGAAAGTAGGGAGCATAATTGGACGGAAAGGAGAGTTGGTGAAGAAAATGTGTGATGAGACACGTGCTCGGATTCGTATTCTTGAAGGTCCTCTTGGTATTACTGATAGAATTGTAAGTTAAAGCTTGTTTTTTTAGTGTTAAAGTTTGTGCCTTTTTGTGGGATTTTGTGTGAAAGAAGGGATTTTTAATTTTTTTAATTTATTTTTGGGAACTGAGAAGAATTTGGAGTGTTTTGAGGCACAGGTTGTTGAGTTGAGTGTTTCTGTTGGTCGATTTTCAGTTTTGATTGCAGCATATTAAAATAAGAAGGATGGATCGTGGTGTTGTTTTTTGTTATTTTTTTCTGTTAAATAGGAGTATCTGTTTTATTGTTTGGTATTATAATAACAATATCATGCAATGGGAAATCTGTTATGAATTGTTAGATACATATTCCATGTTCACGAGCTTGAATGAGCTGACCTTAGCCTTAATTTTTTTTTATATATATATTTTTTGTTGATTCTAAAACACCCTGAAGGGAGGCTTGGCTAATTCTACTGTGAATGAATGTAAACAAGAATTGAAAATCTCGTGGCTTTAATGTTAGAAGGAAAACCCTAAGAGTAGATGAATTAACTTGTAGAAGGACTCGAGGTTTGGAGTATTGTAGTCAGATTTTTTTTTAATTTATTGTGTTGAATTTGACATGAAGTTGATCACTTCTGTTGGTGGCTTTTGAGTTCTGAAAAAAAAAAGGGACAGGTTTATATTATATTAACAAAAGTTGAGGTTGGTGTTATTTTGAGTGATTTCTTCAATGTAAATGAGTGAGTGTGAAGAAACAAAAGCATGAAATGGAAAAGTTGATATGAATCATTAAATATATGGCACATGTTCATGAGCTTGGATGAACACCATTTGAAAGTTCAATTTAACCCAAATAAGAACTCCTTCATGGGTTTTGTTTGCAAGCTGTAGGAAGCTGAACTCAGTCCTAATTGTGTTTACTCGTTGAATGTAAAGGCCCTAGGAGAGACTTGAGCTGATTCTACTACTGTTGGTGAATGGAAGTAAGATGGAAAAGCTCTGGTCTATTTGTAAATAGCCATATTGGATTGAACAGTTTGAATTATTTGTGTTATGATTTTCTTTGTATTGAGTCACAGTTTTACTCCTTCCTGGAACTGTTATGATTAATGTAGATGTTTCTTTTCAGGTTCTGATTTCTGGTAAAGAAGAGCCTGAAGCTCCACTATCTCCTGCAATGGATGCAGTATTGAGAGTGTTCAAGCGTGTGAGTGGTCTATCTCCTGGTGAGGGTGACAACACAGGTTCAGCCGCTGCTGCTGCTGCTGCTGGCTCTGCATTTTGTTCCATAAGGTTACTGGTTGCATCTTCACAGGCAATTAACTTAATTGGGAAGCAAGGATCCATAATCAAATCAATACAGGAAAACACTGGCGTAGTCGTGCGTGTTATGGCAGAAGGTATGCTTCAAACAATCATTTTCCTCTTTATTTAAGCAATTGGAATTGACCAAGTTGTGTTTTGTTGGAAAAAAAATTGAGCAGAAAGTATAGAGGCAGTGGCGTGCTGTGCTATTTCTATTTCATGTTACATATTTACAGTTTCTATTTCAAACTTTGTGTTCTTTTCCTGTATGTGGTTCCTCAATTTGTGTTACTAACTTTAAGAAAGCTTTTATAACACAACGTTTTTTATAGATGCAAATTCTAAGCAACTGAAGACCAGTTTTCACTAAAAGATTGTAACATGTTATTATTTTGGTTCTCTGGACTCGATTTTCCAAGGCCCTTTGCTAGGATGGACTGGAATTTGACGATGTTTACTTAAGGATTGCTATACTGATAACTCCTCTAGGTGTCACTATTTATCTGATTTTTTCTCCTGTTTTCAATTGGTACAAACTCTAATGCTCTTTTTTTTCCTCGTAGATGATATACCCTCATATGCTACTTCAGATGAGAGAATTGTGGAAATACATGGTGAAGCTATGAAGGTTTTTAAAGCATTAGAAGCAGTAATAGGACATCTAAGGAAGTTTTTGGTTGATCACAGTATCATTCCTATATTTGAGAAAACTGTAAGTCCAACAATTTAAAGTTGCTGGATTTTGACTATGAGAATCATGAAGTAACCCAAGTTCTTTTGCAGTACAATGCAACAATTTCACTGGAACGCCCTGCAGATGCCCGCGCTGATAATGCTCAGCCCTCGCTGCATTCTGCTCCTGCATTTTCAAGTGGGATTATTTCTGATTATTCCCTATCTTTGAAGCGGGATCCATCAATATATGAACATGAAACACATTTTGAACACAAAATCTCACAACCTGGATTCTCACTTTATGGAGATCCTGGACTTGGAGGGTTACGTTCAACTGGACTTGGCCGTGCTACTGCTCCTATAGTAACTCAGGTTGGTTTAATTATCTATTTTTTTGTTCTTATATTATAGTCAAGTATGCTTTTGGCTGATTGGTTATAGTTCTTTGTGACGTGCATGCTCATGACAAAAAATCTTGTTTTATCTTTAGCATTTCTGGTTCCTTCACTTAAACTTTTGCAGTTAGGAAAATGACTCCCAAATTCCATGCCTCTTCTGCCATGACATCTTATAATGTGATGTTCTTATCTCCTATTTTTGTTTTGGCACCTTGCCTAAGACTGGAAAACCCTGTTATTTTCCTATGCTTTGGCAGCATGCCTAGGGCTGATTGATTATGGTTCTCCCTGACATGCATGCTCATGTCAAAAAGGCTTATCATCTAAATTAGAACGTTTCTGGTTCCTAAAGATTTGCTAAATGATTCTCAAATTCCATGCCTCTTCTGCCTAAGGCTTACCACCACTTCGAATGTTATGTTTTTTTCTCTGTCTAACTATGCTCTAGCAGCATGCCTAAGGCTGAATTTAATTGCCTAGATGGGGGAAACTGTGTGGCATAACAGTTCTGCTGTCTTCATTTTTTTCTTGGAACAATCTTTAGAGCAAGCATGCTGATCAATCAAAATATCATTTGTTATTTCATGTCTCCATGTTACTTGGGATACATTGAGAACACTGTTACTATCTTGTTCAGGTGACACAGACAATGCAAGTACCTCTGTCATATGCTGAGGATATCATTGGTGTTGCTGGATCCAATATTGCCTATATTCGTCGTACCAGTGGGGCAATCCTTTCAATACAAGAGAGCAGAGGTTTGCCTGATGAGATCACCGTGGAAATTAAGGGTACCAGTTCTCAGGTTCAGATGGCGCAACAGCTTATACAGGTAGGTGTCTTTAATAGCAAGTTAGTTTTGCTAAGTACCAACTTTTTTCCTCAACACCCCCCACCACATGCACACACATATTCATTCACTCGTCTTCCTTGATTATCTGTCTGCATATACATTTGGACCTGGAATTTGCTCATTTCCACATTTTGGGTCTAATTTCCACATTTTTTCCAGCATAAAACTTTGATATTCATACACCATTGACATTCCATTCATGTTCAAATCATAGAAATTTGGTGATTTTAGCACTTGACAGGAAGTATTAATCGATTAATTTTTGTAGTCTCACTATGACCTGCAGCTAATGTCTTGAATCTTGTTTGCAGGAGTTCATTAGTAATCACAAGGAACCAACGCCAAATATGTATGGGAAGATAGATGTAGGATTGAATGCATATTCACAAATTGCAGAAAGTGGCTACCCTTCATCCTCATTTACATCACATCTAGGAGGGTATGGATCGTCAAGTATAGGAGGGTATGGATCTCCCGGTGCAGGAGGTGCAGGAGGTTACAACAGTTATAGATTTTGAATGTGTGCGCACTATACATTCGTTGGATACTTGTTTGAGCAAAATAGTAATTTGAAAACTTGAGCTCTCTATTCACTATTCAGTCATAGCTATTTCATCTTATAAAAAGAAAAAATGAAATGGATCTATTTTCTTGTTCATGTTTATGCAAACCTTGAATGATTCCTGAAATGGTTTCACATCGACAATTCTTGACATCAGATAAATGCGAAGCTGTTATTATTTGGTTAATTGACAAGATCATTGAGTTGTCAGGGTATTTGGTGTAGTAAATTTGACGAAAAATCCTGATGGAAAGGTTCTTAACCTCTGAAGATCTTAGCCACTGGGTTAATTCTCGTTTGAAATGAAATTTAAATCCACCAAGAACCTAAAGAATAATTATGTAATGATCATGCTTTGAAACACAATAAATTAAAGTAGGTCAAAATGTATAACAATCATGATAGATTGATAAGCAGAAGCCCAAATTTTTTGTTTCCTTGTAAATACCTTGAAGAATCACAGACCGACAAAAATATGGTTTCAAGAATGAATTGTGATATTGGGTAGACAGCGAATGACAACCAAAGGGTCATGAGTTGAGCAATTGGCATAGGCTATAAGTGACTGGAAGCAGTAAAGTCCTGCTGGGGACTTGCTGACAGAGCAAAGTAATGGCGAAGATGACACCAGAAAAGCTAGCCCCCTTGGTTTGGGTTGATTTCCTCGTTCTTTTTCTTTATCATGATACAGCAGAGGGAAAAAAAAGAAAAGAGAATGATATGCAGCTTTCATTCTGAAGTAGGATGTTACACAGATAACAATTTAGAAAAAAGTGTTCATCTTATTTACTATTTTGATTTTACAATCCATGTGTAAAACAATCGCATATATCTTCCAAGTCAGATTTCAGCCAGGCAAAACTCTATTGGGAAACATGTGTTAGTATAACTGCAAAATAAAAGTGAGGCCGCAAACAGCTAGCGAGAACAGCTAAAAAATAATAAAAATAATAAAAAAAAAAAACCCTACAAAATTGGCTGTCATGGCTCATGACTCATCATCATTAACGATCGAGCATCAGCAGCCTAAGAGTTCCAATATGCATGAATGAGAGAGTGCAATACGTCTATAGACTGCTTGAAAAGTCTGTCCCCCATTCCTAGCAACCTTTTGCCCTTCTTCAGTTGCTGTACACAAGAGTTTTACGGCTGGATCTGCTTGAAGTTCCTCCTCTGTGAGGGCTTCAAACATGGGGTGATTATCCAAACAAGTCTTCATCCACTCTCCAAGTTCTTCCACATCTGTAATCGTATAGATAATTCCACCAACCTCAAGAACATATGCATACTCATCAAGCAAATGTGGACTGATCACTCGTCTACGATGATTCTTCTCTTTGAAATGAGGATCAGGAAACAGGAAAAACATTTTTGTAAGTTGCCCCTTCTCAAAGTAATTGGGAATGTACTTCATCGAATTGGTGCGAACTACAGAGACATTTTGATATTGACCAGGATTTGTTGTCCTCAATGCTAAAATCCTTTCCTTAACGTACTCTGCCACCTTATCCCTAAGCTCCATCCCAATCATCAAGGTCTCTGGAAAAAGTGTTGAAAGACTAACAAGAAGCCCCCCAAAACCACAACCAATATCAGCAAACTGAACCTTTTTGATGCAGCCAACTTCACAAGACAAGGAAAAGAATTGAGGGTAATGAAGCGAGAAGTCAACATGACTAGGAGAAATCGGCACAGGGAAATGCGAATCACTCAACGGATTGCTATGCGCTCGTGCTCGATAAAAACGCTTCCTAGGCAAGCCAGTTGACTTACTGATTGTCGGGTTTGCTTCGTTTTCTAACATTTCTGTCTATCTCCACCTACTGCATAAACAATAACAAACAGAATTCTCAACCCCAAATTAAAGAAGCTTGAATTTAATCCACTCTCAAAAGGCTCATCGTCATAGTAAAGCATTATCATTCCTTTGATGAATAAAAACCTAAAAGGAGGTGCCAATCATTAAAAAGCTCACAAATTTCCCCAAAATATTAAATCTCAATATCTTACTAATCATAATGTACAAACACCAATCATCATTACTCAAAAAGACAGACAAGCAATAAATATCGTTTCTGTTCTTTTTTTCTTTTTCGTTCCTTTCATTACAGCAACAGAAACAAAGTGGTGTAAGAGAAGAAAAGAAAGAGATAATACCTGAAAGTCACAAAGCTAATGTTGTCTGATTGCTTTCAAAACCTCTTGCAAATCGAATAAACTAAACCAGAAGGATGAGGGAACAAACTCAAATTAGGGTTTCCAGTGTTTGCTTCTGGCAATGGGCTCTAATTGAAAACTAGAGGAAGGTCATTTATTGGCCCATTTATTCTTAGGTATTCTTGAATGGGCTACAATACGTGTTTTGATTTACGGCCCAATTATGTATTAGGCCTATCAAACATCTCCAAAGCCCAAACGACAAAATAATTCCTGTTTAAAATGAAGATCACCGGTTGAGGTAATTGTATTTTGAAATTAAAATTTTATTTTGTTACATATATTTGACGAGAAAAGGGAAGGAAATTGAAGAATTTCAACAACTTATGGGTATTGGGTGGTCTCTATATACTGAAGGAAAAATAAGAAATTATTAATAACAATTCAAACCATTAATATATATAAGCCACGTGGAATGAATTAATAGCAATGAGGTTATCACCAAGAATTTTTTTTTTTTTTTTGTAAAATAAAGCAATTTGCTCAGCTCTCCCAGCTAGCTTGCTGAAAACAAGTACCTATGGCTTCATTCTTGGATAATTCAAGGGAAGGAGCTCAAGCAACCCTAGCTAGCTAGGAGTACTTCAACTCCTTCAGAATTATCCTTGCACTATTTCTCACTGCTCCCTAAATCCTGAGACTACAAGATCTACAAGAAACATATGCACTTGGACTCTTGCAACCTGACATGATCTGAGCACACATCTCCTTATCGGATAACTTCTTCAATATTGACATGCAACTACCTTTTTGAATATTTTGCACCCTCGTTGGAAACAAAATTATCTCTCCTTGATTAATTCTTCTCTTGGATCGTAAACACACGCATAGTTATATATATATTCGTTTATAAAAGTTGCTTAATCACCGTATTTCTTGCAAAAACACACCGGAAAAGACGTCACGATGAGATCAATTACCAATATTCTTATATTATTTCGAAGTGTTTGACAAGTAGCATACCAAGGATGAATCCACAACCACATTAGGGTTTTTATTGTTCTAGAGAGTCTTCACGACAAGTCCATGTCAACCACTCCACCATTAAATCTACGAATTTGTCTTAAAAAGATACAATTAAACATGTTTGGTAACGATGCTTGATAACTTGATAACGATGATGAAAATAAAAACATAAAAATAAATATGTTTTTAAAATAATAATAAAATTAATCTTTATCGAAACAGAAAGGACATAGAAACATGTTATCTCTATCTCGACCGTCATCATTTTTTTTTTTTTGGTTATAAAACAATAATCAAACATTATTTTACAGTCGGAAACAACCATATGGTAATGTATAGTTAAACTAATTTCCTCCTCCTTTCCTCCTTCTTTGCTCAAATAAACACGAAATCTTTAATTATAATTCACAATAACAAAATGATTTTGAGTTTGGCATCAAGTGATCGTATTAATTTAGGATGACTCATGTCTTCAAATGAATGTAAGACTCTCTAACGAAAAATCCAATTGTCGGCCAAATAACTAAACAAAGAGTTGGACCCTAATTGCATTCACTTTATATATACAGTGGTTAACCGTTAAATGATCCCAAAAATATTTTATTTCATGGCCCTTTCTTTTTAATAAATCAAATTAAGATGCATATAGTTTTTGCTTATATAAACTACCATTTGTGGAGACTTTCAGTAGCATTTGAAAATAGAGGGGGGGGAGTTGTAATTAGAAGTGGAAAACAAGTAGCCTTGCAATCTTCAATCTATGCCTAGCTGCTAGGTTGTGATCTTGCTATCTGGTTATACGTCCCGACAGAGATCTAACAAAATATACTTCATGTTTGATCTTGATTTACTATATATAATAACAAAATCAAAAGAAATTAACTCCATCCATGTGAGGTTATGTGAACACAACTCCTTGATCATGGGAAGAAAATATCTAACCTATTGGTGATTGGCTCAACAGAATTCACTCGAACCAGCACGAAATTAGTGAAAATTTATTAATGGGAGGAGTATGCACTAGTAGTAGTATTTTCCAAGTAGGTCTACAATATAACTTCATGCTAATTAACATGTCAAGTTAATCATATCTCCCTTGAAAAATGGATTGTTAGGATAATGACTAATGCAAAACCGGCCATGCATGCATAGGAGATGCCAATCCTTAATTAAGCTTCTCTCGTGTCTTTCTATGGTGTAGCTAGCTAGGTTGCCTTTTATCGTTGTATTTTCACAATGCTGAACAATTTGAGGATCAATCATCAAGCATATGCACCATTCAATCATGCATTCTCCACTTGATCTCCTAATTAGTTCATGAAAAGCTGATTGTTTGTGAGGATTAGGTGGTTCGGCAGCAAGATTGATCAAGACCTTATTGAAATTATATAGTTGAAGTATAGAGTAAGTAAACAAAAGATCGTGATAGGTGTCTGCTGCTAAGATAGATCAATTTCCATAAGACAAAGAGCTCAATAATTCAAAGTTAATGAAGCCCTCTCAATCTTTCCAAAATCATAACTAACCCACCTTTTTAATCAGTGAATTACAATATATATATTATCATAACAAGTCTCCGACAAGCTACACAATAACTCGTAATTAAGGTGAATGAATTGCTTAGGGACTCAATTAGTTATTTAACCTACTTTGTTAGAAAATCTGAGAAATTAATGTCATCGACATAGATATGAGGTGCAAGAGTATATTAATCTGATTAAAACTATGAATTTGTTTTTCTTGATTAAGAGCTGAAGATTTTATTTAAAGAGAAATTAAGGATTTTAGTACCACTTCTAATTAACACGTGTATGTTGATGAAAAGAACAGTAAACCAAAATATTCTGTCTGAGGAAGGCCAGGCAGTAGCATCTAGATCATTAATTGACAAATAAAGCATGATTTAAAGTAAATATATATGCAGTCATGTATATTTGATTAAAATAAAGTGTAGATATATAAGATTCAAAATAGTCTGAAACTAGCAAACTTCGCAGGAATTTTCCTGCCCATATAAGACGTAATGTTGAGAAAGGTTTTAGTTTCTATATTTTCTAGTTTTGATTCATCGCGACTCATGCCTTGGGTACGAGCCGGATTTCATTACTATGACTGAGATACCCAAAAGAAAACTGGGCATTAATCATTCAGCTTTCTTTCTTTTATTGTGTATAAACTGGTGATGCCTAGGGGTTTTTTTTAATTATTTATTATTATTTGATGAATGAAGTGCCTGGTGTGAATTTATGGTCGTACAAGAAAGTACCAAAACGAAGACCTTCCATACAAAGAAGCATTTTCATGAAGAAAGTACAAAAGCGTAGTAGTGCTCAAGCTAGTCATTTTCTCTCTTTGGCTTCCAAGATTTCCCATCACTTCTCGTATTTTCTTTCCCTCGAATTCAAGGGCATCATGTTTTTAAATCATGGGCTATAGATATGGTTTCTGCCTTGGCTAGCTATGCCAGCTAGTCGTTCTCTTTTTTACGTACCTATCATGGTGGAGAAATGCAAATACTGACTGAAATATAGGAATTTGGTGTGCCTTCTCTTTTACCCTTCATGAAACACAATGCTATAAATCTATGGAGATGCAAACCCTAAGCTAATGGACTAAGCTGAAATGAAACCCTAGCTAACATAGACTAATCAACGAATGAAATGCACAAATTAGGAGGAGCCACCCGTGTTCTTCTTTTTTTTTACTCTTTCTACCTCTTATTGTTCTCTACCATTGGAACCAAGACTGGGGCAGTCATGGCTTGCTGATGTGGAAGAAACCTATTGGTTATTAGGCATATAGATTCAAGTAAGGGCCCCACGACCACGTGGCTTGTTGGGATGTTGTTTTTGCCCCAGTGGAAACGGGGGTTTACGTGCATCAGTGGACAATATAGTGATTGCAACTTCGTCCTACTTGCATGTCCAAACCTTCATATTAAACTATACTATATTCGTATTTTTATAATGATAAATTATTCAAATTAACACCGATAAATGTAGGGTAGAGGTCTAGCCAACCAATCGATGCGGTTGTTGGTCTATAAAAACCCTTACATATTTGAAAAATATAGATTTAAATTATGATCTAATAAATTTTTGTTTTCAAATAATGAAACATATATTTTTATAGATTTATTATATTTATCACTCTACATTTATCGCTATTAATTTGTTACAGCATGGTATTATTTTAGGTCATGTTGTTTTAATTTAGTTGCATAACATATTGGCAGCTAAATATAATATAATATAATATATAGTATCTCAAACAAGGATTTCTTCTATGACTTTCCATCTTATTAAAATCATTCCTATACCACCTTGTATGTGAAGACCCATAGTAGTTGAGAGCTTCATAGACACACACCTTCATATCTTTTCTTGATTTCAGAGCTTAAATTCCCAGCTGATTTCGTGTGCATGGTAAGCAAGAAAAGGTTTAACTTTTGTATACTACAATTTGTTGTCTAGAGTCTCTCAAGTTATCCATATTTTATCAAAAACTAATGATGTTGATCATATGAGAAATATCCAAACCTAGCTAACCGAAGAATTAATCTTGTCTTGTATCCATGCAAGTAAGCTACTAGTTAGCTATCAAAAATTTTGTTCCAAACAAGTTTTTCATTTCTTGGATCATCTTTCCTGTTACTTGGGAAGATATTTGATCCTTTTTACGTAACACATAAGAGCTTAAATGTTTTTTTTTTTTCAAATTTTATAGTTTTAGGGTTTTGGAAATTTTGATCATTTCATCCATGTCGTTTCGATGTAGTACAGAATCCTATAAGTGATAAAGGGAAGAAACAAATTGGGAAGGAGAAGGTCATGGAAGGAGATGAAAAGGAGGAGACTTTGCCACCGGGATTTCGGTTTCACCCGACAGATGAAGAGCTCATAACTTACTATCTTCAAAACAAGATTTCAGATGCAGATTTCTCATGTAGAGCCATCGGTGATGTAGATCTCAACAAGTGCGAACCATGGGATCTTCCAGGTAGTTTTGACTTGAGATCTAGTTGCTAGAGCACTCGTGAAAATCAGCTTGAAATTGGCTTGATCCATCGATTTGTTTTCCAGCTTTTGAGTTTTTAAAAGAAGAAATCAAGCAGCGAACCTTCAAGAAGAAAATGTTTGATATGTCAAAATCCGTACTATTTATCCTTTCAAACCATGATGGCTTGATGATTTTTTTTTCCTTTCCCTCATCACTTAATTATAAGTTAGGGTTTGCAGCACGATTTAGGGTTTTCAAATGGTTTATGATACAATTTTGACAAGAGTGTTGACATAAATAACCATATTCAATTTTTTGTTCTACTTTTGGGATCATAGATCTATCTTCTTATACAATAATACATCTCTTCTCTGGTTTCTCTTAATTTCTCACCAAACATAAGCAAATTCCTTAATGTATAATCTTTGAGTAGATCCTTGATTGTTTCAAATTTGTTGGCTCTTAATCAGGAAAAGCAAAAATGGGAGAAAAAGAGTGGTATTTCTTCAGTCTTAGAGATCGAAAATATCCAACTGGTGTGAGAACAAACCGGGCAACAAATACCGGATACTGGAAGACTACCGGAAAAGATAAGGAGATCTTCAACAGTGTCACGTCACAGCTAGTTGGGATGAAGAAGACGTTGGTTTTCTACAGAGGGAGAGCTCCCAGGGGAGAGAAAACCAATTGGGTCATGCATGAATATCGTGTCCACGCTAAAGCTGCCTTTAGAGCTTCCAAGGTATATATCTCTGTGTGTGTGCCTGTTTCTGTTCATTATATTGTGAAGAATATGAAACCCTACATGATATTTATTCATGGAAAATATAGAAATCATGCATATTTTTTGAAATTTTTCTCCAAGGAATTACAATAATCTTTCTCAAAAAGTGCATGAAAAATAGTTGGTTTTGTCTTGTTAACATTTTTACATGTTTTTTACTGGCCATTAATTTTCCAAGGATCTTCTTAGAAATTAATGACTGCTACAGGGCGAGCTGAGCTCTTTCTTCACCTTTTTATTAAGGGAATATGATTAAGTATGGTAGAGTTGAAGATAAATCTTGTCTTTAAGACATATATTTTTTGCATGATAATGAAGTTTTTGGTTCTTTTGATTTTCCATTAATTAATCATTTCAGAGCTCCAGAGAAATCACCTTGTAAACGAAATAGATTCTAGCTAGTTACTAAGTACTGTTACTCTGTTAGTGAACAAAGCAATACAAGATATTAAGATATGAACACTCATTTGTGATTTAAAAGTTTTGGAAAGAATTTAAACTCGGTTATTATATATTTAAAGTTTGATTAATTATGGATGACAATTTGACATTACCTTGATGGATACTAACTTTAGCAGACTCAAATGAGTTGAATGGAAAAAAATAATAATAATTAATTCATCCAATAAATAATGAATATTGTTGAGTTTGATACAAAACCCGACCCCAAAATATATACATTAGCATGACACGCACACATATATATAATTTTTTTTTGTTTTATATTGAATAATAAATATTACTTAGATAATAGATAATTGGATATCATAAATTCAATAAATATGGTGTAGATATTAAAAAAAAATATTATCTAATAAATAATAAATATAGAAGAATTTCAATTGAGTATAACAAATATACTCTCTTAAATCTAACAGCCTCAATTCTAAATAATAATAATAATAATAATAATAATAATAATAATAATTTAAGTATGTAGAAAAGTAGTTTTAATAGCTTCAATTATCAATAATAATTTTTTTAAAATAAAAAAATATCCTCAAACCAATTTTCATATCAACTACTGTCTTCCAACAATCTTAAATTCCTAAATTTTGATATATTTTGAAAAAATTAATAAATATTTCTAAATGTTAACCCTAGTTAATTTAACATGTGAAATGAAAGAAAAGAAGATATACCTTCTTAATCATCAAGTCAACTTCTTAGAGTAAAGAAAAAATCAAGTCAACTCCTTAGAGTAAAGGAAAAAAAAATACTAATTCCATAAGGTGGCATTTAATAATCCAAAGGATATTTTTTTAACAGCAAAGTAAAGGATGGGTGATTTGATTTAAATTTAAGATAATTAGTCTCTATGCTTCTTATATTGAAGGAAAAATTCCATAAGGTGCACAAAATCTACTATTTGAACATTTCTATAGGAAAAAAAAACCTTTAATTTGAACAAAAAGAAAAACTAAAAAAATAATTAAGATATATTGTCCTCTTCGATTTGATCAGGAGTCAAAAGATGTATCACATCTTCTCACTATAGCTAGGACAGAAATTAATATCAGAAAGCAAAAGGAAAATATTTTCATTTATTGTTCCCAAAATATATATTATTAGCATATATACCTATACATGCTGTATGTGGATCCAGCAGGATGAATGGGTGGTTTGCCGCATCTTCCAAAAGAGTGCAGGAGCCAAGAAATATCCCTCAAACCAATCAAGAGCAGGAAATCCCTTATACAACCTCGAAATAGGACCAAGTGTTATGCCTTCACAGATGATGCAAGCTGCAGACAACTTCCAGCTCCCCATTGGAAGAAACTACATGATGAGTAATGCAGAACTTCAGGCAGAGCTTGCAAGGGTTTTCAGGGCTGGTGGTTCAACTGGTATTAATCTACCAATGCAATCCCCATTGACTAATTCTTACTCCGTTGGAGGAGGAGCAGGAGGATGCTTTACTGTATCAGGGTTGAACTTGAATCTTGGAGGGGCTACATCACAACCGGTTCTGCGACCAATGCCACCTCCGGTTATGAATCAACACGATGTGACACCCTCCATGATGACTAGTTCTAGTTCTTTTGCTGTAGAGCAGGCCGCTTATGGTGCAGAAATGAACAATGCAAATGGGCCTAGCAACAGATCATTCATGGGCATGCAACAGTGCATGGATTTGGAGAACTACTGGCCTGCATATTGAGATCAGATGGAGAGAAAGTATTCAGATGATCATATGCAAATTCGACAAGTTTGTTAAGTAGCTAGTATGCAATAGATTAAGGCTTAAGCACGTTTCAGTTCCCAATATTTATGTTCATTGTCTAAGCACGGGTGTCAAGAAGAGAAAAATGCCCAGCAACTTGGAGTCGTGATATTTTGATATTTTTACATAGGAATTGAACTCGCTGTAATGCATCTTCGTTTTCTATATATCCCCGTTTTGAGTTTTTTTAAATATTGTTAGTCATCGACTGGCTGAACGGTGAAAGTGAGCTCTTATTAGAGCAAACACCCAAAGGAAAAGATGAAAAACATGGTTATCGGAACAACGAAGATCATAACTAAGCAGCACCACAATATCGGAAGCCATAGACGATCAACTGCGTAGACGATCATGCTAGCAAAAATAAAGAATATGAGGGTGGGCCTTTCAGGAGATGAAGGCATCAAAAAAGCGAGCACAAAACAAACAATAAGTCCAACAAATGATCATGCTTGCTTGCGGTCTGGTAAATGAAACGCCTGACAAAGCTGAAGGCTGATCCTACAAAAAAATATACAAGTAAACATAGAGGCTTGAAGAAGGGGAGGTAGTAGTCCTGCAAAACTCCACATCAAAACTGTATACCAATCCTGGCCCCGCGTGTATATCAATACAAATACGTAAATCCAGATTCACACCAGTAATTAAGGGTGTTCAAAAATATCATCATGATAATATAGACTACGGTAGTATTTGCATTATCCTATTCGATCCAACTCATTAAATTCAGATAATATATTATAGATTACAGTAGATAAATCATTTAAAAAAGAAATATCATGATCAGTTAGATAATGAGTTAGTATTTTTAAAACTCAGCCAACTCAATCCAAACAATATACCTCTTTATTCTCTCTTTTCTTTTTGTTATATTTTGTATCCCTTTTTTATAATTAATTCTTTCATTTTAGTCGATTAATTTAGCTAATATATTAAGTCTAAATTATTTGTTACAACTTATAACTTATAACATGACAATATAAACCTATCAATGAATATTTGTGATATCTATAGATAAAAAATAAAAAAGCAGCCCTTCCTAGTATATCTAACTGCTGATCATGTCCAAAGAAATTTGAATGAATCAAATTTGTAAAATATTATAAATTAAATTGGATACAATAATTAACCAAAACCTAACCCAACTATATCCTTGACCACTCCAACTATATCCTTGACCACTCTTGCTTGCTAGAGTAGCTAGCTAGTTCCTCATGTGGCATTTGACCAGATAGAAAGTTAGAAGCAAGAAAAATCAGCCTTGTTCTTTTGGCGTTTAACCTGTACTCTGCCCCTCCCCTTGCCCCTTTACAAGAAGATAACTACAAGGAACGAGGGATGCGAGGTTCTCAGAATTTTTTATTTTTTTTTTTTTTGACATGAATCAATATAAATTTAGATTATAAACTCGAATAATAAAATCATATGTAAATTTTTAAAATTAATTATATATTGATAATTCTAGTTAAGAAATTAATTTATATTCAAATCTGATAAAATGAGTCAATAATGTTATAATCAATGAGTAATTTAAATAAAATAAAAGAGATAGATAGTATGAATCAATAAATTAATGACATGAAAAAATAAAAAGTCTCAGAACAAATTTTTTTAATACAGGAGAATCACTGAAAGATAGGAAGCATGTATAAATCTAGTGACAACTTGGTTGTTCTCATCACAATAAGTCTTAATAGACCCCTTTTGGTTGCAAACTAATGAGTTTAAATTAGTAATTAACTAACACATATTCAATAATGAAATAAACCCCTAAACAATGTCTAATGCGCTGGAAAAATTCAAATTAAAAATAATTAAATAAAATTAAATAAAAAAAATCTTCATATTAAAATTCTTCCATGTAGCATAAATCTCCAATTTTTGCATATTATTGGCAGATTTGAGTTCTGATCTCAAACATGTCGTTCTCTCCTGATTTCAAACATGTCGTTCTCTCTCGTTTAGATGAATTATTAGGACTATGATATATAATTGAAAAGTTTCAGATGTTTAGTTTATATCCCAATTTTAATCGAAACAAAATTTCACTAGTAGCTCTAGATATGTCCCAAACAGTACTCGAAGATCTTGTTTGACATATTTAACAATATTAGTTTACTAACTTTGACCCTCTAAAATATTATGTTCCCTAACTCCATTTGACCTGAGAATTTACCACAATATATTTGCATGTATCTAATATTTCCCTGTAAAATTTCAGTTTTATCCAATATACAGTTTGAAAAATATGTTCAATCTCGCAAAATTAGTCAGCAAACATTTTAAGACCAAATTTAAACCTGACTTAGTTCATATCACAAATTTAGTAAATTGGTAAACTCAGATTGAGTTTACCGATTTTACACGAGTTAAATCTAATTTTACTGGTTTCTAGTTTTTCATCCGATTTAGCATGTTAGATACATGTTGACTCACTTACAAGTTAACTTTTGATTTTAATCGAAATGAAAAACAAAAGGCTTAAAATAGGCTGCAAACTCTGGGTCAATCATTGATCATAAAACCGAAATATCCAAGGGCCGATCCATAAAAGTGTCTAACAAAGGCAGCAAGAGCTGCTCTAAGCGGGTGGCCAACCCATCTTCAAATTTATCTTTTTTTGCATGCCAATGGGCCGACAGACCTCGCTCATAGGTCCATTGCAGATGGCCCCAAGATAGCAGCACTGGCGGTCCAAGACTACATGTGCCAGAAAGGATTACCAGTCATGTTCAAATAAATATGGCTGAACAAACATGATTCTAGTAAAAAACAAAATGATAGGGAAGATTTCAGTCATTTCAACTGTAAATTGAGAAGAATAAAAAATAAATTACAACTCTTAGGTCTCTACCAACATGACTCAAAATACATCTAGACTTTTGTAGTGTGAAAGGTTCTAGACATTCTTCACAAAGACTAAAAGGCAAGAAATTGCAGGTGCAGGTGCTCCGTGGATGGAAAATCAGTCCCAAAAGCCCATGCAAAGTTCACATGTCCCATCTGCAGGAAACAAAATTTCTGAATTAAGTCACCATCTCATAGCAACACAAGGTTATATTCCTGACCAAAAGCATAATTTCTGGCATTTATGGTGGCACACACGAATTAGACAAACAAAGTTAATCTTGTGTGCCGTAAATGGTGACTAGTAATCTACAGTATGGCAGATAAAAATAAATGTCTCCCGATGCTAATTTGCCTCAATCCTCCAAAGTTCTAACCTTTGCATTAATTACTCCAAATTATAACCATTCACGTAATTACCCTCACCTCCCATCTTGGCGGAGAAAAGGAGGGAAGAGAAATTAACAGCTTTTTTGACAATTATTACTGCAGTTGCAGCAGTATCAATGATTTGATATATACACAAAATTGAAGTGGCAAATTTAAGTCCCACGAGACAATGGAGGGTCGCATCCTAAACAGATAGTAGAAGCCTGCAAGTGTACATCCAAACTGACCCTCAACTCAATGCCATGCCAAGAATCCAAAAAACTTTTTAACTGTCAACTAAATGACTCAAGTTGCTCCGAGCCACAGTTAAATTATGGAGGGAAGAAATGTGGAACCATTCCATGTCCCACACACTGCTTATGATGGCACGTACCACAATAAATTGCAATGGAAAATCCCAGCAATGCACCAAAAAGTCTACTTGTCTGAATGCCCCCGTTTAGCCTTGCGACGAGAGGGATTGGCGTGAGCATTTCTAGCAGGTTTCTTTGCCTTTTGGCTGCAAATTTCAGGTCAACAACATTTAATTAAGCTGTGGATGAAACTTATCAAAAATCCAAGTTGCAGCCCAAAAAATTGATAAACTGCAAATGAAAACGAGACAGACAGAAAATTCAATATCAAAGTGAATAATAGCTAATTAGGACACTGACCAGAAGATGGAAGAACAAGCTCTGGCCAAAATAATGACAGGTAGGGCCAACAAAGCAGAGGCCTGCAACATTGGAAGATGAATACCTTAATTAATATTGAGAAACTGCATTCATTAAGTTAGTTCGCTGAAAAGTATTCAATAAAAAAAAGGTCAAAATAAACGACCACGAATACATACAATGAACCAGATCAACTCTTTCATTGCAAGTGGTTTTGTGAGCTCGTGCTTTTCCAGTGTCTCTTGTACAGTGACTTGCACCTTAACCAAAAAATCAAAGCAAAAGCATGAAGTCATGGTATTTCTCCAGGCCAAGATGTTAAGTCATGGTTCCATGTACATTCCAATAACAATAGCCAAAGAAACCACTTAAAATGATCCATTTGACTAGCATACTCATAGAGACAATATAGAATCAGGATTCATTCTAATAACAAGCACGCAGTCAACCATAGCACGGCAACAAAGATGAATAAAACAGCACTGATACCTGATTGTGGTATGTGGTTGCAGATTCTAAAAACTTCCCATATGCATGAACTGCCTCTTTTGTGTAGGGCTTCAAAGCCACTTTAACTTTATCAACATGGGGCTTTGTCATGGTAGCAACCTGATCAATATATGGCTTGCTGAACTTTTTAGCTTCCTGTGATCAAATTTAAACATATTAGATGAAAGATAAGGTGGTAGATATACAATAAGGGACAATATAACAGCACACACACCTGAAAATAAGGATCAGCTATTTCTTGTACTCTGATGATGTGTGGAGTGACTGTAGTCTTTGAGGCCTCATAAATTTGAACTGTTTTAGCAGTTAATGATTGCACATGAGGCTTAACTTGTGTAGTAATCACAACCCATTGCTCATTAATAGCTGGGACCCATTTCTTCATGCAAAAAAGCAAGCAATTAATAAGTGCACACATCCAGTTTTCTTCATTTATTCGGCCAATCAGTTAACACCAAAGATTAGCATTCAAGCAACAAATTTAAGCTACAAACAATAAACAGTGCAGAGCTACTGGTTCACTCAAACTTTTTCCAAGCCAAATTTCAATTAGTCTACAGAACAACAGAAGATGCTGCTTAAAAATTAATCAGCCTTAAAAGGATTCTCAAGTCAATTGCACTGCTTAAAATTAATCAGTCTTAAACGGCTTCTCAAGTCAACTACACAAGGTAAAACACGAGACTGCATCAAAAAAATTAGGTCTAAACTCCCAACAATTAATAAATGAGCGGAAAATTGGAAAACATAGAAAGAGAGCTTACAGTTTTAATTGTTTCCACATGTGGCTCAGCCCACTTTTCAGCTTGGGCTTTTTTCTCCAGGGCCTACAAAGAGTCAACATTGTATTTTAGTAATATACATCATTTTGCAATTGAGGTGGTTTTTTCAGGAGGTGCTAGCATTTAACCACAGGACCATAACTAAATAGTAAACAGACACCACCAAAAATGGTAAACCACCATCCAACAACCAAAAGATTATACCTTTTGAATTGCCAGTTCCATGGTAGGTTTTCCATGCTCACTCCAATGTGTATGTGCCAGAGACTGAAAAGAGATGATATTAACACACATGACAAGATATTTTACAAACTACCATACAGGCATCATATCACCTGCCAACGAATCAACTGTACAGCAAGCCAAGGTGGAAGCCATGCCCCGTGAACCTGGTCATAAGACACAACTATGAATTAGCTCACTCTTGACACCAAATTCGGGTCTCAAATAGATCCTCCTTTGATGAGCCTCTAGCAAACAGTATTAATTTTAAGAACCAAAGCATGTATAGAAAAAAAAAATTGTCCTATGCAATGAAGAAGGTTCAAGAAGCCAAAGCATGTGATATATATCATATAATGCACACGTATAGTACAATAATGAACAAAAAAAGCTTCCATATTCAACTGAATCCTTGAAGTAGAATTTGGATTTCCAAATCATCCAATGAACCTAAATGTAGGAATGAAAGACAGAAATTTTTTCCCTTTTGTCAGGGATAACAGTCGCACAAAGTTCTTGTTGTATAGATGCTATCTTTTCTTATTGAGGCCTTCTGTATTTGCTAGTCTACTGCTATATGCACCTTTTGTTTACATGCTACATTAAAGAACTAAAACCAAAATTGATCACCAATTTAGCAAATTATTGGGTATCATTCCTGTCAGGATATGACCATGTTGTCACTTCCATGTTCTCTCATGATCGGAGGTGACCTTCAGTAAAAAAAAATTCTCACACTTGCCAAAAGCCCTGCTGCTAATTTGAGCAGGGTGTTATCAACATAGGAAAGGCATATAAAACATGAAGAGAACTTTCATAAGTGTACAGTCTATGCTCCAAAGTTTCAAGGCTTGCAGAGAACATCAAAATCCAAATTCAGACGACAGATATGGATTTTCCTTCAGCTACTATATCTATTATTTCACAGGAGCACAGAGAAAATCCAAGAACTTTCAAGCCAAATGGACAGATCGTTCGTCATATGATTTAAACTAGCATTTTCAAATATAACATCTGAAAAGTATGTAAGAACATAAAAGATGGATGAGCATGGCAAACAAATCCATTAATTCATTACCTCCATTAACTCTTTGGCCTTTGAAATGGCCTCAGATTTTGTTTTTATCAGTTCTTCCTAAGACATACAGAAAAGGAAATCGCGTATAAGAATCACCATCATCCAGCATTAAGCATGATGCGAGTTTTAAATGATAGTATGATACCTCAGCAATTTTAAGAGCACGTTCTGTTTTACGGATTTTGCTTTTCTGCTCCACATTAATCTTTTCAAGCTATAAAGCAAAGACATTATGTATCACATTACTAACCATCACAAACTAAGAAATTGAAGGACAAACTCAGATTATAAATATGAAAAAGAAGTTGGTGCCAAGATGAAAAAAGAAACAGGCAGTAATATGTTGAAATAAGAGAAAAGTAAGTGTGATACCATAATTAAGAATAGGACTTAAGTAGCTGAAGAGCATATGCATATGCATGCACATGACACTGATGCACACCTTTGGGGATCCATTAGCATATCAAATTAAACAGGTGTTAAAGCCAGGTAGGACATTAAAGTCAAAAGACCATTAAAACTCTCTTCAAAATTGTAAATAAAATGCCTTGTCTGAGAACAGGGAAGGACTAAAGCTGTTTCATCATTCCAAAACTTTATGCATTTCCAGAATCACTGACAAACAAAGAACTTACATCTGCTAGCTTAAAGTTCAATTCACTAATCTTCTTTTCAGCTTCACTTGCTCTGGCTTCCAGGGCCTCGTTTTCCTGTTGTTGTGTTTCTAATTCCTTAGAGAGCTTCACCGTCTGCATGGAGAAGTAACAGTTACAAAGGCACCCAAAACTTCTTCCAAAGTCAATAGCTTTGGCTACCCAGTAGAATAATAAACCTGTTTCTCTAGCTCGCCTGCACGTGCATGCGCCTTCCCAACTAGCTCCTGAGCATCAATCTTCCCTTTTTTCTGTTTAGCAATAAAAATAAATTAAATAAAATAAGAAAAGCCTCGTCATAGCATGCACATTGAAACCTATTTCCATTATGCGAAACGACTAATCGAAAACATCGCATACCTTAAGAGATGAAATTTCACTCTGCAGCGACGCAATGCTATCAACTTTCTCTTGAATAATTGTCTCCTTCTGCGCTATTATGACATCCTTACCATTCAATTCTTTTGTTTTCTCATCGATATGAGATTCTTCATAACCCAACAACCACACGGTTAGTAAGAATATTTATTAAAAAAATCGTTTTAAATCCAGAAAATTAAACATTAATTAATTAATATATCTGGCTTGATTTTTCTAATCCTTGCATCAGTTATTTATTAATCACCCTGATCACAGACAAACCTGCTATAACCACTCAAAAATTACGAAAAATTATGCTTTCTATGGAAGATGAGATTCTTTCTTTCATCGATGGTATCTAAAGCCTAAGATTCAAACTTCAAAATTTCACTAAAGTTTCAGATTCATAAAAAGCAAAATTAGAAATAAAAGAACTAACCGTGTGCGTGGATCTTAGACTTGAGTTGATCAAGTTCGATCTTCAACGCGGACAAATCAACGGCAGCAGCCGACTCAGCTGTATTATCATCATCAACATCAGCCCTAACACCGACGGCGGTGAAGATTAGGGCAAAAACGAAGAGAATTGACAGAAAAGCGAGTTTTGAGGCCGCCATGAACTCAAACTCGCTGAAGGCAACTCGGAGAGAAAAAAGAGAGGAGAGACAGTTTTGTTTCGGTTTGTTTGGCAATTATACTGAGTCAGGTTGGAACGTGTTGAGCTAGGAGGAGAGGAGCATAAAAAATATCAATTCAAAGAAATAAACGTGAATGGAGCAGGACCAGAAAGGCTATTTATTAGTTTTTAATTAATTAATTAATTTTGTTTTCCATTGCTATTTCCACTTTTTCATGTTTGTTGACGGTTGGAGGCTTTGAAAAGGAGTTAGGGTTATTTACACGTGGCTATTGTGAGTTTCGGCCATTTTTACAAGAAGGTACTGTGATCATGTTGATTTCTAGAAGTATTTTAAATATATATATATATATATATATATTAAAATAATTTTTTATTTTATTTTTAATATCAACATATTAAAATTATTAAAAAATATTAATTTCAAAATATTTTATTTATTTTTAAAACTCACTTGATCATATATAAAAATACAAAGTCAAACAATCTTTTATCAATCTTAAAAAAATAGGGTGATGATTAGAAATTCTATTTTTTAAGAAAAAATAACTTGTTTTTAATTTTATTAAAAAATTAAGTTATTTTATTGATTTGATGACCTTGTTTAGACCTTAAATTTATGAAATAATTTGTCAAATCAGATTTTACAATTAAAATTAAAATTTCAACTGTGTTAAGATTTATTGGGTAAAAGGGATAATAATTTCAAATAAATAACTTATATAAAGAAAATACGTGAGGGTTAATTAAGATAATTAGAGATCGTTTTTGAGAATTTGGCAAGAATTGAGTTTTATTGTATGCATTACAGAAATATAAAAATTTGAGAGTTTTTTTTAAATTGTTTTTTTTAATATTTTTAAATTATTTTAATATATTAATATTAAAAATAAATTTTTAAATTAAAAAATATTTTAAAAATCAATTGAAACTCGCGAGTTGAAAGCAAGACAGGTGGTGGTTGTTGAGCAGAGGTGTTAAAGTTTTATATGGTGACGTGGCAGCATTTGAATGCGAGAGGTACACAAAACCAGGTGGGTAGGTGACACAATGGCACCGAAGGTAAAACACGAGGAAAGAGGTTTTTCAAACACAACAGAATTGTTGGCTCATATTTATTAATGGTTTATTACTGCGTTTTTAACTAAAAATGAAAATAAAAACAAATTTAATCTCTTACATTTCTAAAAAGAAAAAAATAGTGTTGTTGATGTCTTTTTTTTATTTGAAAAATAACAGAAAAACTATTAAAGGAAACTATAGAGAATTTCTAAATTGTGCTTTCTAAACTTATTAGTATGAATTTAAAAACCGAAAATCTAGTTTTTTTTAGATAGAGAAATATTGTACAGTGGAGAAGATAGAAAAACAAGGCTAGCTCCCTCTGTGAAAATAAATGTGAAAATCATTTGAATACCATGAAAAGCTATTACCGGGCTTGAACCCAGGTGGACCTGGGCTCTTAATTCACCACAGATTTGGAGCCCAGCATCAACAAGGCTTCAACTTTGCTCAGTAATGCCCAGGCCAGGTCTGATCAGTTTTCAGAAGCTGGGAGGTTTGGACCGGGCTTTCTGTAGCCCTGATCAGTTTTCTCAGGCTATTATTATATAATCTCCCTACATAAATTACAGTTTACCTTGAGAAAACAAATAAAAAACGTAAATTTAGAGTTCCTTTCATGAAGAGAGAACTTGATAACATATCATTAGGAACTTTAACCAGCTTTGTGGTCAACTCGAGATTTAATTAAGATTAAATTTTTAAAAAATTAGATGGAACTTGACTTAATTAAAACTTGATTTAATTTCTTTTTTAAATGATGTTATTTTGATTGAATCATATTTAATATTAAAAAATATATTTTCTTCTATGTAACATTTAAGTGTATATATCCTAATTTGGGCTGAAAACAAGCGTTTGCATTGGAAATTATAGTCAATGATGATAGTAAACGAGGGGTGTATTTGCGAGATCAATATATCAGTTAAATCCTACACTCAATTTAAAGACATTAGCAAGCTCACAGCATGCGATTTCCTCTGATCAGAAAGCTTACAAGAAGTCAGGGAAAGGTTCAAGGCTTTGGAAATCATCAATATTTAGGAGTCTATGTTCAATTAAAAGCAGAGGTTGATCATGGTTCTGTGCTAATTAATTAGTTTAGATGGTAATGTCATTTTAGATAAATGGCTCGAAATCTAAATCTAAATTACTGATATCACTATCTAATTATATATTAAGATATTATTTTGGCGCAAGCTCGAACCTTTACATTTGGATTAGTGATATGATTCTCATGATAATAATGTTTAATGGATTAACCCAAGTTAACTCGAGTTGTTTTTTATATCTTGTATTTAATTGATGTTTTTTTAATTTTATAATTCAATATTGGGTCAGTTGGAAATTGAGCTTCATAATTTATTTTGATTTACTTTTTATAAGAATATCTTGGTCTTAAGATCAAGATTACAGGTTTTGGCATTTTAACCCTAATTAAATCATGTTGTTTTTATTATTTTCTTACCAAAAGGTTATATTGGTCTCACTACCTAGGTCACGAGTCCTTCAACATTATACTTTCTTTTATTGGATTGTCCCTACCTCTTAACTCAGGTTGTGGATTAACCTAATTGACTCATTTTTTTAATTGATTTTTTTTATTTCATCAATTAATATTGTTTTTAATTGGGAATTAAGTTTTATAATTTGTTTTGATTTATTTTTCATCAAGTTATCATGGTCTCATTACTCGGTAATAATGCTTAACGATTAACTTGGCTTATTTTTTTTAATTAAGATTTTTAGAATTTTCATCGTTCAATATTAGATCCGACATGGACGATTGAGAATCAAGTTTTATAATTTGTTTTGACTCTTTTTATGAGGTTATTTTAGTCTCAAGATCAAAGTCGTGGATTTGACAGGTTAACCCGGGTTAAATCAATTCTTTTTTTTATTTTTTTCTATAAGGTTATCTAAGTCTAATAGTCCGAATCATGGGTTTGGTGAATTGACTCGGGTTGTTTTTTATGTTTATTTTTTAGTTGATTTTTTTAATCTCTTCCTTCAATATTAGGCTGGTTAGGGATTGAAATTTGTAATTTGTAATTTGTTTCGATTTGCTTTTCATGAGGTTATCTCTGTCTTATGATCCAGGTTGCAAGTTTGAAATGTTAACCCGGGTTGTTTTTTTAAGTCCTTTTTTAATTGATTTTTTTTAATTTCATCATTTAATATTGGATTGATTGAGAATTAAGCTTTCTATATGATTATTATAGTCTCATAACTCGGCTCATGAATTTGAAACGTTAACCCAAATTGTCCAAGGTCAATCCAATATTTTGTTATTTTATTATTAAAAAAAATATCATCTTGAAATTTTGTTTAGTCAAAATTTATTTTAACATGTTTTACCAGGTAAACTCTAACATTTTTTATTTTTTTTCTACTGAAATAAATTAGTAATATTTAAATATTTTTTTATATTCAATTTTTTTTTTTGACCTAACTAACAGCACAGCAGAGTCACTCATCTAGTTTATATCGACACGAAGAGACATTTTTTCTACCCAACAGTCTTAGCCCTCGATTCCACAATTCCACGATAGTAATTAGTCGCTATCTAATCGATGGTGTTTTTCTAATCACCAACTATACAATTTAGCCACATCTTCTATGAAGTAGCTATCATTGAACGCATCTGCCTAGCCTCATCTGTTTCAACTGACGAGACTTGAGCATTGTTTTAAACCTCAGTTTTTGACGTAGATGGTTCAGTCAATGCTATAAAAATAACAGAAGAACTGTGCTTGAAAGTTAATGGAAGCTGGATGGATAATTAAGAAGAAAATTGTAAAGAAGCGGGCAAGAAAAATGATTCTTCTTCCTTTGAGAGCTCTCAGAGCTCGAATGAGGAGGTTCCTAGTGCTATATATGGAAGATTGTGTTAGATTAGAACGTGATGATGAACCTGGGAATGCAAGTTTGGAAAGTGTTGGGTGTGTCGAGGATAGTAAAGATGTATCCTGTGAAGGCCCTGGGGATGTTGAACTCACCAATCCAGTGTCATGTGTTAATCAAATTAAGCAATGAGAATAGAAACCATGTTGTCCAGCTTATTTCACCGATGTGCAGGAACATGAGGAGATGTTGCAGAGCTAGCCTGAGGAGATTAAGTATATGGAGAATATAAAGAAAGAAAGGAAGACTAGTTAAAAGGAAAAAGAAATTGAGGGTGTCTATCTTTGAGTGCTATGTTTGGTACGAGATAAAGATGGCATGGGAGAAGAACTCAACTCGGATTCGAGGCAGACACAACAATTCTTCAAGAGTAGTAGAGATAGGAGGCCATCAATTGCTGGAATATTGGAAGGGCTATATATCTTGAAGCAAGATGATAAAAATCTATTGATTTTTGAATCACTACAGAAGATCTTAGAAAAGGAAAGAATGGGTTGAGAAGGGAAGTTAGAGCTGACTCTAAGTTCTTACAAGGTTACAGGGGAGATTTATATGGACTTGCTCTGTGCAAAGGATATGGTCAAAGCATTACTGTTCTTCAACATGACTAAGCATTAGCTGCAATTTCTTTTTGTGGTTTGATGTTACTATCTTGCCCGGGGGTCTGGCTTGAATTGGTTGTTGTTGTGGCTGATTTTAGGGTTGTTATGTGGTGGTTTGTTCCAAGTGTCGAGGGTTGATTTCAAGCTGGGAAGCCATGGTTGATTCTGGGTAGTGGCAAGGAGCAGCACTCTAGTTCCACACCATATCATTCAATCTCATTTCAAATGGAGAAGAAGCAAGAACAAAGAAGGATTAAAAAAAATAATTAAAACAACCTCTTTTAGATCTAATTTCAAATGCATTATAGACTTAAAAATAAAATTCGTACTTACATAGTCGCAATTATTTTTCCAGGGTTGGCCCCATTGGCCGTAAATTTAAACCACACATGTTTTCTCTCGTTCCCTGCCATTAAAGCAATGTCATCATACACATGTGGGCACCTTGACCTTGAGCATTGCATAATTGTTATAGCCTTTGCACTTTTTGATCATGATTTGATTTCGGTGCTGGATTTCTTTCCCTGTCCTCTCTAGAATGCACTTTTGGGCTTCTGAGATCGTCAGCAAGATTATGATAATGATGCAGAGGAAAAGGGCAGCCACTTGAAATTAAAAGTTAAAAAGTACGTGATTCTTTGCATGATGGAGATAATGCAATATGGCATACATTTTCTTCCTTTTCATTTGCTTTTGTCGGACACACCTCTATCCTTGTCAATATGACTATTTCTGGGTAATTATGAGTCTATGACAGCAAGTTCATATAAATGATATACTTCAAAACTCTCTCCATGAGTAATTACTAAATCGGAATATGATGTTTATATATCATATAAAAAAGTTTTTCATACATGGGATGTGCCATGTGTATCTTATATATCAAAGTATATATAATCATAATTAAAAAAATTAAAGGAATGAGAGAATGCCATACCTTTTAATTAAGAAAAAAAATACCAGTAGTAGTTTTTCGTGTTTCTGTGTGTATATCTAGCATTATTTAAATAATAATAATAATAATAAAACTGCATGTATACGCCTTGATAATACTCTTCGAGCCAAGCATTAATTTGGACTAGCTTATTCTTGCTCTTGTTACCAAGTAGTTCTTGCATGAGAAGAAGAGAGTACAATGTAGCCAAGGACAGCTTGCCGGCCGGAAAAGTAATGATATCCTTGAACTTCCAAAAACGGAGCTTTGCTCTTACCTGCTGCCGGCAAGTCATCCTTGGCTGAATCACACTCTCTACCTCTTCATGCAAGCCCCCAAGGCAAACATTCGTCCTCTCGATCTTTTCTTTATATATTTGGAATGCCCTTGTAAACTGAAAACACCGTGTATATTTATAGACCGGAAAGAAAATGCTGACGAAAATACATAGAGGTGGAGAATATATATAAAAAGCAAGTGACCATAGTGTTAGCCAAGGGACAGGGCTGCCTTTAAAGCACCGCCAGGAACATGTCAAATTGCTGAGTCCATCAAACACTGACTCAATTTGGTTACCAGAATGGATCCCACTTTTCTAGATATTTCGTGTCCCGCTTTCGAAAAGGAGTCAAGAAAGGCACGGAGTAGTAGTGGTATGACAGTGCAAGCCGCAGTGGTACGATCTGCTGCGTGGAGGAATAAAATATTTCATGTAGAGATATGATTCTGAAGAGTATATAGGCAAAGACTGGTATGTTCGTGCTTGCTCTACTGCGGTTCTGTATAAAAAAGAAATTATAAGAATATCAAGAATTTTTTATAATATTATTAAATGTAATAAAGTGATTTGATCTTGAAATTTAATAATTTATTTTCCTACTTAACTTGAGTTTCGAATTAAACTATGGTTGAAACTACTCCTAAGTTAATTATCTAATTTAATAGATTTTAAAATAACTTAGATGATTGATAAAAATATTACATAATATTTAAAAAAACTTGAAGATAATAATATTTGTTTTATATTGAGATGATATCATATTAGATCGATCTTGATGACCATGAAACCTAGATTAATTATGGACTTTAGCATGTTTAATAACTTTATTGTTTTTATAAATTATTATTTTTATAAATTATTATTTTTTTTAATTTTATGATAACATTAGATACTTTCAAAATCGATCATCAACCCACTAAACAATTAAAAAAATTAAAGGACCATAAACTAAAAAAAAAACTTATCAAGTTTGATGTGTAAACCCACTAAACCTGTTAATTAGGTAGCCTGGGTTAACACATCAAACCCGCAAACAAGGTAATAAACTTTATTGGGGTTAATAACTTGCTTTTTTTATATAAATTATTGTTTTTTTTAACTATATGACAACAAAAATAGACGATCGCAAAATCGAGCGTGAAACCAATATTGAGATTTTTTTCAAGATTATGATAACCTTATAGAAATCAAAGCAAAACAAAATAAATTATAAAACTCGATTCTCAATCAGTCCAATATCAAATAATGAAATTGAAAAAAAATGAATTTATAAAAAAAACAAAGAAAATTTAAACTCGTCATACCCTTCAATGGGCCATGAACTTTCTAAAATTTAATAAAATGTTTTTTTTCCGAAACTTTTTTTTAACTATATGATAAAAATAAAAATAGACAATCAGATAATCAAGTTCAATTAGAAAAAAAAAATACCTTGCTAGACCCACAAACCAAGACAACCAAGGTTACCTCACCAAATTGCCAAATCACGTCATTGACACCACAAAGTTTATTAACCTAGTTTTTTTTAAATTATTTTTTATTTAACTAAACTTTTTTAAAAAAAGACCATTTTACGATGTTGAAATATTTTTCTTATATTAACTCGATGCTAAGATAAATCACTATTTTTTTGATACTGCAATCACTATTTAAAAGACAAGTTAAAATAAATCATTAACTTTAAACCCCATAAACATATCATATAAAAACTAAATTAAAAAAAAATCAATTGCTAAAGGGAAAAAAGGGTGAAAATGCAACCAAAAAAAGGTTGATGTGTGGTACAGTGTTTTCTCCATATTAAAAAAAAATAAAGCAAAATACTATTCTAATTAATAATGATTTATGAGAAGAGATATAGTAAAACTCCTTTCTCTTTTAGTTTATAGTTAATATATATAAGTAAAGCCATGTGATTGTCAAATTGTGTTTAGGATAGTGAAAAAAATTAATTTTCAAAGTGTTTTTCGATTGGAAATATATTAAAATAATTTTTTTTTTCTTTTGAAAAATTATTTTTGACAACAGCCAATGAAGTCAGTTATGATATTAAATATCACAGTCCGGCTCAACCTGCCAAATATTGTACGTTTTGAGCCTTACTATCATCACAGATTTGTTTTTGATGGCCCCTCATAGCCCTAAAACACATCTGACAAGTTAGTAACCAGCACTACTAATATAATCAACTACCAAATCCTCACATGTCGATGTAGGATCTTATACTAACATATCAAAACCATCTAAAAACAAATAAAAAAAAGATTTGAAGAAAAAATCTTTCTTAAAAATTAGCAAAAAGATAGTTTATTCGTTGCACTAAACATGCTTTTAGTCTCAAAAGAGTACTAATCTCTCTTTTGATTAAAAATAAAAAATAGCTAGCTTATCTAATACATCGATTTTTTCATTGATTAAACAAAAGTATAGAAATTATAATTTTTTAACTAAAAAAAAAAGAAGTGTTGGGGTGAATTTTAAAATGAGTAAACATAGAAGGAATAAAGAGAAAATATGATATTTTTAAATGGGCAAACTGTTTAACTATTATGAAAAAAAACTCAAGTTCAAGGGTTAAATAGAGGTTTTTTTTTAAGACTTCGGGGATGCAATAATCCCTCTCGAAGAAAGGGTAGCTCTGCTCTGAATATGAAAAACAAAGGTTGCATGTCGCAAATCCTCATCATCCTTGCAAATCAAGCATATTGAGTCTCACTCGCTCTTCTGCGCACACAGGATTTGTATACACAGCTAACATTTAGAAATTACATAGTCGTAGATGTCCTTGACAAATCTCACGAAACACACACACACACACGATATATATCTATAAAATTGCCGGAAATATTGACCAACTTGAAGGTAGGACTAGAGTAAATGGAGTTAATTAACCACTGTGGCTTGACGATGATAAATATGAGGCTGAAGGCAAGTAAAGGACACAAAATGGCGAACAACTTGCAAGGGTATGATCAGAGGAAGGGGAATATAGCTGTCGACATGTAAAAGGTCGTAGCCGTAACATGCACCAAGCTGCATCCCATGATGTATTTGCTGTCATTTTGTTCCTCATTGGCAAAGCATCCTCGATCTTCTTCAGATCTCCATGTTTCATGTCTTGTGATTGCCAAAGGGTTAACGTCTTTTCCTAATTAACAGTCCGCCGCTTCCATGGATTCGGCCACATGCACGTTCAAAGAGAAAGTAAAGCCAAATCTCTAGTTATCTTCATCATCATATGCCCGCTACAGTATATGGGCTAATACCTAGCATTATTGTGCAATATTTCCTCCTAGCTAGCCTAGGTGAACGATAATTTGGACCCATCCGAAGCAAGATACATGCACCCTAGCACATGATTTCCAGGAACGAGTGTCTAGTAAATATGGTTTCTTACCTGGATAACTAGGATTTTGATGTGTTCAAGGGAATGGCCAAGTAGTTGCTATTCATTTTGAGATTTCTTTCGTGCTTAAATTTAGAATTTTTTTTCTTAGATTAATATTGATGCTTGAACAGTTTGCGTGCACCTCGATTAATTTAATGATTCTAAAGTTACCAATCATTTAAATTTTCAATAAACTTAAGATTTGTAAAACTCAAAATAGTAATTTTTAAAAATCAAATTCAAAACCATTCTTAATTTAAAAAATTAATTAAGGATGCAGTGGGATTTAGAAGGAGGGACATAGCACGTATCTCCATGTTGTGCAGGACCCATCAAGCCCTTGTTGAATAAAAAGATAAACTAGAAATTTAATTAGAAAGACAACATTTTCACATGCTATTGATAATTACATTAGACGTTGAAATTTGAGTTCTGAGGCTGGTAAGCGTGCAAAAACCACTCATACAAGTGTGCAAAGACCACTGATCATGCACTTGAGGTCTTGGTTTAGTGGTGATAGGGGTTTTTTTTTTTTTTCACCTGAGTTCGAACCTTACTATGCACGCCTGTGATTCTTGTTGTGCCTTACATGTTTATTGGGTTTGCAGGATATTTAGTGGGCTGTGAGATTAGTCGTAATGCGCGCAAGCTGGCCTAGACATCCACATAAATAAAAAAAAAGAGACCACTGATCATAAACAAAATTCCTTTATGTATTTTCTTGAATTAAATATAAATTAATAAAGTTGATTTAATTAAAAAATAAATTTCTTTTTTAAAACGAAAATTTAACAAATACCAAAACAACAACATAAAGCATCTCTTGTTATTTTTTTTTAAAGGATAAATTTTATAGAAAAAAATAACAAAAAGATATTAGATAATGAAATATATATAAAAAAAGAGCTTGGAAAAAAAATTAAAATAAATCTGAGTAAACCTTGTAAATTTAAATTAAATTCTCAAATCTACAATCTATTAATCCGTTAAACTTTAAGAAAAAGCATGAAGAATCATGTAAATAGCTTACAAGAACATAACAGTCCAGACAAAAAGGAAGATTGATTAACTTCCGGTACATTAAATACAATAATTTAGTCTCGTTGCTCTGTTCTGTATGCACTTTCCTCGGCTAGTCAACACAATCGTTTTTATTAAAACACCGTTATTTCATTCTTAATGATAAAAAAAAAAAAAGTTATTGGTTTTAATTCAACGGGTTTAGTGGAATTAATAAAATTACTGAAATACTAATCACATTAATTGCATAGTTATAAAATTTATTTAAGGATCACTCCAAGACAAGATATAAGTTTTGAGCTGGAAGAGTAACATGGATCCATCTATTGGTTAATTAATTTTTTAAAAGAAAAACAGTATCAAAACAATATTGTTTTTTCAACCTATATTTTAATAAGGTTTTACCTCACATTAATTGGTTACGAGTCAACTTGAATTTTTATTAAGATCAATTTTTTACCTTATTTTTTTTCAATCCAAAATAATCCAGGCTCTATGACAATCAAATCCTAAATTTATATATTTAACCAATTCAAATTTTATAACTATGATTAATTAGATTTTACAAAACTAATTTCTTGTCTATTTCAACTAAAAACCCATTCCAATTGATTGCAAATTTTCTAAGCAAGGTTGGCTTGGGTTTAACCATTTACCAAATGTAAAAGGAAAACTTCAAAAAGAAACTATAAGCAATTATAATGTAGCTGAATCATTACTAGAAAATTAATAAATACAAATGAAAATACTGATGGCACATTTTCATCGGTTAATTTCCGACGGATTTTACCAATAAAAATATTTCTTAGGTATATACCAAGGGAATTATAATGGGAAAAAAATAATTAAAACAAAGCAAAAAAAAAATAATGACATGTTGTTTATACCAATGGAATTACCGACGGAATAAAGTTCGTCGATAAAATCGTTGGTAAACTATTAACATTGTTCACCATGCCAATTACAAAGGGAATCACCAACGGAAAATTCTGTTGGTATTTTCTAGAGAGCTCTGGAATTGTTCACTTTCCAATTGCACTATTAATTATTGTTCTTTACAGACAAAATCACCGATGAATTGAAAAAACACCAGTGTTATTTGGTGGTTTTCTAAAAATTTTTGATTAAATTAAAATTTTAAATTAAATATTAGAGACAAAATCACCGACGGATTGAAAGTCGTCGGTGATATTTGGTGGTTTCTGAATTTTTTTTATTAAATTAAATATTATAGACGGAATCACCGACGGAATGATTAAAAATATTAATATTTAATTATTTGTTGGTAAAACGGCCCAATAAAAAGCGTAGAATCTTTAATTTCACAATAGACGGGGCTCTTTTGTTTTTCTTCTTCTTCCTTTTCTTCCTCCTCCCCGTATGTAAAAAACATCAATATCAATTTTTTTCTCTTCTCTTCTCTCCTTAACTCCTCCTATTCTCCTCCGTGCTCAGGTATGTCTTCTTCTCCTTGCTTCTTTTTTCTTCTCAGTTTTTTTTAATTAATATACTTTACGAATTTCTTTTTTTTTTCTCTTCTTAGTTTCACTTGCAACTACATTAGGGTAAGATTTTTTTTCTTCTTTTTTTTTTGTTTTTTTCACTATATTTGTTTTTTAATTGTTTTTTTTCTTAATAATTGTATGAATGTTGTTGCAGGATTTTTTTTTTCATATGAGATCAATTTTTAGTTGATTTATTTATAGGATTTTTAAATTTTTAGCAATTGCAACTTCATTTTTTTCATATGAATTTTTTTTAGTTGAATTTATTTTTTCGTGTTATTTATTTGTTATAAATTTGTTTGAGTTAATTTTCTTCTTCTTCTTCTTTTCAAGCATTTTGAGTATTATAAAGTGTTGATTTATATTAATTTAATTATTTTATAGTTTTGTAAAGTAGATTTTTTAAAATATTTTTAAATAATTACTGACGGAATTACATATGGTATTTTTCCGAGGGAAATACTGATGGAATGAAGCGAATGTTCATGCACCTTTTTCATCAGTAAATCCATCGATAATAATATTTTTTTATTTCCAACAAATTTACCAATGGACAAAAAATTACCGACGAAAGATTCAACAACAGAGCATTTATGTCAGTGATTTCGTTGGTAAATTAATTACCAACAGAATGATAGTACAAATACCAACAGAAAATTCCATCGATAAATATAAAGATTGTGATAGTGAACTAGCGATTACACTAGCAACATATAAGCCCCCATGAGACCTACATTAAAGGAAAAACTAAAAAGCATTGGGATTTTTGCTCATATGCATCAATTCCATTGCTATAGGCCTTTTATTTTTTTATTTCTAATTTCTAATTTGAGAGAATAAAAAGAAAGTTGTCAAATTATAGTGATAGAAAGACAAAATCATTATTAATGCCAACTCTGATAATAAAAATTATTATTTTTAATATTAATAAGTTTCATTTGATAATGAGAATTTTATTGGAGTGTTTTTTGACACTCTCATCGCTAAAGATAACAAATTTGAGCTCGAAAAGTTTTTTGAATTTTGAGTTTTTGTCTAATTTCAAGGTTGTATTTAAGGTTAAAAAAGGGTTTATCAATATCTCTATTGCATTTTCTAGATGTTTTAGATTAAAAATTTATTAAAAAATAATTTTTTGGGCACAAAATACTCATAGCCTTTTTGTCGCTGAAAATTGAGCTAACAAATGACGAGCAATATTGTTTTATTAAAAATAAAGAGTGAACAAAGCATCATCCACCTTTTATTATTAAAAAGATATTAAGAGGTCGGGCGCACAGGTCATGCCTTTTTTTATGGGCCATATGCGCCCACACACGACTGACTTCCTTTTTTTTCCTTTTTTTTTTGGTTCCTTTCCGTACATTTTACACTTTGATCAATTCAAGTAGATTACCTAAAAAATAGTTTCTATTTATTTATTGAACACAATTGGAATTCTTTTTTTTATGAAATCATATCTTTTTTTTTTCATTTGAAAAAAATTATGTTGTTCTTTATTTTTCCAATCCACTGTGCTTATCCTTGAAAAAAAAAACAATTTGGTTATTTGATACAAAAAGGAGTCATATGCACATGATTCTATGATTAAATAAAGAATAATTTTAGAGATAAAAAATTATTAAATTTGATAGGGTGCGGGATCATGGGATTGACAGGTTATTCCAAGTTCACTCAAGTTTTTTTTTTTTAATTATTTGGGTATTTTTATTTATGTTTATTCCTTCAGAATTAGGTTAATTGAGAATTGAACATTGTAATTTTTTTTTATTTATGATTCATAGAGTTACTACGGTCTCCTAACCTTGGTTATGAGTTTAGTTGGTCAAACTAGATTAACTTGTGTTGATTCAATACATTGTTGTCTCAAATATATTGGCATCTTATTATTTAAAAAATATCATTCAACATGTGTTATATTTTGAATTCTTGATTAAAAATCAATATGTCACCGTTTTAATATCTAGAAAAAAAATATGTTGTCTTGAAATTTTCTTAGTCAAGCCATGTTTTTTAGCTGTTTTTCTTTATTTCTTTAGAATTAACAAGTAGACGATCATATAAGGTTAACTCCTCTCTCGTAATTTCATTTTAAACTTCGGCTAAACATAAAATCGAGCAAGAGGATTTCAAAGGTAACAAGCAGATTCTAGTTTGATTATACTTGCAAAGAGTGCTTTTTGACAATGTGTTTGTATTGTGTTTTTAAATATTATTGCATTAAAATTATTGTTTTTTAATTGAAAATTGATTTAGAAACAAATTTTAAGATTTTTTTTTATTTTTTAAGAGCAGGCTATGTTTAACATTGCGGTTCAATCATGTTTTTGAAAATTTTTAGATTTTTTTAGCTTCAAAATAATTTTTTATATTTTTAGATTGTTATAATATGTTTATATTAAAAATAAATTTTAAAAAATAAAAAATCATTTTAATATATTTTCAAATAAAAAATATTTTAAAAAATAATTTCTGCATTTCTAAAAAAATTATCATATATATATATATATATATATATATATATATATATATTAAAAAAAAATGAGGGCGACCCCTGACATATCACATGCCACCTATCTAGTAAATCTAGTAACGTAGGAGACCTGAGCTTGTAGACTAGACCGATGACAAATCAGTAAGTTGGCCCAATCAAAAATTGATGGACGCTCGCTTTTCGGTGCCCCAGCACGGGTTGGGTTGGAATATGCAGAGGTCTTTGAAACTTGTCGATGGATTATACTTCAAAAAATTTAAGTTTTTGTGTTTTTACTCTTACTAACTAATTTATTAACGCTAAGCTCTCGTTAGAAAGAAGGCTTTAATATAAGTATATTTTTTAATATTAAGAGATTTGTTAAATAAAAAACTAAAAGATAATATTTGTGTTTAACATAATGAATAAAATATATATAAATTCTAATTAAAGATTAAAATGAAAAGTTAGTTTTTCTAGCAAATGATATAAATGTAAATATTTTACCCAAGCTACCTATTTATTTTATACATATGTTTTTTTTTGTTATAATTAGCATCACTTATTTCATAAAAAGTAATTAGCATATTTTGCTAACTAATTTATTTTTATTTTAATCATTTGATTTAATTATCTTTAATAACCACTACACCATTAAACAGTTTTACTGTCGGATTAATTCTGTCGGTGTAAGACACAATTAGTTAGGAAAATTTTTATCGACAGCATCACCGACGGAATACTTCTGTCGAAATATTGATCATCAGTAATTTTCATTTCTGTTGCTACATCTGTCGGAAAAAAAATACCGACAGTCTTACAAATGGACAAAGTGTGCCAAAAAAATTCACGTTAGAACTTTACCGATGGACTTATTCTGTTTGTATTTCGACCGGTAAATCACTGACGGCCAGTTCGTTGGTGATTGTGGCATGGATAGTAAATATTTCAGAACTCTATGTAAAATACTGACAGATACAGTCTGTTGGTATTGTCAATGGTAAAAACCGACGGAATAATATTGTCGGTGATTATGGCAGTAAATTTTTTTCAACTCTCTGTCTAATATCGTCGGACTTGTTCCGTCTGTAAGGTCGTTAGTATTTATTTAAAAATATTTTTTTAAAATTATTTAGAATAAATATTTTTTTTAAAAAAATATTGTATTGATTAATAGTAAAAAAAAACTAATTAACCAAATAAAATTGTATTAAACATTAAAAATATAAAAATAATGTTAAATAATATCCATCCAAATATTCATTAAAAATTTAATGTGTTTCAAAAACAAAATTAAACTAGAATAACGGCGGAGCTGGAGGAGGAGGTTGGTTGTTACCGGGACCGTACGACTAAAAAGGGGCTGCATATGTATCATCACTCATCCTTGATCTAATGTCCATGATCATTTGACGGAGCTGTTCATAATCCGTTAAGAGTCGTTCATATTGTTTTTTCAAAGCCATGAACTCCTCAAACTGGGTGCTCGATACTGATGGAGAGCTCCCAACGGTTGAGAAACTAAAGGCTGCCCGTAATTTTTTCACTCCGCACGTGCGTCTCGACAAACAGCTCCATTGGGTTCGGCTCACGTCCAAGAGACGTAACTTGTAAGATAAAAATGTTGCAAGTTAAACATATTTATAAGCAACAACAAATTAATTAATGATATATTTCATTTAAATTAATATTACCATCTGCTTCGCATGTGCACTAAACGGAACGGAGTCGCTGGTGTGAGTGGTCACTGAACCATGAATTTGTCGGTTCTAGTTGTCGGCACTGGACTGTGAGCGTCATGCGAACCGATCAGACGTCACGTGCTCAATATATTGCGTCCATATATCCCCCGAGATGAATGGCGGTTTGAATTCCCGCCAAACCGCCACCTCATTCCAACATTCTAGACCGTTATTCCAGCATAAAATTTCTCTTTAAGCTTGTTCCCTTAAGATAAAATGCTTTTTGTCCATTCCATAATTTTGTCATAACTGGCCTCACTTAACTCGTGATCAGACTTGATGGTGAACACATGTGCTACGACCGATAATTTACTGTGGTTCGTGTACCCATCCCATAATGGTTCGTCAGAATCTTTCAACAGATCAAAAAACCTTACTGCATCTACATTACGTTCTTCTTCTACGATTGGACATTGACTAACATTACCTTGATTCATTCTCATTGTATCCATAATCATATTCTTGTAAGGATTACTATTGTCATTTACAACTTCATGTACGTTGTTAGCACTAGAAGTGGCCCAACCACCCTCTCTACCGTGCTCTCATTAGGAACAAATAGTTCTCCGTGTGCATACCAACACAGGTAATCCTCCATGAACCCTTTGGTTAGAAGATGCATCGTTACAACATCTGGATGCAAAAATTTTTTATTTTTACACTTCCTGCATGGACATCTAATACCGCCATCAGTAAAATTCCTCGGAATAGATGTTGCGAAATTAATAAAACCCTGAACCCCATTACAATAATTCATCCTCCGCAATCCTTGAGGTGAGTCTCGATACATCCATGAACGATCATCCATGACTTCTATCGAACCTCTATAAAATTATGATGACAACATGTATTAATTAACTATGTTACGTAAAATTTTTTGCAAAAATATTGGTTTGCCCCGACATTATCCAACAAACTAAAAAAACATTTATGTTAAATATTCATTATCAATTATCAATTATCAACGTCCATACATATATAAATTTACGGAAATCACAACTCCGCAATAAAATTGATAACAATTAAAACGGACCCATTAAATAAGCTACTATTTATTTCATCACAACACATCTAATTCGGTGTAATTTAAACAAAGTTTCAACAATTTACAAACTATAACAACTACAAAATTATGCATTCATACTACAAGTTTCTTTGACAAATAACAATAAAACAAGTACATACATTAACAAAATACATATACTAAAAAAAACAATAAAAAATAATAAAATTGACATTTAAATGTTAAAATTAAAAAGGATAGATTTACTTATAAAAAAATGATAAAATCTACAATAAATCGGAGAACGGATATTGTGACCACATACAAAAGGATAAGAAAGCTGGTGCTTGTGTTGAGAAGAAAGAGATATTTTTAGGAGGGTGGGTGGTTGTTTGTAGTTTGGGAGGGAGAGTTAGGATGGGGAAGAAGAAGGAGAAATAGAGGAGGAGAGAGTCGACAGAGTGTGGATATATTGGCTTTTACCGATGGAATCACTGACAAACAAGTTTTGTCAGTATACCTGTCGGTAATTCTGACGATGAATGGGCCAAGTCACTGTACGGAGATCTCGGTTTGAATCCGTTGGTCATTCCGTCGGTACAATCATCTGAAAAAATTTCTATGTCATCAAACTGTTTTTTTTCTTTCAAAATTCTATATATCTTGTCGGCTATTTGATCAGTAGATACCGATGAAATTATTCCATCGGTATCTACCAACCGAATAACAACTGGAATCTATACCATCAATAATTATTACCGACAGAAAAAATTTATCAGTATGCATCGATAAAATTAGAAACGAAATTATATTTGTCAATAAAAATTACCAACAAAATAATTATTTAAAAAAACACCTTTTGAGCAAACAAAATATCTAAATCTTTAAAAAAAACCTAACGTCAACAAATACGTTGTCAGAAGGTGGAATCAAAATTTCAACAACACGGGTTTGTCTCATCCAGATTCCTTTAATTTGTAAACGACATCTACTGACGGTCGTTTCGAAGAATTTTCGCGCATTCCTCCATCACTTTCCTCTCTTTCTCTCCCCGAGTGTCATGCTCTCTGTTCAAACTTCTCTTCCTGTAACTTCAGGTAGGTTCTCTCTCTCTTTTAAATTCTCAAATTTTGAACCTAGATTTTGTGTTTTTAATCACTATTATCTTACTGATACTTAAAGACTACTGTTGTGATCAGGTATCTTTTGACTTTTTTTGTTCAATTTGATTGTAATTTGCCTTTAATTTTACAATTTCTAGCAATTAGAGTGTAAAATTACAATTTGATATAAAAAATTTGATTTTTTTAGTAATAATTCGAACAATTATTAATTAGTTTGTGAAGAAATAAGGCTATGTCTATGTGGTATTGGTAGGCTGGAAGATTTTTATATTTTATTGTAATCATGCATTCTCAAAAAATAAAAAATGAAAAAGAATATTAGGATTTGATTCTGTGATGTTTTTTCAGGTACGCTGCAGGGAGTTGGTTGGACTAAGTAGTGAAAGAGGCGGGGAGGGAAATTTTAGCTGCTATTAGCTATATATATATATATATTTTGTGTGTTAGAGATGGGGTGGGGAAACATTTACCGGAGACGTGCGAAAGTATTTACATTGGCCATGATAATTTACATCGATTATAAGGTACGGATCGGCTGTATTGAAAATCTGATTATGAGTTATTTATTTAGAGTGATGCTTATTGCTTATGCTGATTGTGGTGGTTGTCTTTTTTTATACTGAAGACTTTACAGAAAAGAGAGAAATTCATGAAGAAACCGAAAAGTGATGCGTTGTGGAAGAAGGCCCACGAGCGGAATGCTAAGCGTGTTTTTAATTTGATGGTAGAGTTGGAGGGTTTGTGGGTGAAACTTGGACAGTATATGTCCTCACGTGCTGATGTGCTTCCTTCTGCTTTCATTTCAAATCTCAAGCAGTTGCAGGACTCTCTCCCTCCTCGTCCGTTTGAAGAGGTTTTGTTTTAGTCGTTTTCTAATAGATTTGGAAGTCTTCACGTGATTCAATGTGAATTTGTTGACCTGATGTTTCTGATTAGTTTTTATCTCATAATGTTAGTTGTTTATTTTCGAGCCATGTTTCTCATTAATTTTTGTTTGCACAGGTTTGTCACACTATAGAGAAAGAACTAGGGAAATCCACGAAGGAGCTTTTCTTGGATTTTGATGAAAATCCTCTGGCCACAGCATCGGTAAGATCCATAGACTAGATGTTTGTGCTAGGAAGTTAGTGCAGATGCTCATTTAGGATTGAAATTTTGATTTTCTTGTTCTCACAAGGTGTGTACATTTTGGAATAATCTTGTTGTTCTCATGTTATATTCTATGCAGATTGCACAAGTCCATCGTGCGACATTAATTGATGGGCAGAAGGTGGTTGTTAAAGTTCAACATGAAGACATCAAGAAAATCATATTGGAGGTTTGGAAACTCTTTGGAGTTTGGCTTTTGAGATGCTGCATCGGAAAGCAAATGTTTCAGTCCTTATGGTTATTTTGCATGCCTTTTTTTTTTTTTGCAGGATTTAAAGGATGCAAAATCCATTGTTGACTGGATAGCATGGGCAGAACTGCAGTATAACTTCAGCCCTATGATTGATGAATGGTGCAAAGAAGCTCCACAAGAACTCGACTTCAACCACGAAGCAGGTAAACTTTGTCTTTTGCAATATTTCTGTCGATGAAATTCTGTCCACATCACAAAATTGCTATTTTCTTTTCGTTTACAACCAATAGATAATAAATGTGAGTTCTGGATGGGTCTGGATTAGGTTATTGGGATTCATATCAGGAGCTTGAAATAAGGATAATGGAATCCAATCATTGGGACAGTTAAATCTGATCATGTTTAGAATCCATACCAAGTGCAGCATCTTAATTTTTTATTGAATCAATGAAGTGAATGGGATGATAGCTGTGTGGTGTCAGCAGTGAGGATAATTGATGGTGGTGGAGGCAAGGTTGGCAGTTGTGGTGATCGTATTTGGATTTTAGTGGAGGCAACAGCTTGACTTGATGGATATGGTGCTATGAGGATGGTGGCAGCAGCAATGATGGTGGCAATGTGAGCGTAACCTTAATGACAGTGGTCAAGGCAGTGTGGTACTATATTGGTAGCAGTGCAATGGCAGCGGCATGGTTCTAGTGGTGATTTGGTGGCAACTCATGTGAAGACTTTGGCATGGTGCTGTTAGTGCTAATGGAAGCATTAGCATTGGCGCTATGTTGCAGTGGTGAGCTTGGATGTTGTAGAGATGAAAGTGATGGTTGGCAACTGTGTATTCAGCCATTTCCTAGCATGTTCATGAAAGTGAAACTCCAACTCACTATACTGAATTCAGTGTAGGACATTCCCAATCTATTTATTAACACTGTGCAGAGACAATGCAAGGAATTTTAAATTCTTTAATCTCTTCCTCCATTTATATTCTCTTACTGTTTTTCTTATCAAGTACATCATTGTGTTTCTCTACTGTTCAGTGTACCTTTCTCTCTTACTGACTCTGATCTACTGTATTTGTAGAGAATACCAGAACCGTGTCTACAAATCTTGGCTGCACAAGCAAATATGATAGCAACAAGCCCATCAATCAAGTGGATGTTTTGATTCCAGAGGTTATTCAGGTATCATTTTGCTCTCATGTTTTGATATAACAAAGTTGCTTGCTCGAGTGCAGGTGCAAAAGGATGAAATCCTAAAAATATATCTTGTCGTAGGAATTTTATTAACATTTCTCACTGTCTGGAACAAATACTAAAGGACTCATTGCAGGCATCTTCGTTGACATTTCTGAACCCTGACAGTTAACTACCATTCTTACAAAAAGAATCATGTGGGAGAAAAATGAACATTTTTATGTCATTCTGAAGCCTGGGCAGAGTGGAGTGGAGGAAAATGAATTATTTAGTTATGACACCATCGTGAATGTCTATACCATATACCCAAGTAAAACACATGCACTTACCTATAATTACTTGATGCTAGTCTCTTCACATGTTTTTAACCTAATACAGATGGTTTCTATACATATTTTCAATGAGTGGATCTTAAGTAGTGAATTCCTTCTAACCTTAACTGCCTGGTGCCTTTTTTGCTATTCTTATGTTGATAATGATCCTTAATCTTTTCACTCTTTCTGACTGTGCATCATGTTCCTCTCATTAACAGTCGACAGAAAAAGTTCTAATTTTGGAATATATGGATGGAATTCGTTTGAATGACTTTGAATCCCTAGAAGCTTGTGGTGCTAACAACCAAAAGATTGTTGAAGAAATCACACGGGCCTTTGCCCATCAAATATATGTTGATGGGTTTTTTAATGGTGACCCTCATCCTGGTACACCTCTCTCTCTCTCTCAACTACTGCTCTAGTGTTTGCTTACCAATAGTATAAAAGGAAGAAAGAAAACAGAATCGCTGGCTGTTTCCTCAGACAAGGAAAGAAAAAGAGAACGCGTGTCCAAATTTTCTCTTGTTGATTTTTATATAACACCTGCGATGCGATATGCTTTCAGGGAGCTATTTCAATGAATGAAATTTGATTAGGGGTCTGAAATCGAAAATCAAAACATATATTCTTTCTCCCATCTCTTATGCACATTGCTCTACCCTTTCTTCTATCCTAATCTCCCTAATTGTGCCCTAAATCAGAATCAGTTTACTCTGTTGAATGCTTTTATATTGGTTGTGCTGCAGGTAATTTTCTGGTGAGCAAAGAACCTCCACATCGTCCAATTTTGCTTGACTTTGGGCTGACAAAGAGAATATCAAGCTCTATGAAACAATCACTAGCTAAAATGTTTCTTGCTACTGCTGAGGTTTGTGAAAATCTTCCTGTCAGTGTACTGTCAATAATGCATCATAATCATAGAGCATCTGTGTAACAGATCTGATGATTAATTGTGTTGAGCAATAAAATAATTTTTTTCTTGCATGGGAGCGTTTTCTGTGTCCTAGTTTAGCATACTGTTTACCCTGTCTCTCTGTCTCTGCCATCACAGCATACGCTTAACCCTTTGTTGCTGCTCCATATTTTGCTGAAATTTACTCAAAAGTGCACATTGGTCATTAAAATCAAATTACTGGTCAAGTATAGCTGAGCATGCTCCATTATTTTCATAATCTTTCACCACTGTTATGCATAAGATATGCCACTTCAACTGAGCACAATATTTTTGGTTTTGTCATCACTCCTATCTGTTTATATTTTTTTCTATTTTTGTTTAATTTTTCATTATAAAGTAAATACTATGCTTTCTCTTACAGGGGGACCATGTTGCTCTTTTGTCTTCCTTTTCTGAAATGGGACTTAAGCTGCGCCTGGACTTTCCTGAGCAGGCTATGGATTTTATCAGTGTCTTCTTCCGCACGTCAACATCTGCAAGTGAAGCTGCTGTAAGCATGCACTCCCTGCTTTTAGAGTTCTATTTTGATACCAGCGATTCCAATCTTTTACTGTGTTTCTGTAAAGGAATATGCCAAATCTTTGGGGGAGCGAAGAGCAAGAAACATGAAGGTGCTACAGGAATGAATCTCAGCCAAAAGGAAGTTAAACGATTTAATCCGGCAAGTCCTTCTATCACATTGTTCTACTTCTATCAATATTGGATGCTCGCATAGTATATCATGATGTCATGAGACCATTTGCCGAATCTGTTCTGCAAGAGTAAGTCTATCTTGAGGAATGTACCAATTTGTATAATGTCTTCGTTTATTGTTCTTCTCTATTTGAACTTGAAATTCAATTGCCAGGAAGATTGCTAAGGGGCCATCAGAAAATGCACAGTGGATCAATGACACCCCAGTTCATTCTAATGTGGAGGCAAAGCTGAGGCAGATTTAAGTTGAGTTAGGGAATGATGAAAAAATACTTGGAATCCAGGTCTGCATGGTTCCATTTTTTTCTGACAAAGTAGCATAAATGAGAATCTTAAGAATAACTTGTTAACAACTGTAAAACTAATCCCTTATTTATTTTATACTGGTTTTTATGCTTTTGACATGGAAAAAATAACTGCCTTGTTTTCCTTATATTTTGACTACTTTATGAATTTGATGCCTAAAGGTATGTGCCTGTAAAGATGGAGAGGTTATTATCGATACTGCTGCTGGAGTACTTGGTAGATATGATCCTCGCCCAGTACAGCCTGATAGCCTTTTTCCTGTTTTCTCTGTAACAAAGGGCATTGCAGCAGGAATGTTACATTGGCTTGTCGACAATGGGTATGTAGCAGTAATTGTATGAAAGCAAAGCCTTTTGTGTGTTATCATTTACTGAACTTCTGGGCAAGATATTTATTTTTGTATGTAGTTTTGTTTTTGATTAATTTTCATGTAGTTGTAATCTTTCACTGGGAATACTGAATGCAAGATCCGCTTCCTAAAACCAATATTGATACAAGCACTGGTGTTTATCCTGCATAAACTATGTCAGCATTTTGGTTATATGACTAGATGATTTTTCTTTTCTACATGAGGAACTTTTTGCAATTGTTTTTTCTTTTGAGGTCCTTGCTGGTTCTTAGATAGGATATCATTTTTAGCATGAGTAATTCTGCCCAGTATGTAGTAATTTAAGGCAAACTTAATGCAAAATGCCTTTTGTGGTTGGTTACAAAATGTCGCATGTTGTCTTGCAGAAAACTCAACCTCAATGAAAATATTGCTAATATTTGGCCAGAATTTGGAACAAACGGAAAGAATCTCATCAAGGTGTGAAAGTTTATTTTCCAAGACCTGCTAAACCTTTCAGATTACCACCTGAAGCTTTTGTATGTATGCTCACATTTTGTTTTTTCCTGTTTAGGTCCACCATGCTCTTAATCATACATCTGGTTTGCAAAATGCTTTGGCCAACCTCAGAGAAGAAAATCCTTTGCTAATGGCTGACTGGGGTGAATGCCTGAAACGGGTTGCTATGTCAGCACGTGAGACTGAACCTGGCCAGGAGCAGTTGTATCACTATCTGTCTTTTGGCTGGCTTTGTGGTGGAATAATCGAGGTACAATCCCATGCTCAAGTGTTTGAACATGAAAGAACCACGAAGCTGATGTCTGCATTTGTTTTTGAATTTCGTTATGATTGGAATGTCCGATCTGCATCTGTTTTCAGAGGGAGCTTGACTTGTCCTGCATTTTAATAATGTGGTTTGATGAAACAGCATGCCTCCGGGAAGAAATTTCAGGAGATCCTTGAAGAAGCAATAGTTCGACCTCTCAACATTGAAGGCGAGCTATATGTTGGAATTCCTCCAGGTATCTGTTGAAGTCTGTGTATTCAATGTTCATGCTTCGCTAGCAGAAATACTACAAAAGATTTGTTTAGCATGCTGAACGTTCGTCGCGCCATTATACCAGGTGCTAACGGACATTGCTCAGCTCGTGCTCTTGCACGCTAGTATGCAGCTCTTGTTAACGGAGGCCTGGTCCCACCACCTCATTGCTCTTTGTCCAAGCCACCCCTTGGTACCCACTAACACATTCCAAAATTTCCTTCAGAGATTACCTCCAAAAAGCAGAAAGTTAAGAAGAGTAAGGCAGCGGGTTCTGCTTCAAAGAAAAAAGGAAATGGTTTTGAGCTCAAGATGAATCACAGTAAGGATTTCAAGGATGGTGGAGACAGTAACAGTGATGGGTATACCAGGCTTGCTAACGATAGCGCTGGTGGCAGCAGCAGCGATGCTAGTCCACCCAAAGGCTTTGCAGCCAGTGAAAACTCTCGCCAAAATAATGCCATTAGGATTTTTAATACCCAAGAATTCACGATGAGTTCATGGGCGTGGGTGGGTACAGGAATCTTGTACTGCCAAATGGGAAATTCGGATTAGGTTTTAGGAGATTTAGATCAAGTGATGGATTTTTTTATGGCTGATTTTAAAAATAATTTTTTAAAAATAATTACATCATATATTATTTTTTATGTTTTTAGATTTTTTTTTTTAAAATAAACCAATTCAAACAAATCCATTCCCTCCTAACAACCAAAGGCCTCCTTCTTTATAACCCAAACACATGCCCAAAAAAACAACTCCAAATGGAAAACTACCCTTCGTTACAACACTCTAACAAGATCCTACCTCAATTTCGGACGTCACCAAAAAACTCTTCACCTCTTCACTCTCATGCTTGCCCACCAAACCCCACCAAACAGCCACACCTTCCCTTCCATAATCAAAGCAGCGACACATTCTTGCCTCTCTAGAGGCACTTCCCTTCACACCCAAGCTATCAATCGTGGGGTTCCTTATGACCCCTTTATACAAACATCATTGTTGGGTATGTACTCGCAGTTTGGTGACATACTTAATGCCTGCAAGGTGTTTGATGAAATCTCGAACCCATGTATTGTTGAATATAATGCAATGCTTGATGCTTATGCGAAGAATGGTGACATGGGTTCTGCTTGTTCTCTCTTTAAAAGCATGCCTAAGAGAGATGTAGTCTCGTGGACTAGTGTTATTAATGGGTTTGCAAAGAATGGACTTCTTGGTGAGGCAATTAGGCTGTTTAGGGGGATGATGTTGCATGATGATGTAAAGTGTTGTTTTGTTAAACCAAATGAGGCCACATATGTTAGTGTGTTATCATCATGTGCTAATTTAGATGAAAGAGGGGTCCTTTGTATTGGGAAGCAAATACATGGGTATATAGTAAGGAATGAGGTTTTTGTTACTGTTTTTATTGGGACATCATTATAGATTTTTATGGAAAAGTGGGTTGTTTGAGTAATGCCATTAGAATTTACAACCAAGTGGTGGTTAAAAAGGTTTGTACTTGGAATGCTATAATTTCCTCACTTGCTAACAATGGTAGAGAAGAACAAGCTCTGGACATGTTTAAAAGATGAAAGGGGAAGGTTTGTGTCCAAATGAGGTCACCTTTATTGCTGTACTTACTGCTTGTGCTCGTGCCAAGCTTGTAGAGATTGGGCTGGAGTTGTTTCAATCAATTGGCTGGTGAGTTTGGCCTGGTGCCAATAATGGAGCATTATGGGTGTGTTGTTGATCTTTTGGGAAGGGCAGGGTTATTGAGGGAAGCTAGTGAATTTATAAGTAGGATGCCTTTCGAGCTGGATGCTTCAGTTTTGGGTGCACTTTTAGGTTCTTGTAAGGTTTATGGAGCTATTGATTTGGGAAATGAAGTGGGAAGCAGGTTACTTGAATTGCAGCCACAGCATTGTGGTCAATATATGGCTTTATCTAGCATTCATGCGGGAGTGAATGGGGTGTTGCTGCTGATATAAGAAAACAATGGTGGAGGCTAGAATTAGGAAAGTTCCTACCTGCAGTTTGATTGATTGCAAATGAAACAGGAGTTTATTCACTTGAATTTTGCTCTTGAGAAATAATAATGACAGCATATTGAAATCACTAGGCAAAGCTCAAAGCTTAACTTTCTGGTTCTCCTTGTATGAGTGGGTTCTGGACTTCGAGTTGATACTTCTGTCACAAAAGTGCTGCCGCCCCTATTTCCACGTTAGCTATGCTGAGAGCTTGTCAACACGTGGAAGTTTGAATATAAGATTTAGATAGACTATTGATATACATCAGCAATTCATTGCGGGATCTTTCATCTTCCTTCCTTATAGTAGATACAGCTTGGACTTGATGGAAGAATTTGATTGATGGATGCCAGGGACCCCCAGGCTTCAAGGAAGCTGGTGGGCTCTTGGATTTAACTGATTGCTTTATTTGTACTAGTCCTGTTCTCTCTATGGCCGCTGTGTGCGGAAAGAAACGGTGAAGACTGGAATTATGATATATTTTATTTCTTTAAATAAATTAAGTTCCTTAATTGAAGAATATCAGGAACCTACAGGTTTTTGGGAAGGTGTGCCGGGTCTAGGATTTCTCCTAACCTTACAAAAACTTTTCATCCTCCCATTCATGCCAACTCCAAAACCACTTAACTGCATCATTGATAAAGTACCACTTTTTTTCCCAGCAATTTGCTCAATCTTCTTTCGAAAAGTCGTGCCACCAGCACAGGTTTTATCAACAAGGTCCTCATTTTTGCTTGAACTTGTCTCTCATATTTTTGCTTTTGTCTTGTGATTCACAGGCCTTTTGCCTCTCTTTTATTAATCAAATCGTTCTCTCTCTTTCAATAAAAAAAGAAGAAAAACCATTATTAAAATATCCATGTAGATCAAAGCATGGCCAACCATGTAATAAATAAATACAGTAGTGGCAAAGAAGAGAGAATAATCATAGCAAGAAACAGTGGATGTTTGTCAATTGGTGAGATTTGTTAGTCAGTACTGAAGGACTTAAAAATCTTAACCCTTAATTTTGATGAGTTGTTCGTTGGCTTTCATGTCACTTTCAATTCTTGCTACTGGGATTTAGAAGTTAAGTGATCACATCAAGTTGGTCCAGAATTAAGAACAAAATCAAACTAGTAATTTTCTACTTGATCTTTCTCTGCTTTAACCTAGGCAGGTTATTGTGAGTTCTGGCTAAGAACCCTGCATTAATCACCCAAAAGAATAGCGGCATTTATATTTTGTGACATGAAAAATAACTGGTACATAGTTGAATCTTGGAATGGCATGAACCTCATTGAGAAACCGAACGGCTCGACCTGATTTTTGATATATATTGCTAATCAAATGTTAGAGTTCAGCAAATTCTTGATCTACTTTCTGTTTTTCGTGTTAAATTAATTGCCTTTTACCTGTGACTGCATACATTAATTACTGATAATCTAATCTTTATTTTTGTCTTTGTTTTTCTAACAAAAAACTTCTATGATAGTACAGAAGATCAACCGAGGTAAGAGGTTGATACACTGAACTACATTTGATAAATGAAGCACTCACGCTGCATAGACAGACCAACAATAATGTAAGAGAACATGCCAGCTTTGTCATGCAAGAGATCAATCAGATCAAACAGAAGTAATGATAATAAAATGGGAGCGAATTTGATCAACACCAAGGGTTTTACAAAAAGTTGGCGGAACAAGTTCACATTCAAAGAAAGAAATTCTAGTAAATGATACGTTGTTTCAGAAATCTTAGAACAAACTGTAGGCTGGAGATGTTTGCATTTGCATCAGATTCCATCCGTGTTCCCCTTCTCTTAGTTTACTTGGTTGTTGCACTTGCACAAGATTCTTGCTTAAACTACTATATGTCCCGAAATAATGTATGAATTGAATGGATTAAGGTGGCCATTGGCCATAAGCATTAAGTAATCTTAATGACTATAAGGGGGAAAAGAATTCCCATCCAAAGTAAAAAAAGAATGATTTATGGAGTAACATGATTAGCTTGCTCTTGTAAATATTGGAATATTTCTTCTGAGAACTCGAAAGGAAAGAATAAAGGGCATTTCTTGGGGAAGACGAGTATCCCAAAAACCATCATGAAAGCAAAGCTCTTTTGCTTCAGTACATGAAATTAAGATTCCATGGCCTCTTCCAATGCACTATATATACATCAAGTAATAGATCATATGAAGTACCATCAAATCATACGCTCCCCTTTTTTATTTCTCCTCTTTTCTCAACCAATCAATTACTCCCTATATTGCACATTTCCAAATTTATTATCCTTTTATTTCAATTTTATCCTCTCTCAACCATTCCTTAGTTCTGAATAATATGGCTGATGCTCTTGTTTCCGTAGTCTTGGAGCAGCTGAGCTCAATCATTATTCAGGAAGTGCAACGAGAAGTGAGGCTCGTCGTTGGTGTCGAGAACGAGGTTAAAAAGCTTACCAGCAATTTCCAGGCCATCCAAGCTGTGTTTGCCGATGCAGAGGAAAGACAGTTGAAGGATCAGTTGGTCAAACATTGGTTAGATCAACTCAAAGACGTATCTTACGACATGGATGATGTTTTGGATGAGTGGGGCACTGCAATTGCAAAATCGCAAAGCAAGGTAAATGAGCATCCCCCCAAGAATAAAAGGAAGGTATGCTCTTTCATGATCTTCAGTTGCTTTCGTTTTAGAGAAGTTGGTTTGCGTCGTGATATTGCTCTTAAGATTAAAGAACTGAATGAAAGAATAGATGTCATTGTGATTGAGAAAAATAGGTTCCACTTCAAGTTACTGGAAGCGGGAATTAAATAGCTTGAACATCGAAAAACCACTTCTGTTATAGATGTAGAAGAAGTTAAAGGTAGAGAAATGGATAAAGTCAGGGTTATGAAAATGTTGTTGAGTGAGAGTGGTCAAGGACCAGCCCTCCGTATAATCTCTCTAGTAGGGATGGGAGGGATAGGAAAGACAACCCTTGCTCGACTAGTTTATAATGATAATGTGGTGGAGACCCATTTTGAGAAGAGAATATGGGTTTGTGTATCAGATCCCTTTGATGAGATAACGATTGCCAAGGCAATCCTTGAAGCTCTTATGGGGTCTGTCCATAATTTAATCGAATTGCAGACTTTACTAGAAAAAATACAATCATTGATTAGGGAAAAGAAATTCTTGCTTGTCCTAGATGATGTGTGGAATGAAGATTCCACAAAGTGGGAGCAACTGAAAGACTCCCTCAAGTGTGGTTTGCCTGGAAGTAGGATTCTGGTGACCACACGTAAGAGGAATGTCGCGAGTAGCATGGGCTCCTCACCCAGTACTGACATTTTAGAACTAGGACTTCTCTCTATAGATGAATGCTGGTCACTGTTCAGCCGGCTAGCATTTTTTGAAAAAAACAGTAGAGAGAGAGGGGATTTAGAAGATATTGGTAGACAAATCGCAGCTAAGTGTAAAGGCTTGCCTCTTGCTGCAAAGAGTCTAGGAAGTCTTTTGCGCTTTAAAAGTAGAATAGAAGAGTGGGAAAGTGTCTTGAACAGCCATGTTTGGGAGATTGAAGAAGCTGAAAGCAAAATTTTGGCTCCTTTATGGTTGAGCTACTTTGACCTGCCCTCTGAAATGAGACAGTGTTTCTCATATTGTGCAGTCTTTCCAAAAGACTTCAGATTTCGAAGGGATGCTTTGATCAAACTGTGGATGGCACAAGGTTTCCTTCGGGAAACACGGAATAAAGAGATGGAATTAATGGGTCGTGAGTGCTTCGAAGCTTTAGCTGCTCGCTCTTTCTTTCAAGATTTTGAGAAAGACGAGGGTGATGGCAGCATTTATGCATGTAAGATGCATGATATGGTGCATGATTTTGCACAAAGTTTGACAAAAAATGAATGTTTTAGTGTAGATATCGATGGTGCGGCAGAGTCGAAGATAGACTCTTTTTCTAGAGATGCCCGACACTCCATGGTAGTGTTTAGAAATTATGAAACCGACCCGTATCCTGCAACAATCCATAGTTTCAACAAGCTTCGCAGCCTGATTGTTGATGGTCGTCGTCGTTCATCGATGAATGCAGCCTTACCTAACTTAATCGCTAATTTGAGTTGTCTAAGAACATTGAAGTTGTCAGGATGTGGAATTGAAGAAGTCCCATCCAACATAGGAAAGTTGATACACCTGAGGCATGTTGACTTGTCTAGGAATAGGATCAGGGAGTTACCTGAAGAGATGTGTGAATTGTATAATATGCTAACTTTAGATGTCTCGTTTTGTTCGGAACTTGAAAGGTTGCCTGACAACATAGGAAGACTAGTCAAATTAAGACATCTCAGTGTTGATAACTGGCAGTTTGTGAAGATGAGAGGAGTTGAGGGGTTAAGTTCTCTTCGGGAATTAGATGAGTTCCATGTGAGTGGTAGTGATGAAGTGTCTAATATTGGGGATTTGAGAAACTTGAACCACCTTCAAGGATCTCTTACGATAAGATGGTTGGGAGATGTGAAAGATCCTGATAAGGTTAAGAAAGCAGAACTTAAGAGTAAGAAACACCTCACTCATTTAGATTTAATTTTTGAATCGAGGACAGACAGGGAGAAAATTAACGATGATGAAGTCCTTGAAGCCTTAGAACCACCTCCAAACTTAGAATCTTTGATGATATGGCATTACCGGGGAATCATCCCAGTGTTTCCTAGTTGTATTAATAAACTAAGGGTTGTTTCACTGAGGTGGGGAAGATTGAGAATCTGCCTCCTTTGGGGAAGTTGCCATCTCTTGAAGAATTAAGTGTAAGTTGGATGCGATGCGTGGGAAGGGTGGGGAATGAAATCTCGGGATTGGAAGTTGACAACATTGGTAAGGGAGAAATAACATCATCATCAAATACTATTATTGCATTCCCCAAGTTGAAAAGTCTTCTCTTTGGGTGGATGGAAGAGTGGGAAGAGTGGGAAGGAGGAGAAGGAGGAAATGAAGATAAAACAAACATCTCCATTTCAACCATAATTATGCCATCTCTTCGTTCCTTGGAAATTATACATTGTCCAAAACTGAAAGCACTTCCGGATTACGTGCTCCGGTCAACAACTCTAGACAAACTGGAAATCATAGGCAGCCCAATTCTAGAAGAACAATATTTGAAAAGGGCTGGCCCAACGCCTCTCATACCCCAAACATCACATTTATTAGTGAACCCACAGATTAGATGAGGTAATGTGTTCTATTTATTAATTCCCCTGGCATCAAATTCTTTTTTTTATCTATTTATTTATTAATTAATAGAAAAGGGTAGCACTTAATTTTATCTATTTATTTATTTATTAGAAAGCTCCTCTTAATTGGCAGTACTATTAGGAGCTTCCTAATTGTTGGCAAGGTTTAATACGACAATACATAATTGGCTGCAGGTAATTAACTTCTATATATGTAATTAGGAACTAACTTCCTCTTTTATTTATTTATTTGTTCGTTTTTTTATTCTTTTATTTATTTGTTTATTTACTCAACTATATAATCATCTTTCGTGTTGCATGCAGGCATGGGGAAAGGAAATATTGCCAGCGCTCAAATCCATCGGAAGAGGAGGAGATGTGTGTGTATCCTTTAATTAATTATTTATTTATATTGTTTCTGACTTTGCTTTTTATGTTTTTAGTTATTGTTGTTGCACTCTCTCTGTTTCTTATAATAGTTTGAATATTATCTGTACATTAAAACAAAATTGTTACCTTAGCATTTAAATTAATACTAGTGTTTCCGTGATTCTCCCGTGGTTTTTCCCCTCATTTTGAGAGAGGGTTTTCCACGTAAAATTATTGTCTCCTTTCCCTTTTATCCTGCTCTGCTATTTTTATTTTTTTTTCTAAAAAAATGAATTATTTTTTATCTTTGGTAATATAATGGAAAATAAGTTAGAAAATATTTTTCAGTGTTTATTTATGTCATGAAAAATAAGCTGGAAAATAACTTATTAATATTTTATTTTTTTCAAGTTTATTAAGATAATGATGAACAAATCTTACAAATTAAAAAGTTGAATGAAAATGAAATTGTAAACAAAAATTATTTCATAAATTATTTCAAATAAAATAAATAATAATCAAAATAATAGAGATCAAATCTAAAAAATAAAAAAATTGAAAGATGAAGAAATTAAAATAATAATAATTAATATTTCATAAATTATTTCAAATAAAATAAGTAACAATCAAAAGAATGGGGATCAAATTTGATAGATAAAAAATTTTAATTAAAAAATGATAAGAGAAAAAGCAAAATAAAACTCATGACCAAAGTTAATATAAAAATTAAATTCTAAGGGATGAAATTGAAAAACAAATATACAAATATATATCTATATATATATAACAATCAAAAGTTTGAGGACCAAATTTGATATAATCAGCAAATAATATGACATTTCTAAATTTTTCACAAGTTCCGAAAGTGTTTTTTGTCCAAAATGAAAGGAAAACACTTTCTTGAAAACCCGGTTAAATTTTTCTTTAATTAGAAAATGTTTTTCGTTCATCAATTTTTCTAATATCAAATAATATATAAAAAATTTAAAAAATAATTTTCTAAAAATTACTTTCTAGAAAACAAATATACTCTTACCCTTAAGAAGCAGATGCTGCTTCTTAAGAGCCAATTGTTGACATTAAGAGGATCAGACTCCGTAAGAGTTCTAATTTCTACCATCGTGTGATTGCATTAAGCCTATTGGACAGTAAAAGAAGCGAAAGAGCCAGCCATCAGAGTCTTTTAAATTTCCTCCATCCCCATCTCTTAAAACATAAACATGTTTTGAGCCTTTCAATCAACATTGTATATACACCAGAGTTAATACTTTCATTGACATCTACCATCAATTGGGGCTTGATATGAATTTCTGCAACAATCACTCGAATTTGATTTCCGCGGCTTCATTAACAAGCACTAAGCAATCTGGCTAGCTAGTTACAAATGCTTGAAGATGTTGATACTTAATTTTCTAATACAAGGATACTGATGGTGACAAGAATGATCACACCTGTGCGGCATAGGAATCAGCCTCGTTGAACACCGAAGAGTTAATGAAATTATTAAGGACAGATCTCTGACACTCACAGCTTGCGGCATCGCTAACGATGCCCTTCTTAAGATTTTCATTGCCGATTTCCGTAGTTCCAAGCCCAAGTCCTTGGATTCTATTTAATTTAACTCGGCCAAACAAGAATGAAAAACAAGAGCTGTTGCAATCGCCATCACTGGAGTCACATAGCTCATCAGTTTAAGTGGATTTCTCAAACCTGAATACATCCCAAAAGCACCATTATTTTGTAGAAATAACTGTATGACACTTGCAATAAAATGTAGAGAGTTACTAACCAAGGCCAAAAAGTTAAACAGAAAAGCACTTACAATAAGAGAAAGTAGGAATCAGGTTAGCGGAAAAGCACCTAATGCTGAGATCTTGTCATTGTATTAGTGCCTGGAATCTTTGCTACAAGCTTGTCAACATGTGGAAGTTTGAGTATAAGATTTTGATAGACTATTGATATATATCAGCAATGCACTGCGGGATCTTTCATCTCCCTTTCTTATAGTAGATACAGCCTGGACTTGACGAAATAATTTGATTGATGGATGTCAGGACCCCCCAGGCATCAAGGAAGGTGGTGGCTCTTGGATTCAACTAATTGCTTTATATGTCCCCCTCTTAATGTCAGCCTTAAAACCAGTGAACTGCAGAATAGTACTTTTTATAAGCAATTTGCTCAGTTTTATTCAGAAGGTCATTGGAATATTGAACATACCTTGTGATCTACAAAGAATTACTTGCAATGAGCTTGAGTGGAATAAAGAGTCGAATTTTGATGTTTGAGATGTGGACAAAGAAGAATGAAAGTTGGACGGAGCTATTCATATTCAGAGGAATCCTTCCTAGAAATACGGTGCCTATAGGAACTCTCAATGATGAAAAAATCCTATTCAGGGGAGTTCTTCTTTGGAACCATATGACATGCTATTATGTTTGCATTTGGATGATCCCTTGACCAAAGCTGGAGTAGGGTTCCAAACAATAAATCTCACATCTACTTTGAAGCTCAAAGTTATGTGGAGAGCCTCATTTATTAGGGACATTGAGTCGCGCGTCGGTTCTATTTTCGTCATGTTTTTCTCTTTTGATTGTTGGTAGCTCTTATTTAAAGTTTCTAAGGGCTCTAGTAAAGTCTGCCATGGTTTCAATTGTCGAGAACTTTCTCTTTGTAATACTGCGTATAAACAAAAACTTTCACCCATTTGAATTAGTCCTGTTCTCTCTTTGGCAGCTGTGTGAGGAAAGAAATGGTGAAGAGTGGAATTATCGATACTGCTGCTGGAGTACTTGGTAGATATGATCCTCGCCCAGTACAGCCTGATAGCCTTTTTCCTGTTTTCTCTGTAACAAAGGGCATTGCAACAGGAATGTTACATTGGCTTGTCGACAATGGGTATGTAGCAGTAATTGTATGAAAGCATAGCCTTTTGTGTGTTATCATTTAGTGAACTGCTGGGCAAAATATTTATTTTTGTATGTAGTTTTGTTTTTGATAAATTTTGTGGTGGGACACCAGATTCACACCACAAACTAAACGAGTATATAGACGAAGAAGACAAAAGCCAATTGTTGACATTAAGAGGATCAGACTCCATAAGAGTTCTAATTTCTACCATCGTGTGATTGCATCAAGCCTATTGGACAGCAAAAGAGGCGTAAGAGCATGCCATCCGATTCTTTTAGATTTCCTCCATCCCCATCTCTTAAAACATAAACATGTTTTGAGCCTTTCAATCAACATTGTATATACACCAGAGTTGCTCAATACTTTCATTGACTTCTACCAACAATTGGGGCTTGATTTGAATTTCTGCAACAATCAGTAGTCGATTTTGATTTCCGCGGCTTCATTAACAAGCACTAAGCAATCTGGCTAGCTAGTTACAAATGCTTGAAGATGTTGATACTTAATTTTCTAATACAAGGATACTGATGGTGACAAGAATGATCACACCTGTGCGGCATAGGAATCAGCCTCGTTGAACACCGAAGAGTTAATGAAATTATTAAGGACAGATCTCTGACACTCACAGCTTGCGGCATCGCTAACGATGCTCTTCTTAAGATTGTCATTACTGATTTCCATAGTTCCAAGCCCAAGTCCTTGGATTCTATTTAATTTAACTCGGCCAAACAAGAATGAAAAACAAGAGCTGTTGCAATCGCCATCACTGGAGTCACATAGCTCATCAGTTTAAGTGGATTTCTCAAACCTGAATACATCCCAAAAGCACCATTATTTTGTAGGAATAACTGTATATCTCTTGCATTAAAATGTAGAGAGCTACTAACCAAGGCCAAAATGTTAGGATATAAATTGACACTTACAATCTATGAGACTTGATGCGGGCACTGTCTGTGGCCCGATGTAATCTTGGTGCGTAATGCCACAGTTGCTTCATCTTTGTAATTATGGAACCTGCAAGTATGTTGGCTCGTCGTGTTTAAGAATAAACTGTACTCAAATCAACCTTCAGTTGGTGGACCATGAACCTCTTAAGATGCTCATGAACCTCATTGAGAAACAGAATGACTCGACCAGATCTTTCACTTAATTGCTAATCAAATGTTAGAGTTCGGCGAATTCTTGATCTTCTTTCTGTTTTTTTTTTTTGGCAAATTAATAGCCTTTTTCCTGTGACTGCATGCATGAATTACTGGTAATGTTAGAGTTCGGCGAATTCTTGATCTTTCACTACCATGCATGAATTTTCCTTTTTCCTGTTTTTCCTTTAATTAATTATATTGTTTCTGACTTTGCTTCTTTTTTATTTTTTACTTATTCTCTCTCTGTTTCTTATAATAGTTTGAATATTATCTGTAAATTAAAAAAAATTGTTACCTTAGCATTTAAATTAATAATAGTGTTTCCGTGATTGTTCCGTGGTTTTCCCCCTCATTTTGAGAGGGTTTTCCACGTATATAATCATCTTTCGTGTTGCCATGCAGGCGCCTCACTAACAACCTTTCCCAGTGCTCAAATCCATCGGAGGAGGAGGAGGAGATATGTATATATCCTTTAATTAATTAATTAATTATATTGTTTCTGACTTTGTTTCTTTTAATAGCTTGAATATTATCTGTACATTAAAAAAAACAACAAAGTTGTTACCTTAGCATTTAAATTAATAATAGTCTTTTCGTGATTCTCCCGTAGTTTTTCCCCTCATTTCGAGAGGGTTTTCCACGTAAAATTATTGTCTCCTTTCCCCATTATCATCAAACTTGCAATGTCTTGAGCAATAAACAAAGATCATTATTTTTATTTTTATTTATAATGAGCATTAATTCTTTTTAACTAACTTAAATGGCAATTGCTCTGGTCATTATGTTGTCTGCTGAAAAAAAATTGAAGAAAAGAGTGAAATGTTTATCTTTAGATCTAAAGAATTTATTTGACGTTCTATTGATTGTCGGGAATTTAGTATGAAAATATTGAAATGTCATGAAATCAGAAACTCACATTTACTTTATTGCTTTAAAGGACTTGTCTTCTTTCATTTTAATTAGTTAGATTACTTTTCATATTAGTAAAAAAAAAAAAAAAAGAAGCTCTGAAAGCAGGTGGTTGAAAATGAAGGAAATGGATTGATGTAGAGTTTTTCCAAGTTGGCTTGGGTTTAACCCTTTACCAAATGTAAAAGGAAAACTACAAAAAGAAACTATAAGCAACTACCGTGTAACTGAACAAGTACTAGAAAATTGATAGATACAAATAAAAATATTAATAGAATATTTTTGTAGGTTAATTTCCGAGTGATTTTATCGAAGAAAATATTCCCGAGGGAATTATAGTGAAAAAAATAATTAAAACAAAGCAAAAAAAACGATGACGTGTTTTTTATACCAATGAAATTACCGATGACGTGTTGTTCATACCAATGGAATTACCGACGGAATAAATCCGTCAGTAAAATTGTTGGTAAGCCATTAACATTGTTCATCATGTCAATTACAAAGGGAATCATCAACGGAAAATTCTGTCGGTATTTTCCAGAGAGCTCTAGAATTGTTCACTTCCCAATTGCACTTTTAATTGTTGTTCTTTACAGACAAAATCACCAACGGATTGAAAAATCATTAGTGTTATTTGGTGATTTTTTTATTAACGTGGATATCCGGGTCAGCTTGCACGCAACTCGACTAATCCCACGGGCCCTGAAGTTAACGACCATGTAAGCTTTCAGTGGTCATCATATGAGCAACCACATGGCTCAAACCTGAGATGACAGAGGGAGCAGACCCCTTAGTCCCAAGCATTGAGGCAAATTATGCTCATTTCACATAGTTTTTATTTTTTAAAGATAAATTTTTTTATTTCAACAACTCCATTTTGTTATGGAGTTCTAAGGGTAGAGAATTCATGCTGAAATCCATTTTCTACCCAAAAACTTTCTAAAGCAAAATTGTGAAATTCTAATGATCAATTCTAATTTTGAAAACCAAAAAACCTTTTTTTATTTTGAACTATTTTGTAAATTTTTTTAAAAAGCTTGAAGTGCTTTATTTTTATGAGCAAGAAATAAAATGCATGTAAACATAGTATAATCATCAACAATTATAAAAGCAAATTTTTTACCTCCAAGACTTGAAGCATGCATGAGACCGAATAAGTCCATACGAAGAAGTTAAAGTGCACTATTTATAGAGACTTGATTTTTGGCTTTAAGTGAGCTTTTTACTTGCTTTTTATATTGGCAAGGATCACATGCATATTATTTCCTCTTTCTATTTAAGATGTGGGCGTCCCTTTAGAACAATTTTTTTATATATATAGTTTTTAAATCAATTTCATGCTGGTACGTCCAAGTCTTCGACATTAATGTTTAAAAATCTATATCTAAAATTAGACATATTTGATTAAATCCAACTCGACTATATAAAAATAGAAAGAAATAAATATGCCAGCTTAATTTAGCGATAATAAAATACTGCAATGAGAATTAAAAATCACCATGATTCTTGAAGGCGGATTCTCTTTCTCAAATAAACAAATCAAGGAGATTTTGAGTTTGATAACCATATTTATTCGAAAAAAAAAAACTTCATTGATGTATTCAAATTAAGTAATACTCTAAAAGACGTGGGAAAACACTGTAACTTCCCCACGTCTTTTATTTTCATTCACTTATATATTATTATATAATTATTATTATTATTATTATATTATTATTATATTATAATTATAATTATAAACTGATCATTTTTTTTGTTTTTATTTTTTTTTCGTTTTTCCCCTTTTTTTATGCCTTTATGGCTTTTTTTTTGTTTTTTTCTTTGTGTTTTTTTTAATGATTTTTTTTTTGTTTAATTTAGTTTGTTAAATTTTATTTTATTTAGTTATCAGACTTTCATGACACGGATCCCGAGTTTGACGGGTTAACCTGGTTTGACGAGTTAACCCGAATTTTTTTCTCTTTTTAATTAATTTTTTTGTTTAGTTTAGTTTGTTAATGTTAAATTTTTTTCTATTTAATTATTAGACTTTCATGACACGTCTCCCGGGTTTGACAGTTAACCTGATTAGATCGGGTTAACCCGTAATTTTTTTTTATTTAGTTATCAAACTTTCATGACGCGAATCTCAGGTTTGACGAGTTAACCTAGTTTGAAGGCTTAACCCAGTTAATTCAGATTTTTTTTCTTTTTCTTCATTAGTTTTTTCTTCCTATTGGTTTTTTTTCTTTGTTTTTTTCTTTTTAATTAATCTATTTAATTATTACACTTTTATGACACGACCTTGCAGCCAAACCCACATCCAAGGCTCTTGGGTCCGCTGTTGCAACTAGACTCAATTAAACTTGAGTCATGTAAGTTTAATATTATTATTAATATTATAAATATTACTCTTGGGTCAAGCGTTGCGAGCTAGACCAAAGACTCTTGGGTATATCTTTCTTTGAAAGACCTAACACTCTTACATCTTAGCATTTTTTTGATGTTTTTTATGCAAGGAAAAAAAATAACCAGTGGCGTATGTCTTTTTTTTTCTTTTCTTTTTTAAGCCTTTTACTGTGGACTGCACAGTGCAGTCCACAGTGAAAAAGCTGATGCCTTTAGTTTTTTTTTGTCTTTTTTTCTTTTTTAATTATTTTTTTAATTTAGTTTTTTAATATTAAATTTTTTCCCGTTTAATTATCGGACTTTCATGACATGAATCCCAGGTTTGACGGGTTAACCCAGTTGATTCAGATTTTTTTTCTTTTTCTTCAATATTTTTTTTCTTCCTGTAGATTTTTTTTCTCTTTGCTTTGTCCTTTTTAATTAATCTTGTTTTTTACTTATATATAATAATAATAATAATAATAATAATAATAATAATAATTATTATTATTATTATTATTATAACATATAATGTACTAAAAGTGTTTCTTTTTTCGCCATCGCACATGGAAACGTTGAGCTATTTTTTTTGTTTTAAATTTTTTTTGGTTTTTTTTTCCTGTTTTTAATTAAATCTCTTTCTATTTAGCTATCACACTTTCATGACACAAATCCCAGGTGTGACGGGTTAACCTGATTTGGTGGGTTAACCTGATTGATTCAGATTGTTTTTCTTTTTCCTCATTATTTTTGTCCTTTCGATTTCATCTTTTTATATTGTATGCAGTCCACGGTGAAAAAGCTGATGCCTTTATTTTTATTTATTTTTGTTTTTTCCCCTTTTATGCCTTTCACGGTGGAATGCATAGTGCAGTCCATAGTGAAAAAGACCCGATGCATTTTTTTTCTTTTTAATTAATTTTTTTATTTAGTTTGTTGATATTAAATTTTTTTCTATTTAGTTATCAGACTTTCATGACACGGATCTCAGGTTTGACGGATTAACCCAGTTAATTCAGATTTTTTTTTCTTCATTAGTTTTTTTTCTTCCTGTTGGTTTTTTTTTGTTTTTTTCTTTTTAATTAATCTATTTAATTATCACACTTTTATGACACGACCTTGCAGCCAGACCCACATCCAAGACTATTGGGTCTGGTATTGCAGCTAGACCCATTTAAACTTGGGTCATGCAAGTTTAATGTTATTATTAATATTATAAATATCACTCTTAGGTCAGGCGTTGCAGCCAAACCCAAGACTCTTGGGTTTAGCTTTGCAAAAAAACCTAACACATTTATATCTTAGCGTTTTTTAATATTTTTTATGCAAAAAAATTAATCCGCGGCATCGCGCGGGTCATGTAACTAGTACCATAGAAAGCTCGTGATCTTGTTTCAGCTTGAATAATTGAGAAAACCATTAAATTCTTACTTGTTAACATGTAATTTTTTTTAATGGTGAATTTCTAATCAAAATCAGGAATCTAAGCACAGTACTATTGTACAAGATCGATTGAGAATGATAAATATAAAAGGAGTAAATTACTGGTGCAATTATACGAGAATATATATTTGATATTGAGATGTATAATATTTTTTAATACTTATATACCAAAATTATTAAAAAATACTTTTGAAAAATATTTAAAAATAAAAACTACCACAGTAAACTCTAATCCCCTGAAAGTTCAAAAGACGATTAAAGATGCAAGCAGTTTGCAATTCTTAACTTAAATCAACAATATAAGAGTGAATTTAATGTTATTGAATTTACATCTGATTTTGCACCCACTCATCAGCTTCGCAGCATAAAAGTAACTGCATATTTTGCTAACTAATTTATTTTTATTTTAATCATTTGATTTAATTATCTCCAATAACCATTACACCATTAAACAGTTTTACCGATGGATTAATTCCGTCGGTGTAAGACACACAATTCATTGGGAAAATTTTTATCGACAGCATCACCAACGAAATACGTTTGTCGGAACATTAATAGTCGGTAATTCTCATTTCTGTCGCTACTTTTGTCGGAAAAAAAACATTGACGGTCTTACAAATGGATAAAACACGCCAAAAAAAATTCAAGCTAGAACTTTACCGACGAACTTATTCCGACTGTATATCCACCGGTAAATCACCGACGGCCAGTCCGTCGGTGATTGTGGCATGGACAGTAAATATTTCAGAACTCTCTGTAAAATACCGACGGATACAATCCGTCGGTATTGTCAACGGTAAAAACCAACGGAATAACGCCGTCGGTGATTGTTGCATGGGCAGTAAATTTTTTTCAACTCTCTGTCTAATACCGACAGACCTGTTCCGTCTGTAAGGCCATCGGTATTTATTTAAAAATATTTTAAAAAAAGTATTTAGAATAAATAATTTTTTTATAATATTATATTGATTAATAGTAAAAAAACTAATTAACCAAATAAAATTGTATTAAAAATTAAAAATATAAAAATAATGTTAAATAATATTCATCCAAATATTCATTAAAAATTTAATGTGTTTCAAAAACAAAATTAAACTAGAATAACGGTGGAGCTGGAGGAGAAGGAGAAGTAGGTTGGTTGTTACCGGGAACGTATGGCCAAAAAAGGACTGCACATGTATCATCACCCATCCTTGATCTAATGTCCATGACCATTTGATGGAGTTATTCATAATCTGTCGAGAGTTGTTCATATTGTTGTTTCAAGGCCATGAACTCCTTAGACTGGGTGCTCGATACTGATGGAGAGCTCCCAATGGTTGAGACACTACGAGCCACCTGCAAGTTTTTGGTTGTAGTGTTGAGAGCCGGTAGACCCAATTT